>CM065465.1:27906100-28344468 GCA_032872475.1 Leptopilina myrica (nomen nudum) | reverse complement strand
AATTTATATTAGTTAATGGTTGTTAAAATTATTACCGGAATTACAAAAGTTGGAAATATTTGTTACAATCAGAATATTTAGCTCATTATTAACGAATAATTAAATGAAATACTTAATATTATAATAATTATTGGAATTTTTTTTTTTAATTCAATATAAATGTGAATGTTTTAATTATTTCTAATTTAATTATTCTTCTGTAACTGAAATTTTCATTTTTATTATATAAAAAATATATTTAAATAAAAGTTTTTTAATATAAAAAACACTTTGAAAAAAATTTGTAAAAGATTTAATTTTAGACCGTTTATTTACTAATTTAAAAAAAAAGTATGATTTTTTTTCAAAACTTGTCTAATTAATTGAAAATTTATTTTGCAGAGACATATTTTTCGGCAGTCCTTAGAGAAAAGTCGACAGAAGAAACAGGACTCAAAGGAAACCGAAGCGTGATTTAAATTGTCCGGAAATTTTGAAAGCTGAGATCGCCAAAGTGGTAAGTCAAAAATGTCAATAATTTATTTTACTTTTTTATTTATTAAATTAAGAAAAAATACAATTTTTAATTTTTCAATTCAAACATTTTTTTAATAACAATAAGTATGAAAAATGTTATTAAAAAAAATGTTTGAAATAAAAAATTTTGACTCAACATCAGGTAAGAAATAAAAATAAATATTTTATCTTTACAATAAGTAAAAAATTTATTTTATTTTTCTATTTCAAAATAAGAAAATAATAAAAATGTTAACTTAATATTAGTAAGGTTTGGAGTTTAAAAATAATGATTAAAAAACGAGTAAAATTTATTTTCATATTTTTAAATTAGTTAAAAATTATCAAATTTTCTTAGTAGAATTTTTACATTTTTATGTGTTAAATTCGAAGTTTTGAAAAATAGAATTTCAAAGTGCACAATGGAATTATAAAATAAAACAATTGTATAAACTTTACACAATAGTTGTAGTATTTTTTCTATTTTTATTCACTCTATTAATTTCAATTAATAAAAAAAGAAAATAAAAATAATTAAATTCAATATGCCTCAATTTTAAAAGTAATAAACACAATTTTAACTGATTAATTTTATACTTAAAAATACATGAAACAAATTTATTGACATCTTTTTTTTAGATTAAAAAAAAATAAAAAAGGAAATTGTTTTATTAAATTTATTTCTAAATAAAAAATGTATTACGTAAATACAAAAAATATTTTACAATTTTTAGGAACATTTGTTGATGATGCTGTGTATTCTATGTAATTTTACACCATTCTATGTACTCTTTTACATGTATGTTAAATACACAATTCTCTAATGAGTTAAATATTTTCACAAAATTTTCTGAGTTTTTAAGTAATGAAAAACTATAAACAAATAGGTTGTTATTAAGAAATGAATATTTTGAAGATTGGTATGTATACATTGAATGACAAAATTTTCAGTTTAGTTAGTACATATTACTAACAGATCACCTAAATTTACAAACAATGTTTTTTGCTGTGATGCGTTAAAAAAAACTAAGTCACAAAATTACAAAATATACTCAATTTAGTGGAACAATAACTATACTTCAAGAGGTGAAAAAATACATTTTAGAAATAAAAATTCACAGTCAACAATAGAATTAAATAAATAAAAAATTTTTAAATATATGTTTTTAAAAAATATTTTTAAAAAAATTTGGTAAAGATATAAGGAATTAAGCACGGTATAAAAAATAATAATGACAATAAAAAAATAAATAAACTTTGATGGGAAAAATATTGTGTAGTAAATGAAATTTTTTTCATAAATGACTGAATGTAAACAAAAGAATTGAGGTTAAATCATTTTTTGCTTGTTGTTACAACTATCTGGAATCATTTGAAATTTACATTTTCTATAACATTAAATTTTTGAGTAGAAAAAATTAATTGCAAAAATACTGTAAAGAAATTGTGTTTATAATTGATCAAATTTATTATTTGATAATTTCTTCATTAATTTTGAATTAGACAGAGAAACATTTAAATCCCTTATTGTAAAACAGTGAAGAGTTAATTGATCCTCTTGTGTTGTATAGACAGAAATAAATGTTTTTTGAAAATTATTATTTTCTTAGCTGAAAATTTAAAATTTTAAATATCATAAAAATAAGAAGTTAAGAATTGGGATTTTCACTAAAAAAAGTATTCGAATAAGGGCATAAAAATCGTAATGGAATAGAGAATATCTACAAAAAAAAATCCAAAGCATATAAAAACAATGTTTTATAATGTTATGAATATAAATAAAAATCAGTATGCAGTTTATCAATTATTACTTTAACGTTTTATAATTTTTTTGTTCAGTTAATTTTTTTCTTAAAATTTCAATGGAAAATTTTAATTATTTTGTTGGCTTTTGTACATTTTGAAAATTTTTGAGAAAATGTAACCACTATTTTTGGAAACAAGGAAGTTAACGACCTTGAGATTATTTTGTTTTCGTCCTTTTCCTTCTTTCCTTTAAGGACAATAAAAGTACAAAATGCAAATTGAGCCCTTTCCATTTCTCTTCCTTTCTTTTGTTGTATAGATTTGTGTGTACATTTATTTGGGTTTGGATAGGTTTTGAATTTGTACAAAAATGTTTTCAATAAAATTAATATTTGTTAAAAGTGAAAATTTATTGTTTGTATAGGGGAATTATTTTTATGTGTCGGAATAGGATGTTGAGATAAGGACTTGTTTTTTAAATGCCACGCAGTTCTTGCTGAGAACAACGGATTTTTCTTTAAGTGTCTTGTGGGGGTGGCGTCCCCCTTTGATGAGTATAGTATAAAAAAAAACCAAAAATAATATAATTTTTTTCCTTTAATCATCAGATTCATTAAAACAGTTGAAAGTTTAAAATAAGTATAGCTTAACTTTTAATAATCTTCATATTTTTTCAACTATATGTAATTCTTTCTATGCTGTTACTTTTAAATAAGTAATTAATTTTATCACTATTTATAATTTATTTTATTTATTCTTTATTTAATTAACAACAATTATGAATTTTCTTATTTTTTGTTTTAGTTTTTCTTTCTTATCATTAGATTGTGAATTATTAATTATAGTTATTGTTGTGTGTTTCCTTATGTTTTTAGAAAATAAAAAAAATTTTAGTTGCGACATTTGTTTTGAAAAACTACTAATTAAAATTTTAGGGAAGATTAATTGAATTTGCTCTTGAAAAAAAATATTACTTTATTAAAATATTGTTACAGAAAAGGGTAAATGTAATACTTCATAAATAATAAATCTTTTCCATAGGAAATCAAATAGTTTCAGTATTAGAAAATTATCAAATGTGAAATACTAATGTATTTAACCAACAATGTTTATATTCCATTAATTTCACAACTATTGTGTGTTTGTGCGCAATTGCTTTCTATAAAATAATAATACACTACATGTATTGTAGTAAGACAATTCAATTTTTTAAAAAAAAAAATTTTTCATAAGATTCTCACATAGCATAGAATCCCAATTATTTTCATACAAATTAATAAAACTCAAATCGAAGAATGTTCAGATTATTATTTAGAGAAATTGTGAACATTAACATTGTCTTAGCAAATATTAAATTATTTTTGTAATTTTTTAAATTAAATTGTGCTTTACAATTAACACCAGTCACTTATATCAGTGTTGTTATTATGTTCGATACAAGGTCTTATCAATTATTCTTTTGCTGTAGGTGCAAATCGTAAAAAACTTAAAATTACAATACAAAAATGATTGGTATTTTTTTATTAAGGGTACACAACACTTCCAAAACTAGATGATTAAAAGTTGCGTAATTACCAAATACTTTATTAAATCCGGTTTTCATTAGTTTTCCGAGATTAAAAAAATCTCTAAGTTACTTTTTTTTTACACCTTGGCGTTTTTTCACTTCCGCAGTTGTCACATCATCGCCAAGTTGAAGTACAACAACACGATTATTAACGAAAACATTTTTTTTTTTCTGAAGAGTGGTTAATTAGTAGAACAGGAAAAGGATTAAAACCACAAGGATGGGAAACAAAAGCGAAAATTTATTAAAGAGGGGACACACATTATTTATATTAAATTTTTGGTAATAATATGTTGTATAACTAATTTTTTAACCAATAAACATACATAATAATTCAAATAAATTAAAAAATTGTTTTTGTTGGAAAATTTATTGACGAGGGGGGAGGAAATTTCACAACTCTTAATATTTTAGTAATAATTGTTGTATATTTTACAAAAAATATAATATTCGAATAGAATTTTTCAGTTCTTCGGAAAAAAATACAATAAAAGATTTTTCTTTATTCTTGACTTTAAATAAATGGAACAAATAAAAAGTTTAGTGTCACATATTTTAAAAAACTTGTTTTTTATGAAGAAAAATAATTTTTTGTAGAGGAAAATTTAAAAAAAATTTTGGTTATAGAAATAAATTTATTACTTTTTGACAAAATTTTATCCCTTTTTTTTTTCGTAACTTTTTCTTTTCTAATTGAAAAAAAAATTTACTGCAGCGATGTCTTATCTTTTCTCGGACCAATTCATTGGAGAGAGAATGAAGGAGGACAAACAAACAGGAGACAAGAAAAAGACTTTCAAAGTGTTGTGCTAAAATTGGCTGGAAATTTTGCGACAAGTTTTTCTGTTTAGACACATTATTGTCGTAATAGGGATATTTTTCACTGATTGTTTTTTATTAATGACTTAATTGTTTTTTTTTTTTTTTTTTTCTGTTCTTGTTCAATTATTTTAGCTAGGAATATCGAAAACCAAAAAACTGAGATTACATTAGCTAGGTTTAATTATCAGAAAGTAAAGTAATTTAGTTTTACGAAGAAGAAAAGAAATTTTCATATACTTCCCTCAAGGAAACTTTTCAACAGTCAGACACTCATAAGACAACATTTTTTTCCACTAAAGGAGATTGGGGGTAATTATGTCATAAAAAATGAAAAAAAATTTAATAAAAAAAAAAAAAAAAAAAAAAAAAAAAAAAAAACACAACAAAAAAAAAATAAAAAAAAAAAACAACAAAAAAAGATTAGACATAAAAAAACACTAACGAAATAAATAAAACAAAAACAAAAAAAAAATATTTTTATGTTACTATTTTATTAATATACCTAGCACCCGTGAAAAGAAAAATTGTTTATATTGCAATTAATTTCTTTTAATTAAAATTTATGTTCATTATGTTGTCTCCAAAAAGTATTTCTCTAGTCATATATTTTATTTTTTTACTACACAAAACAGTAAGAACAAAAACATTAAATTAAAATTGAAGAGTACAATAATAAAATCATTGAAAAGTAATAGAACAAATAATAAATAAAATCGTATTAAAACAATAATAAAAAGAAGTGATCGGCATTTTTTTAACTAAACATTTGGATTACTTGTATAAAAAAAATGTTTAAAGAAACTAAGCTTTTTGTAAAAATAACAAAACAACATATTTGGGTTGGTAGGTTTTGTATTTTAAGTTAAACGTAATTAAAAAATTTAATCTAAAGTAGCCTGAATTTACTGCGAACATTTTCGTGTGGTAGAAAGTGTACATCTTAATTTAATACCACATTTACACTGTAAAAATGTACCGTGCTTTACCATATTGTGTTTGAAAAAAAATTCTTTATTTAACAGATTAATGATGCAATATTGGAAATAGATGACCCAGCAACAATATATGTTAAAATTTCCATATTTAAAGAATATTTATTTTTTTTTATTAAAATCTTCGTTTTATTGAGTGACAAAAAACATTTGATATATTTTAATAGTTTGTTTTATTATTAACAAAGTGTGTTTTAAATTTCACTAGTATTTTCTTAATTCCAAACATTCTTATGTTACAACTAAAAAAAAAAAAAAATCTTGATTAAAGATATCTTTTCAGACAACGTTCAGTGTTAAGAAACGCAATATTGTCGTAAAATAAAATCCTGCGTTACCAAAAAAAATAGATCGAAGTTTATTTCTGTACAAGTACTTTTCTCTTACTTCATGTGTTTAATTTCTTTCTAAGTGTTTACAATTTAATTTTGAATTAATAGAAACTGTCAACTGCTGTAAAACATTTTATTTAATACAAAAATGTGTGTTTAATTGTTTCATATTTTTCACCTTGCTGATCTTAAGATTATAGGCACCCTACTTGAAATACAGTTACGAAAAAAAATTCTAGTACCAAGTTTATTTTTGTTACACAAGTATGTTTGTGTGGCATTTGTTAGATAATTTAAACGAATATTTTTTGTTTGGACTTTTAAATTACATTTTTTGGAATCTCATTAATGTCCACTGCTGTACATTTTTTTTTTTTTATAAACGAAAATTATTTCATTTTTGTGTGTGTATATTTTTTATTATGCTGAACTCCAGGCTAGAAATCCTGCGTTAAACCATAAATAATGTGATAGATGAAAATGGTTCTCCTTGTGACTAGGAATATTTTACTGCCATTAAATTGTAAACTGTTTTTTAGTTACAAATTTAATTTTTTGATTTTAGTTTTGAATGGTCAACTTGCTGTACCAATTTTTATTAGTACAAAATCTATTTGGCTTTCTATATATTTTTTTTTGCTTGACTCTAGTGGGTAGTAAAACATGCATTTGTTACCAAAAGAAATACACAAACATAAGATAAAATGCTTCTTTGTGCAAGTAGGTTTAGCCGTACACATATTATGTCGTTTATTTTTTTCTTAGTTTTAAATATTTTCATTTTTTTGATTTTATACAGCATGTCTGAAGTTCTGTACACAAAAATTTTATATAACAAAAAATTGTTTTCGACTTTCTAATTTTTTGCTGTCTCCGGATCATATCCTGCGTTACCAAAAAAATAGACGAAATTTATTTGTACAGTACTTTTCCTTTAAATTAGATTTTTTTGGTTTAAATATTTTTGGAACATTAATGTCCACTGCTGTACATTTAATTAACAAAATTTATTGTTTTTAATTTTTTGCTGACTCAGGATAGTATCCTGCGTTACTAAAAAAATAGATGAAGCTTCTTTCTGGAGTAGCTTTGTTGTAAATTAATTTTTTTAGTTACAATTTATTTTGATTAATAATGTGAACTGCTGTACATTTTATTAAAAAAATTTATTATTTATATTTTTTTGCTTACTTAGGGTAGTAACCTGCATTACCAAAAAAATAGATAAAGCTTCTTTATGCGGTAGTTTTGCTGTAAATTAGTTTTTTTAGTTAAATTTTTTTTTGATTAATAATGTCAACTGCTGTATATTTTATAAACAAAATTTTTCGATTCTAATTTTTTGCTGTTTCAGGATCATATCCTACGTTACCAAAAAAATAGACGAAGTTTATTTGTACAGTACTTTTCCTTTAAATTAAATTTTTTAGTTTAAATTTTTTTGAACATTAATGTCCATTGCTGCACATTTTATGAACAAAATTTATTGTTTTTAATTTTTTGCTGACTCAGGCTAGTATCCTGCGTTACTAAAAAAATAGATGAAGCTTCTTTGTGTAGTATCTTAGTTTTCAATTAATTTTTTTAGTTAAATATTTTTTTAAATTTATGTCAACTGCTGTACATTTTATAAACAAAATTTTTCGTTTCTAATTTTTTGCTTCCTCAGGATCATATCCTGCGTTACCAAAAAAATAGATGAAGCTTCTTTGTGCAGCAGTTTTGCTGTAAATTAATTTTTTTAGTTAACATTTTTTTTTATTAATAATGTCAACTGCTGTACATTTTATGAACAAAATTTATTGTTTTTAATTTTTTGCTTATTTAGGATCATGCACTGAGTTAGTGAAAAATTAGACGAAGTTTATTTGTACAGTACTTTTCCTTGAAATTAGATTTTTTAGTTTAAATTTTTTTTTAAATTTTTAATGTCAACTGCTGTACATTTTATTAACATTTATTGTTCATATTTATTTGCTGATTTAGGATCATGTACTGCGTTACTAAAAAAATAGACGAAGTTTATTTGTACAGTACTTTTCCATTAAATTAGATTTTTTAGTTAAAATTTTTTTTAACATTAATGTCCACTGCTGTACATTTTATAAACGAAATTTATTGTTTCTAATTTTTTGCTGACTCAGGGTAGTATCCTGCGTTACCAAAAAAATAGATAAAGCTTCTTTGTGCAGTAGTTTAGCCGTAAATTAATTTTGATAGTTAAATATTTTTTGAATTTATAATGTCAAGTGCTGTACATTTTATAAACAAAATTTATTATTTATATTTTTTTGCTTACTTAGGGTAGTAACCTGCATTACCAAAAAAATAGATAAAGCTTCTTTATGCGGTAGTTTTGCTGTAAATTAGTTTTTTTAGTTAAATTTTTTTTTGATTAATAATGTCAACTGCTGTATATTTAATTAACAAAATTTATTGTTTATGTTTTTTTGCTGATTTAGGATCATGCACTGAGTTAGTGAAAAATTAGACAAAGTTTATTTGTACAGTACTTTTCCTTGAAATTAGATTTTTTAGTTTAAATTTTTTTGAACATTAATTTCCACTGCTGTACATTTGATAAACGAATTTTATTGTTTCTAATTTTTTGCTGACTCAGGGTAGTATCCTGCGTTACCAAAAAAATAGATAAAGCTTCTTTGTGCAGTAGTTTAGCCGTAAATTAATTTTCATAGTTAAATATTTTTTGAATTTATAATGTCAAGTGCTGTACATTTTATAAACAAAATTTTTCGTTTCTAATTTTTTGCTGTCTCAGGATCATATCCTGCGTTACCAAATAAATAGACGAAGTTTATTTGTACAGTACTTTTCCTTTAAATTAAATTTTTTAGTTTAAATTTTTTTGAACATTAATGTCCATTGCTGTACATTTAATTAACAAAATTTATTGTTTTTAATTTTTTGCTGACTCAGGCTAGTATCCTGCGTTACTAAAAAAATAGACGAAGTTTATTTGTACAGTACTTTTCCATTATATTATTTTTTTTAATTAATTTTTTTTTTTACATTAATGTCCACTGCTGTTCATTTTATAAACGTAATTTATTTTTTCTTATTTTTTTCTGACTCAGGGTAGTATCCTGCGTTACCAAAAAAATAGATAAAGCTTCTTTGTGCAGTAGTTTAGCCGTAAATTAATTTTGATAGTTAAATATTTTTTGAATTTATAATGTCAAGTGCTGTACATTTTATAAACAAAATTTTTCGTTTCTAATTTTTTGCTGTCTCAGGATCATATCCTGCGTTACCAAATAAATAGACGAAGTTTATTTGTACAGTACTTTTCCTTTAAATTAAATTTTTTAGTTTAAATTTTTTTGAACATTAATGTCCATTGCTGTACATTTAATTAACAAAATTTATTGTTTTTAATTTTTTGCTGACTCAGGCTAGTATCCTGCGTTACTAAAAAAATAGACGAAGTTTATTTGTACAGTACTTTTCCATTAAATTAGATTTTTTAATTAAAATTTTTTTTAACATTAATGTCCATTGCTGTACATTTTATAAACGAAATTTATTGTTTCTAATTTTTTGCTGACTCAGAGTAGTATCCTGCGTTACCAAAAAAATAGATAAAGCTTCTTTGTGCAGTAGTTTAGCCGTAAATTAATTTTGATAGTTAAATATTTTTTGAATTTATAATGTCAAGTGCTGTACATTTTATAAACAAAATTTTTCGTTTCTAATTTTTTGCTGTCTCAGGATCATATCCTGCGTTACCAAAAAAATAGACGAAGTTTATTTGTACACTACTTTTCCTTTAAATTAAATTTTTTAGTTAAAATTTTTTTAAACATTAATGTCCACTGCTGTACATTTAATTAACAAAATTTATTGTTTATATTTTTTTGCTGATTAAGGATCATGCACTGAGTTAGTGAAAAATTAGACAAAGTTTATTTGTACAGTACTTTTTCCTTGAAATTAGATTTTTTATTTTAAATTTTTTTTTAACATTAATGTCCACTGCTGCACATTTTATGAACAAAATTTATTGTTTTTAATTTTTTGCTGACTCAGGCTAGTATTCTGCGTTACTAAAAAATAGACGAAGTTTATTTGTACAGTACTTTTCCATTAAATTAGGTTTTTTAGTTAAAATTTTTTTTAACATTAATGTCCACTGCTGTACATTTGATAAACGAAATTTATTGTTTCTAATTTTTTGCTGACTCAGGGTAGTATCCTGCGTTACCAAAAAAAATAGATAAAGCTTCTTTGTGCAGTAGTTTAGCCGTAAATTAATTTTCATAGTTAAATATTTTTTGAATTTATAATGTCAAGTGCTGTACATTTTATAAACAAAATTTTTCGTTTCTAATTTTTTGCTGTCTCAGGATCATATCCTGCGTTACCAAAAAAATAGACGAAGTTTATTTGTACACTACTTTTCCTTTAAATTAAATTTTTTAGTTTAAATTTTTTTGAACATTAATGTCCACTGCTGTTCATTTAATTAACAAAATTTATTGTTTATATTTTTTTGCTGATTTAGGATCATGCACTGAGTTAGTGAAAAATTAGACAAAGTTTATTTGTACAGTACTTTTCCTTGAAATTAGATTTTTTAGTTTAAATTTTTTTTGAACATTAATTTCCACTGCTGTACATTTTATAAACGAAATTTTTCGTTTCTAATTTTTTGCTGTCTCAGGATCATATCCTGCGTTACCAAATAAATAGACGAAGTTTATTTGTACAGTACTTTTCCATTAATTTATATTTTTTTAGTTTAAATTTTTTTGAACATTAATGTCCATTGCTGTACATTTAATTAACAAAATTTATTGTTTTTAATTTTTTGCTGACTCAGGCTAGTATCCTGCGTTACTAAAAAAATAGATGAAGCTTCTTTGTGGTGTAGCTTTGTTGTAAATTAATTTTTTTAGTTACAATTTATTTTGATTATTAATGTCAACTGCTGTACATTTTATTAACAAAATCTATTGTTTCTAATTTTTTGCTGACTTAGGGTAGTAACCTGCATTACCAAAAAATAGATAAAGCTTCTTTCTGCAGTAGTTTAGCCGTAAATTAATTTTTTTTAGTTTAAATTTTTTTTTAACATTAATGTCCACTGCTGTACATTTTATAAACAAAATTTTTCGTTTCTAATTTTTTGCTGTCTCAGGATCATATCCTGCGTTACCAAAAAATTAGACGAAGTTTATTTGTACAGTAGTTTTGCTGTAAATTAAATTTTTTAGTTAAATTTAGTTTTAAATTTATAATGTCAACTGCTATACATTTTATTAACAAAATTTATTGTTTATATTTTTTTGCTGATTTAGGATCATGTACTGAGTTAGTGAAATATTAGACGAAGTTTATTTGTATAGTAGTTTTGCTTTAAATTAGATTTTTTGGTTTAAATTTTTTTTGAACATTAATGTCCACTGCTGCACATTTTATGAACAAAATTTATTGTTTTTAATTTTTTGCTGACTCAGGCTAGTATTCTGCGTTACTAAAAAATAGACGAAGTTTATTTGTACAGTACTTTTCCATTAAATTAGATTTTTTAGTTAAAATTTTTTTTAACATTAATGTCCACTGCTGTACATTTGATAAACGAAATTTATTGTTTCTAATTTTTTGCTGACTCAGGGTAGTATCCTGCTTTACCAAAAAAATAGATAAAGCTTCTTTGTGCAGTAGTTTAGCCGTAAATTAATTTTCATAGTTAAATATTTTTTGAATTTATAATGTCAAGTGCTGTACATTTTATAAACAAAATTTTTCGTTTCTAATTTTTTGCTGTCTCAGGATCATATCCTGCGTTACCAAATAAATAGACGAAGTTTATTTGTACAGTACTTTTCCTTTAAATTAAATTTTTTAGTTTAAATTTTTTTGAACATTAATGTCCATTGCTGTACATTTAATTAACAAAATTTATTGTTTTTAATTTTTTGCTGACTCAGGCTAGTATCCTGCGTTACTAAAAAAATAGATGAAGCTTCTTTGTGGTGTAGCTTTGTTGTAAATTAATTTTTTTAGTTACAATTTATTTTGATTATTAATGTCAACTGCTGTACATTTTATTAACAAAATCTATTGTTTCTAATTTTTTGCTGACTTAGGGTAGTAACCTGCATTACCAAAAAATAGATAAAGCTTCTTTCTGCAGTAGTTTAGCCGTAAATTAATTTTTTTTAGTTTAAATTTTTTTTTAACATTAATGTCCACTGCTGTACATTTTATAAACAAAATTTTTCGTTTCTAATTTTTTGCTGTCTCAGGATCATATCCTGCGTTACCAAAAAAATAGACGAAGTTTATTTGTACAGTACTTTTCCTTGAAATTAGATTTTTTAGTTTAAATTTTTTTGAACATTAATTTCCACTGCTGTACATTTTATAAACGAAATTTATTGTTTCTAATTTTTTGCTGACTCAGGGTAGTATCCTGCGTTACCAAAAAATTAGACGAAGTTTATTTGTACAGTAATTTTGCTGTAAATTAATTTTTTTAGTTAAATTTTGTTTTAAATTTATAATGTCAACTGCTATACATTTTATTAACAAAATTTATTGTTTATATTTTTTTGCTGATTTAGGATCATGTACTGAGTTAGTGAAATATTAGACGAAGTTTATTTGTATAGTAGTTTTGCTTTAAATTAGATTTTTTGGTTTAAATTTTTTTTGAACATTAATGTCCACTGCTGCACATTTTATGAACAAAATTTATTGTTTTTAATTTTTTGCTGACTCAGGCTAGTATTCTGCGTTACTAAAAAATATACGAAGTTTATTTGTACAGTACTTTTCCATTAAATTAGATTTTTTAGTTAAAATTTTTTTTAACATTAATGTCCACTGCTGTACATTTGATAAACGAAATTTATTGTTTCTAATTTTTTGCTGACTCAGGGTAGTATCCTGCTTTACCAAAAAAATAGATAAAGCTTCTTTGTGCAGTAGTTTAGCCGTAAATTAATTTACATAGTTAAATATTTTTTGAATTTATAATGTCAAGTGCTGTACATTTTATAAACAAAATTTTTCGTTTCTAATTTTTTGCTGTCTCAGGATCATATCCTGCGTTACCAAATAAATAGACGAAGTTTATTTGTACAGTACTTTTCCTTTAAATTAAATTTTTTAGTTTAAATTTTTTTGAACATTAATGTCCATTGCTGTACATTTAATTAACAAAATTTATTGTTTTTAATTTTTTGCTGACTCAGGCTAGTATCCTGCGTTACTAAAAAAATAGACGAAGTTTATTTGTACAGTACTTTTCCATTAAATTAGATTTTTTAATTAAAATTTTTTTTAACATTAATGTCCACTGCTGTACATTTTATAAACGAAATTTATTGTTTCTAATTTTTTGCTGACTCAGGGTAGTATCCTGCGTTACCAAAAAAATAGATAAAGCTTCTTTGTGCAGTAGTTTAGCCGTAAATTAATTTTGATAGTTAAATATTTTTTGAATTTATAATGTCAAGTGCTGTACATTTTATAAACAAAATTTTTCGTTTCTAATTTTTTGCTGTCTCAGGATCATATCCTGCGTTACCAAATAAATAGACGAAGTTTATTTGTACAGTACTTTTCCTTTAAATTAAATTTTTTAGTTTAAATTTTTTTGAACATTAATGTCCATTGCTGTACATTTAATTAACAAAATTTATTGTTTTTAATTTTTTGCTGACTCAGGCTAGTATCCTGCGTTACTAAAAAAATAGACGAAGTTTATTTGTACAGTACTTTTCCATTAAATTAGATTTTTTAATTAAAATTTTTTTTAACATTAATGTCCATTGCTGTACATTTTATAAACGAAATTTATTGTTTCTAATTTTTTGCTGACTCAGAGTAGTATCCTGCGTTACCAAAAAAATAGATAAAGCTTCTTTGTGCAGTAGTTTAGCCGTAAATTAATTTTGATAGTTAAATATTTTTTGAATTTATAATGTCAAGTGCTGTACATTTTATAAACAAAATTTTTCGTTTCTAATTTTTTGCTGTCTCAGGATCATATCCTGCGTTACCAAAAAAATAGACGAAGTTTATTTGTACACTACTTTTCCTTTAAATTAAATTTTTTAGTTAAAATTTTTTTAAACATTAATGTCCACTGCTGTACATTTAATTAACAAAATTTATTGTTTATATTTTTTTGCTGATTTAGGATCATGCACTGAGTTAGTGAAAAATTAGACAAAGTTTATTTGTACAGTACTTTTCCTTGAAATTAGATTTTTTAGTTTAAATTTTTTTTTAACATTAATGTCCACTGCTGCACATTTTATGAACAAAATTTATTGTTTTTAATTTTTTGCTGACTCAGGCTAGTATTCTGCGTTACTAAAAAATAGACGAAGTTTATTTGTACAGTACTTTTCCATTAAATTAGGTTTTTTAGTTAAAATTTTTTTTAACATTAATGTCCACTGCTGTACATTTGATAAACGAAATTTATTGTTTCTAATTTTTTGCTGACTCAGGGTAGTATCCTGCGTTACCAAAAAAATAGATAAAGCTTCTTTGTGCAGTAGTTTAGCCGTAAATTAATTTTCATAGTTAAATATTTTTTGAATTTATAATGTCAAGTGCTGTACATTTTATAAACAAAATTTTTCGTTTCTAATTTTTTGCTGTCTCAGGATCATATCCTGCGTTACCAAAAAAATAGACGAAGTTTATTTGTACACTACTTTTCCTTTAAATTAAATTTTTTAGTTTAAATTTTTTTGAACATTAATGTCCACTGCTGTTCATTTAATTAACAAAATTTATTGTTTATATTTTTTTGCTGATTTAGGATCATGCACTGAGTTAGTGAAAAATTAGACAAAGTTTATTTGTACAGTACTTTTCCTTGAAATTAGATTTTTTAGTTTAAATTTTTTTTGAACATTAATTTCCACTGCTGTACATTTTATAAACGAAATTTTTCGTTTCTAATTTTTTGCTGTCTCAGGATCATATCCTGCGTTACCAAATAAATAGACGAAGTTTATTTGTACAGTACTTTTCCTTTAAATTAAATTTTTTAGTTTAAATTTTTTTGAACATTAATGTCCATTGCTGTACATTTAATTAACAAAATTTATTGTTTTTAATTTTTTGCTGACTCAGGCTAGTATCCTGCGTTACTAAAAAAATAGATGAAGCTTCTTTGTGGTGTAGCTTTGTTGTAAATTAATTTTTTTAGTTACAATTTATTTTGATTATTAATGTCAACTGCTGTACATTTTATTAACAAAATCTATTGTTTCTAATTTTTTGCTGACTTAGGGTAGTAACCTGCATTACCAAAAAATAGATAAAGCTTCTTTCTGCAGTAGTTTAGCCGTAAATTAATTTTTTTTAGTTTAAATTTTTTTTTAACATTAATGTCCACTGCTGTACATTTTATAAACAAAATTTTTCGTTTCTAATTTTTTGCTGTCTCAGGATCATATCCTGCGTTACCAAAAAAATAGACGAAGTTTATTTGTACAGTACTTTTCCTTGAAATTAGATTTTTTAGTTTAAATTTTTTTGAACATTTATTTCCACTGCTGTACATTTTATAAACGAAATTTATTGTTTATAATTTTTTGCTGACTCAGGGTAGTATCCTGCGTTACCAAAAAATTAGACGAAGTTTATTTGTACAGTAGTTTTGCTGTAAATTAATTTTTTTAGTTAAATTTTCTTTTGAATTTATAATGTCAACTGCTGTACATTTTATAAACAAAATTTTTCGTTTCTAATTTTTTGCTGTCTCAGGATCATATCCTGCGTTACCAAAAAAATAGACGAAGTTTATTTGTACACTACTTTTCCTTTAAATTAAATTTTTTAGTTTAAATTTTTTTGAACATTAATGTCCACTGCTGTACATTTAATTAACAAAATTTATTGTTTATATTTTTTTGCTGATTTAGGATCATGCACTGAGTTAGTGAAAAATTAGACAAAGTTTATTTGTACAGTACTTTTCCTTGAAATTAGATTTTTTAGTTTAAATTTTTTTTGAACATTAATGTCCACTGCTGCACATTTTATGAACAAAATTTATTGTTTTTAATTTTTTGCTGACTCAGGCTAGTATTCTGCGTTACTAAAAAATAGACGAAGTTTATTTGTACAGTACTTTTCCATTAAATTAGATTTTTTAGTTAAAATCTTTTTTAACATTAATGTCCACTGCTGTACATTTGATAAACGAAATTTATTGTTTCTAATTTTTTGCTGACTCACGGTAGTATCCTGCATTACCAAAAAATAGATAAAGCTTCTTTCTGCAGTAGTTTAGCCGTAAATTAATTTTTTTTAGTTAAATATTTTTTTTTGAATTTATAATGTCAAGTGCTGTACATTTTATAAACAAAATTTTTCGTTTCTAATTTTTTGCTGACTCAGGGTAGTATCCTGCGTTACCAAGAAAATAGATGAAGCTTCTTTGTGCAGTAGTTTTGCTGTAAATTAATATTATTAGTTAAACATTTTTTAAAATTTATGTTAACTGCTGTACATTTTATTAACAAAATTTATTGTTTTTAATTTTTTGCTGACTCAGGCTAGTATCCTGCGTTACTAAAAAATTAGACGAAGTTTATTTGTACAGTAGTTTTGCTGTAAATTAATTTTTTTAGTTAAATTTTTTTTTAACATTAATGTCCACTGCTGTACATTTTATAAATGAAATTTATTGTTTCTAATTTTTTGCTGACTCAGGGTAGTATCCTGCGTTACCAAAAAAATAGATAAAGCTTCTTTGTGCAGTAGTTTAGCCGTAAATTAATTTTGATAGTTAAATATTTTTTGAATTTATAATGTCAAGTGCTGTACATTTTATAAACAAAATTTTTCGTTTCTAATTTTTTGCTGTCTCAGGATCATATCCTGCGTTACCAAAAAAATAGACGAAGTTTATTTGTACACTACTTTTCCTTTAAATTAAATCTTTTAGTTTAAATTTTTTTGAACATTAATGTCCACTGCTGTACATTTAATTAACAAAATGTATTGTTTATATTTTTTTGCTGATTTAGGATCATGCACTGAGTTAGTGAAAAATTAGACAAAGTTTATTTGTACAGTACTTTTCCTTGAAATTAGATTTTTTAGTTTAAATTTTTTTGAACATTAATTTCCACTGCTGTACATTTTATAAACGAAATTTATTGTTTCTAATTTTTTGCTGACTCAGGGTAGTATCCTGCGTTACCAAAAAATTAGACGAAGTTTATTTGTACAGTAGTTTTGCTTTAAATTAATTTTTTAGTTAATTTTTTTAAATTTATAATGTCAACTGGTGTACATTTTATAAACAAAATTTATTGTTTTCAATTTTTTGCTGACTCAGGCTAGTATCCTGCGTTACTAAAAAAATAGATAAAGCTTCTTTGTGCAGTAGTTTAGCCGTAAATTAATTTTATTAGTTAAATTTTTTTTTAAATTTATGTTAACTGCTGTACATTTCATTAACAAAATTTATTGTTTATATTTTTTTGCTGATTTAGGATCATGCACTGAGTTGGTGAAAAATTAGACGAAGTTTATTTGTACAGTACTTTTCCTTTAAATTAGATTTTTTTGGTTTAAATATTTTTGGAATATTAATGTCCACTGCTGCACATTTTATGAACAAAATTTATTGTTTTTAATTTTTTGCTGACTCAGGCTAGTATCCTGCGTTACTAAAAAAATAGATGAAGCTTCTTTGGGGAGTAGCTTTGTTGTAAATTAATTTTTTTAGTTACAATTTATTTTGATTAATAATGTCAACTGCTGTACATTTTATAAACAAAATTTTTCGTTTCTAGTTTTTTGCTGTCTCAGGATCATATCCTGCGTTGCCAAAAAAATAGACGAAGTTTATTTGTACAGTACTTTTCCATTAAATTAATTTTTCTAGTTACAATTTATTTTGATTATTAATGTCAACTGCTGTACATTTTATTAACAAAATCTATTGTTTCTAATTTTTTGCTGATTTAGGATCATGCACTGAGTTAGTGAAAAATTAGACGAAGTTTATTTGTACAGTACTTTTCCTTGAAATTAGATTTTTTAGTTTAAATTTATAATGTCAACTGCTGTACATTTTATTAACATTTATTGTTCATATTTATTTGCTGATTTAGGATCATGCACTGAGTTAGTAAAAAATTAGACGATGTTTATTTGTACAGTAGTTTTGCTGTAAATTAATTTTTTTAGTTAAATTTTTTTTTAAATTTATAATGTCAACTGCTATACATTTTATTAACAAACTTTATTGTTTATATTTTTTTGCTGATTTAGGATCATGTACTGAGTTAGTAAAACTAGAAGAAGTTTATTTGTATAGTAGTTTTGCTTTAAATTAGATTTTTTGGTTTAAATTTTTTTTGAACATTAATGTCCACTGCTGTACATTTTATAAACAAAATTTATTGTTTCTAATTTTTTGCTGACTTAGGGTAGTAACCTGCATTACCAAAAAATAGATAAAGCTTCTTTGTGCAGTAGTTTAGCCGTAAATTAATTTTTTTTAGTTAAATATTTTTTTTTGAATTTATAATGTCAAGTGCTGTACATTTTATAAACAAAATTTTTCGTTTCTAATTTTTTGCTGTCTCAGGATCATATCCTGCGTTACCAAATAAATAGACAAAGTTTATTTGTACAGTACTTTTCCTTGAAATTAGATTTTTTAGTTTAAATTTTTTTGAACATTAATGTCCACTGCTGCACATTTTATGAACAAAATTTATTTTTTTAAATTTTTTGCTGACTCAGGCTAGTTACCTGCGTTACTAAAAAAATAGATTAAGCTTCTTTGTGGAGTAGCTTTGTTGTAAATTAATTTTTCTAGTTACAATTTATTTTGATTATTAATGTCAACTGCTGTACATTTTATTAACAAAATCTATTGTTTCTAATTTTTTGCTTACTCAGGGTAGTATCCTGCGTTACCAAAAAAATAGATAAAGCTTCTTTGTGCAGTAGTTTAGCCGTAAATTAATTTTGATAGTTAAATATTTTTTGAATTTATAATGTCAACTGCTGTACATTTTATTAACATTTATTGTTCATATTTATTTGCTGATTTAGGATCATGCACTGAGTTAGTAAAAAATTAGACGAAGTTTATTTGTACAGTAGTTTTGCTGTAAATTAATTTTTTTAGTTAATTTTTTTTTTAAATTAATAGTGTCAACTGCTATACATTTTATTAACAAAATTTATTGTTTATATTTTTTTGCTGACTCAGGCTAGTATCCTGCGTTACTAAAAAAACAAGTTGTTCATTTCATGACCATTTAGCTTCCTCAATATATATTATTATATATAATTTTAAAAGTTAAATAATTATAATAGTTTATTAAATATAATTAATAAACCGGGTAAACTACCCTGAATAAATATTATTATTTAATTTTTTATTATAGAATAATTATTTTAAAGTGTTATGATAAAATGTCAAAAAATACAAAATTTTAATTTTTTGTGAAAAATTATAATATTTATTAATTCCATAAATTTTCATGAAATATATACTTTATATACATGAATCGATTCGTTTTCATGCCAGGAATATAATGCTGAGAAAAATTAATAAAAATTTTAATAAATAAAGAAGTTATTTCAAAAAATAAAAAAATTCATTTTTTTCGAAAATTAAAAAATTGCTAAAAAATTTTTATTTTTAGATATTTTTGAAAATCCTTCTGTCTGATTCAAGATATTCGTGACCGTAATACACCTACAAAATTTTATCAAAATCCATCAAGATGTGTAAGAGAAAATTTGTCCACAAGAATCGGTGACATACACACACACACACACACACACACACACACACACACACACATACACACACATACATACACACATACGTCCGGACATTTGTTCCTCTCGGCGAATTATATATACTACACTTGAAAATTTGTAAAAATAATTGATTTTAAAAAAATTCGGAAATCGACATCACTATAAGGCTTCCTTTATGAGGAAGCAATAGATAAAGCTTCTTTGTGGAGTAGCTTTGTTGTTAATTAATTTTTCTAGTTACATTTTATTTTGATTATTAATGTCAACTGCTGTACATTTTATTAACAAAATCTATTGTTTCTAATTTTTTGCTGACTCAGGCTAGTATCCTGCGTTACTAAAAAAATAGATAAAGCTTTTTTGTGCAGTAGTTTAGCCGTAAATTAATTTTGAGAGTTAAATATTTTTTGAATTTATAATGTCCACTGCTGCACATTTTATGAACAAAATTTATTTTTTTAAATTTTTTGCTGACTCAGGCTAGTTACCTGCGTTACTAAAAAAATAGATTAAGCTTCTTTGTGGAGTAGCTTTGTTGTAAATTAATTTTTCTAGTTACAATTTATTTTGATTATTAATGTCAACTGCTGTACATTTTATTAACAAAATCTATTGTTTCTAATTTTTTGCTTACTCAGGGTAGTATCCTGCGTTACCAAAAAAATAGATAAAGCTTCTTTGTGCAGTAGTTTAGCCGTCAATTAATTTTGATAGTTAAATATTTTTTGAATTTAGAATGTCAACTGCTGTACATTTTATTAACAATTATCGTTTACTAGCTAAACTATCCGCGCGCAAGCGCGCGGGAATGTTGTGTCAAACTGCTTATTTTAAACAATTTAAACTCCATTTTATTTTAAAAAATGTTTAAAGAAATAATTATTATTACCTAACAAAAAGTTTGAAATAATTAAAAGTGGAAAAAGTTAACAATTATAGAGAATTAAATTTTCATTTTATATTATTTTGAAACTTTAAAGTTTACAAAAAAGATTTAAGAACTTCGAACTTCGAACTTCTAATTTTTTTTAAATTCAAATACTTTCACTTAATGGTCTCAATTTAAATAGAATTTACATTACTGGACCTGAACTATGGCTAGTCTATGGTGGCCACTGGTCAGGGAAAAGTCAGGGAAAAATAAATAGGTCAGGGAAAAGTCAGGGAATTTTTCAATTAGTCAGGGAAATTGTAAAGATTATAAAAAGAAAAAAAAATTTATATAAGGAAGACTAGGGCTAAATATTAAACAGCCAAAACAGTCAAATTGCATTATCTCTCTAACGGAAATAGTTAGATATAAATATCAAATAATTTTTATTTATATCAAATATCCAATTAATTGAGTGAAATAAATAAATATATTGTTTCAAATAACTAATTATTTGCATTAAATAAATTCGTTTATTATAATCAATTAATTATTTAATTGACCCAATTAAGATTTATTTCAGTTAAACAAATGTGATTCAAATAATTCAAGTTATTTGAAGCAAATAAATATTAATTAGATCCAAATAAAATTTTTGCAAATAATTCGAATTAATTGAATCAAATAATTTTTTTCAGTGTATTTATGTCATTAGGCAAGTACACGGCCGAAAAAACGAAACCGCCCACGACAATTAAACCCATAATTTTGTTTTTTATTTATAAATAAATTTTAGTTTATTAAATTTATAATTGTTAAATGTTACAAAATCAAAGTTTTGAAAAAAGAGCAAAACATTTATTTTACGCTAAAATATTAGAAGCTTTTTTATTAAATGTTGGTGAGGACAATTGGCCTATACAAGATTGATCTATTTATATATTTTTGCATCGAAACGGATTTATTGACTAAAAAACATCTTTTCAAAATTTAAGTTTTTTCCGCAGTCTCAGCTACTTTAAGATTAAAGATTTAATTTTAAAAATAAAGAATTGTATCTACTTCTACAAATTGATTCAAAAATCCTTAAAACATCCTTCTCAACTGTTTGAAATGAATAGTAGTTATTAATAATAATTTGAGAGATATATTTCTTATTTAAATTATTGTTCATTAGAAACCAAGTTAAAAACACCCAGAATATTGGTCAGGGAAAGTCGGGAAAAAGTCAGGGAAATTTTTTGACTGTTTTTAGTGGCCACCATGCTAGAACAATTCCAATTAGTATCTCGGTCATAAAAATTAATTTAATTCACAATTAATAAAAAAATAGCCACAGCCGGTAACCAGCAGGAGGTGAAATAAAATAATAAACAAGAATAGTTAATTATGTAGTTAATCTGAAATTAAAAATTTAATGTTTATATTTGAAAATATAACATATTTTTTGATTTGCAAAATAATAAATGGAACAGTACCAATTACTTTAGTAATTAATAATTATTACATTTATTATTATCATCATAAAAACGTAAAGAACAAAAATTATAATTTATCTTTAAAAAATGGTTTATTTATATTATTTAATTTAAATGTTTATAAATATTTTCATAATTACTTGATATATACACAGCCTTCACAACATTTTCAAACAAACTTCAAGTTTTTACTATATTGACTATATTTCTTTCAATCTGGCAGCACTGTACAATAATAACATAAACATTGAAAAATTTGACATTTAAAAATATAAAAAATGCTAATACTTAACCCACAAAAATTAATTTTCAAAACAAACGTATAAAAAACAAAAGAATAACCATAACTAACTTCAAGTGTGGACAGAGATCCGGAAATCTGGAATCACGACGATTATTATATATAATATTTATTTGCTGATTTAGGATCATGCACTGAGTTAGTAAAAAATTAGACGAAGTTTATTTGTACAGTAGTTTTGCTGTAAATTAATTTTTTTAGTTAAATTTTTTTTAAATTTATAATGTCAACTGCTATACATTTTATTAACAAAATTTATTGTTTATATTTTTTTGCTGACTCAGGCTAGTATCCTGCGTTACTAAAAAAATAGATAAAGCTTCTTTGTGGAGTAGCTTTGTTGTAAATTAATTTTTCTAGTTACAATTTATTTTGATTATTAATGTCAACTGCTGTACATTTTATTAACAAAATCTATTGTTTCTAATTTTTTGCTTACTCAGGGTAGTAACCTGCGTTACCAAAAACATAGATAAAGCTTTTTTGTGCAGTAGTTTAGCCGTAAATTAATTTTGATAGTTAAATATTTTTTGAATTTATAATTTCAAGTGCTGTACATTTTATAAACAAAATTTTTCGTTTCTAATTTTTTGCTGTCTCAGGATCATATCCTGCGTTACCAAAAAAATAGACGAAGTTTGTTTGTACAGTACTTTCGCTTTAAGTTAGATTTTTTAGTTTAAATTTTTTTGAACATTAATGTCCACAGCTGTGGACATTAACAAAATATCGTCAATAAGTCTACCTTTTACACGGAAAGTAATTAATTATTTATATTTATTTAAATTATCGTTAAATATTTATTAGCTTGTATTAGTTCTGTATTTAATTGAATATTTGATTATTAATATTGCGTGCCATTTAGTGTACTTTGAATTTATAAACAATTATTTTAATTCATCTTAATTGTGATTAAATATTAATTTTTGAATTTTCTTTATTTATTAAAATTTTTTTAAATTCTTTCTTTGAGTAATAAAGTAACGTTTTAATTTCTAATTAGAATTAAATTTTTTTAAAAATAATAAATAATTAGTATTTTTTGTTTTTCCTAATTAATTCGAAATTTTTTTGCAGATTTATTTATCTTCTTTCTTCTTCGCCAGAAGGAGTTGGGAACGGAAACAAAATTCCAGAAGCCAGCGATTCGTGATTCAAAATATACCAGAATTTTTCGAAACCTTAGTTTGTAGTTAATTATTATTAATTGAATTTTCTTGTAAAACATAGTTTGTAATCTTTTTGTATTAGAATTTTCTTCGACCACTACGAGTTAAATTTAAAAATGTGTAATTTTCGTGACTTTTATTTTGTAAATTATTTAGATAGGGATTTTAAAATTTTTAAAAATGCAATTTTATTAGCCAGGAAATTAGAAAATTAATTCTTTTAGTTTAAGTAAAATGAAGTACTTAAAATTCTATAAGAGACTTGAACATCCATAGCAGAAACTTCTATTCGCCGAGGATTTGGGGTGAGTGAGTAAAAAATCAACATTTTATTTTCCTTGGTTTAATTTTTTATTTTCAAAAGCAGTTCTTAAAAAAATATTTCGAGTATAAAATTTTATTATTAATTATAATATTAATTTTTATTTGTTCATTCAAAATTATTTTAAGTTTCTGAAATTCTAAGTTGTAAATTATTTTTGCTTTTTTATTCAAATTCTTATTCTAGAGTAATACAAATTCTCGTTGTAAATTAATACAATTTTTCGTTGTAAATTAATACATTTTTTTGTTGTTGATTAATTTAAGTTTTCAAAACTATATAAATTTCAAAATTTGTGGACAACTCTTTAAAAATTCAGAATTACAGTATAATTAGCGTACAAAACTCTTTAAATTAAATTATTTTACTTAATTTAAATTTGTTGAAAATCGCTGATTTGAAAGTAAAAAATTAAGTCACTGTTCTTTCTTCTATTCTTCTGCATTTTCTCCAATATGTTTTCTTCCTTCTTCTCTTTCTCTCCTGTAACAAAAAAATTGTCTCTTTTCTCTAAATTGAACAGAATACGAACTAATTTTTCTTATCTTATTTAAAATATTGCCAATGTTTTTTTACTAAATTGCATTCAAATTTAAATATTTACTTTGGTAGTATTTTCTTTCTAGGGTTGCCACAAAATTTTCCTTTTGTTTTCTCATTTATTTTTTCCTAATTTTCAAATTATTTTAACAGAAAAATCCACTCGACGAAAAAAATATATCTAATGTAAAATAATTATTACTTCAAATTTTTCGAGTCCTAACATTGTCACTAAGATTGTCAGTTTTTGTATTAAAAGTCGAAATTTTCTAATACTTTAACTTAAAAACTTTAGCATTTTTTGTTAATTTTCTTAACTTTTTTATAATTTTAAATCTAAAAGAATTGTATTTTTGCCGAGAATTTATTAGAATTTAAAAAATTTTTAATTCTTTCGATAAAGAGTAACATTGTTTTTAAGAATTCTAAAATTTTTAATATGCTTTTCAGTAATGTATAAATTTTCCTATTTTTTCCTTAAATTCCCCAATTTGTGGTAATCCTACTTTTTGGGTAATTGCCTTTCTTGTAATATAAAGAACTGAATAATTACTTCTATGAAGAAAATGTACTATTAAAAAAAACTTATTTTACTCTCTACAACTGAATCAGTGAAATTTGACTGAAGATCAGTTAAAAATGATTGACATTTCAGTCATATTTCACTGACTGACCAATTAAAAAATAACTGAAATTTTCAATATGTGTGATTAAAATTTCCAGTAAATTTTTTATTGGTCAATCAGTGAAATATGACTGAAATTTCAATCATTTTTAACTGTTTTTCAGTGAAATTCCACTGATTCAGATTTAGAGAGTATTAGTAAAACCTAAAATTTAATTTGTACAATAGCGAAAATTTAGTCAATAAATGAGATTGGAGAAACTTTATATACTAATTGTAAGTCAAATTTAGAATTTGTCTTTTCTCATAGAATTTCTTATTCATTCTTTTAATTCTTTAAAATCATATTTTAATTTTTAAAATTAAAAAATTATTTTAAATCTGAATGGGTGAAAATTTCCTCCATTTCAATTCAGTGAATGAGATTTTTTTGATAAATGAGTAGAATTTTCTAGAGGATTAATATAAAAACTATTGATTCTCAGTGGAATTCTAGTGACAGTGCAATTCTACTGATTTATTTAAAAAATCTACTGAACCTTCTGTCCTTGTCTATCTTTTCTTCTTTATAAAATTGTACTATTAATTTAAATAAATGTTAAATATAATAATTGTCAAAATATTTTAAAGAAAAAAATTGTTAAAAATTTATAGGACTTACTCTGCTTTTATAAATGACGAATGAAAAATAAAAAAATTTGTTTCTTCAAAAACGTCGTTTTTTAAAAGAAAAAGGTACTTGAATTCCCAATAATAATTTTAACAAATTGAAACAATTGGAAATTATGTAAAAATTTATATTTTACAGAATTTTTTTTTCCTTTTAAAAAAATGTTTATAAATATGATTATATTTTTAAAATTAGATCATTTTATGAATTTACAAAAATTATTCTATTTAAATAATTTCATTCTCGTGGTTAAAATAATTAAATTTAATGAAAAACTGTATGAAAAATTATATTTTTCTAACACACGCACCGAAAGTACATCATTTCTCACCTATAAAGAGCACTGAAAAAACCTAGTCTCAAAATGAGTATCATACGCTACTCATTTTGAGTTGCAACAAAAATGAGACTCTTAGGTGGCGCCACGTTTTATGGCGTTTAACATAGTCTCATTTTGAGATGCAACAAAAATGAGACTGGGTTTTTTGTGTGAGGGTGAAGAGAGTACGTCTTTCCCGGAGACAGGGAGAGAATGTTATTTTCCCTCCATGTGACGTCATAACGGGAAAGGAAAGTAATACTTTCCCTCCCCGCTGTGATGTCACGGGGAGAGAAAGTAATATTTTCTTCCTGCTGCTATGAAAATTTCTAATTTTTGTTAATAAATGCAAAATATAAAAAGAGCTATATATTTTTTAAGATTAAATATGTATCATATTGTTATTTTTTAATTAATAATGGATTTTAAATAAATATTACAACAAAAAATTCCGTTAAATAATTGCATATTTGTACTTTCGTTTACACAGAAAAAACTTGGACTCATTTTTGTTGCAACTCAAAATGAGTCCATGTTAAATGACATAGAACGTGGCGCCATATGCCCTACTCATTTTTGTTGCAGCTCATATGAGTCACTTTTCCTACTCATTTTGAGTTCAGTTTTTTTCTGTGTACGTGTGTTAGAAAAAATAGTATATGCACCACGGAAGGAAAATAATTTTCGCCGCGTGTGTTTGCAGTTCTCGCCTTTGGCTCGTATGGTCCGTATATGTCGAACTACAAACTTCACCCTCGAGAAAATCACTATTTTCCTCCCTAGGTGCACAATATACTATTTTTGAGAAATTAAGTATTTTCATTAAAATTATAGAAGCAAGTTTTGAAAGCAACAATTTAAAAAAATTTTTATTAATATTTTATATAGAAATTCACTTATTATGTGAAAAAATAAATTATATTTAACTAACTACTCCTTTTAAAGAAGGCAAGAAAACTGACTCAGGTAGAAGGAGACCACAGGTCGAAGAAAACAAAAGAGGGGAAAAGAAAAACCCCAAAGTCGTTTTCTTTCTAGTTTATAAAAGAGGATTAATTTCTCTTTCTGATCGTCAATTACTGAAAGGTCGACGACTACAAATAATATTCAAAATAATTGGAAGATTTATATAATAAATTTATAACATACATTAAGAAATAATTGTTTCTATTTTATTTAAAAAGCAAAAAATAAATATTTCCAAATTTTTTAAATAAAATAAAAACAATTATTTCTTAATGTATGTTATAAATGTCTTTTGGGTCAGAATTCTTGAAATTTTCACGAAAAATAAAACTATTTATTATAAATAATATTCATCAGTTTTAATTTGTTTTCCTAAAACGTAAGTAGAATGAAACTAAATTTTCCAATTATTTTGAATATTATTTGTAGTCGTCGACCTTTTAATAAACAACGATTAGAAAGAAGTTGATTCTCTTTTGTAAACAAGTAAGATAAGGACTTTGGGGTTTTCCTTTTCACCTCTTTTGTTTCCTTCGACCTGTTTTCTCCTTCTACCTGAGTCAATTTTCCGTTGAGTCAGTTTTCTTACCTCCTTTAGAAGGAGTAGTTACTTAAATATAATTAATTAATAAATTGTGAAATAATAATTTTACAAATGAAGTGAATTTTATATAAAATTGTTGAAAATTCTATATTTAATATTTTAATTAATTTTACATTTAACAAGAAGTGACCCAACGGAAATTCACTCAGGTAGTAGGAGAACATTTTCGAAGGAAACAAAAGAGGGGAAAAGGAAAACCCCACAGTAATCTTACTTGTTTACAAAAGATGATTAACTTTTCTTTCTAATCGTCAATTGTTAAAAGGCCGACGACTGAAAATAATATTTAAAGTCATTGGAAAATTTAATTTCTTTCAACTTACATTGTAGGAAATTAAATTTAAACTGGTGAATATTATTTATAAAAAATACTTTTTATTTTTCGCAAAAATTTCCAGCTGACCTAAAAGAAATTTATAACATACATAAGAAATAATTGTTTGTTAATTTTATTTGAAAAATTTGCAAAAATTATTTTTAATTTCTTTTTTATTTACAACTGAATAACTTGTTAGATAAAATTTTTAATTCTACTGTATACATAAATAAAATTTTCCAAATAGAATTAACAAAAAATTATTTCTTATGTATGTTATAAATTTCTTTTGGGTCAGCTTGAAATTTTCACGAAAAATAAAAAGTATTTTTTGTAAATAATATTCAGCAGTTTTAATTTATTTTCCTAAAATGTAAGTTGAAAGAAATTAAATTTTCCAATGACTTTAAATATTATTTTCAGTCGTCGGCTTTTCAACAATTGACAATTAGAAAGAAAAGTTAATCCTCTTTTGTAAACAAGTAAGATCACTTTGGGGTTTTCCTTTTCCCCTCTTTTGTTTCCTTCGAAAATTTTCTCTTTCTACCTGAGTCAATTTTTCGTTGCCTCAGTTTTCTTACCTCCTTTAACAAGAAGTGTCGAAGACTTTTTCGACGTCTTTAATTCTTCATTCCATATGGAACGGAGGAGGAATCACCGGGAATATAGGGGTGAGTTAATTAAATACACAAATATTTTCTTTTCTTTTCTTTATTTCTTCTTTAAAACATTTTCTTTTTCTTACAATGTCTATTCTTTTAGAAATTCTTTTTCTTTCAATTCTTTAAAGTAATTTCTTAGTTTTCAAAATTAAAAAATTACTTTAAATCTATATTTGTGGAAATTTCGCCGACTTCAATTCAGTCGACTATATTTCTTAAATAAATCAGTAGAATTTTCTAGAGGATCAATAAAAAACTATTGATCCTCAGTGGAATTCTAGTGAGTGTGAAATTCCACTGGTTTATTTAAAAAACATAGTCCACTGAATTGAAATCGGCAAAATTTTTACAGATTTAGATTTAAATCTTCTTTTAATTTTTCTTTGTTTTTTTATTTCTATCTTTGTAGCAAAAACGCACTTGTCTTATTTAGTGGAAATAGGACAATAACCTCTTTCACTGAATAAGAAATCGGAAATCCTTACCGATTATTAATTGAAAGTGCAATATTTCTCTTTTTATTTTTCTTCTCTTTCTTTCTATCTATCTTTAAAATTTATCTCTTTCTTCTATCTTTGTAGTGAAAATGCACTTGACTTATTTAGTGGAAACAGGAAAATAACCTCTTCCACTAAATAGAAATCGGAAATTTCCAAAGTGCAATATTCTCTTTTTATTTTTATTCTCTTTCTTTCTATTCTTTTTCTATCTATCTTTTTTCTATCTTAGCATTTATTCTATCTTTCTTTCTATCTATCTATTCTTTCCATCTTATCAATACTCCCTCTCCTCTCCTAACTTGGTGGGATGGCTTGCAACACGACTTCCTTTTTGGAAGAAAGTCGCCTCCAAAGTTTCCTCCCTCTCCTGACTTGGTGGGATGACTTGTAACACGTCTTCCTTTTGGAAGAAAGTCGCCTCCAAAGTTTCCTCCCTCTCCTCTCCTAACTTGGTGGGATGACTTGCAACACGCCTTCCTTTTGGAAGAAAGTCGCCTCCAAAGTTTCCTCCCTCTCCTTCTTTGGTGGGATGACTTGTAACACGGCTTCCTTTTTGGAAGAAAGTCTCCTCCAAAGATCCTCTCCCTTTAAGCATCCCAGGGGAGAGTGTGACGACTTTCTCTCCCCACCTGGGAAACGAAGTCGTCCTCAAGGAGAGAAGTTGTCGACTTCACTCTCCTTGAGTAGGAAGATAGAAAGAAGTCGTCCTCAGAAAGGGGATGGCGACTTTCTAGATTCCAGAAGAAGTCGAACGGGTAAGAAGGTCACTGTGATTGACGACCTCTAGAGCTGAAAAAATCGAAAAAAAATTGACGTGCACCCTCCCTCTTTTTCTTTCTCAAGGAGAGTTGTTGTCTCCTCTCCTTGACTTCGACTTCTGGTGAGAAGTGGAAAGACTCGGTCATTTCCAACTTCCCTACTCGAGGAGATCGAAGTCGGAAACTATCTCCTCGAGGACAACTTCGTTTCCCAGGTGGGGAGAGAAAGTCGTCACACTCTCCCCTGGGATGCTTAAAGGGAGGATCTTTGGAGGAGACTTTCTTCCAAAAGGAAGCCGTGTTGCAAGTCATCCCACCAAAGCAGGAGAGGAGAGGGAGGAAACTTTGGAGGCGACTTTCTTCCAAAAGGAAGACGTGTTACAAGTCATCCCACCAAGTCAGGAGAGGGAGGAAACTTTGGAGGCGACTTTCTTCCAAAAAGGAAGCCGTGTTGCAAGCCATCCCACCAAGTTAGGAGAGGAGAGGGAGTATTGATAAGATGGAAAGAATAGATAGATAGAAAGAAAGATAGAATAAATGCTAAGATAGAAAAAAGATAGATAGAAAAAGGATAGAAAGAAAGAGAACAAAAATAAAAAGAGAAATATTGCACTTTAAATTAATAATCGGTAAAGATTTCCGATTTCTTATTCAGCGGAAGTGGTTATTTTGTCCTATTTCCACTGAATAAGTCAAGTGCATTTTCGCTACAAAGATAGAAATAGAAAAAAACAAAGAAAAATTAAAAGAATAATTAAATTTAAATCTGTAAAAATTTCGCCGATTTCAATTCAGTGGACTATATTTCTTAAATAAATAGTGTTGATTCTCTAGAAAATTATACTGATTTATTTAAGAAACATAGTCCACTGAATTGAAATCGGCAAAATTTTCACAGACTTCAATTTAAAGTAATTCTTTAATTTTGAAAAGTAAAAAATTACTTTGAAGAATTGAAAGGAAGAAAGAAAAAGAATTTCGTATAGAATAGACATTGTTAGAAGAAGAAAATGTTTTTAAGAAGGAATAAAGAAAAGAAAAGAAAATATTTGTATTTAATTTACTTACCCCTAAATTTCAGGTGATTCGTCCTCCGCTTTATATGGAATACTGCTGCGACTCGGATTCAAAACTGGAAAAATAAAGATTTCAAATTAAATTTCACTTGAATAAATTAAATATAATTTTTCAAACATTTTTATTTTTAATTACTACACTAAAAAAAAATCTTCACCTGCTATAGCAATATATTCTAAAATAAATTTGTATAGTTATGAATGAAAACAGTTTTTAAAATTTACTAAAGTAGTAAAAATTGGTAGCTGTTGCAGATGAAGTTTTATTTTTTTTGTCCAAACATTTAAAAGAAAAAAATTGTTAACATATTTATAGTACTTACTCTGGATTTATTAGAGACGAATGAAGAATTAAAGACTCCGAAAAAGTCGTGGATACTTGTTAAATTTAAAATAATTTAAAAACTTTAATAATTTTAATAAAATTCACTTATTTTGTGGAATAATTAATTATATTTAACTATCTACTCCTTCTAAAGGAAGTAAGAAAACTGGCGCAACGAAAAATTGACTCAGGTATAAGGAGAAAACAGGTCGAAGGAAACAAAAGAGGGGAAAAGGAAAACCCCAAAGTCGTTACCTTTCTTGTTTATAAACGAGGATTAACTCCTTTTTCTAATCGTCAATTATTGAAACGTCGACGACTACAAATAATATTTAAAATAATTAAAACATTAAGTTTCTTTCTACTTACATTTTAGGAAAATAAATTAAAACTGCTCAATATTATTTATAAAAAATACATTTCATTGTTCGTGAAAATTTCAAGAATTCTGACCTGAAAGAAATTTATACCATACATTAAGAAATAATTGTTTTTATTTTATTTGAAAAATATGCAGCAATTATTTTTGATTTTTATTTACAACTGAATCAATTGTTAGATAACATTTTTAATGCTACTGTATATATGAATAAAATTTTTCAAATATAATAAAAACAATTTTTTCTTAATGTATCCTAAATTTTGTTTGGGGCAGAATTCTTGAGATTTTCAAGAAAAATGAAAAGTATTTTTTATAAATAATATTCAGCAGTTTTAATTTATTTTCCTAAAATGTAAGTAGAAAGGAACTAAAATTGTCCAATTATTTTGAATATTATTTGTAGTCGTTGACCTTTCAATAATTGACGATTAGAAAGAAAAATTAATCCTCTTTTATAAACAAGAAAGGTAACGACTTTGCGGTTTTCCTTTTCTCCTCTTTCGTTTCCTTCGACCTGTTTTCTCCTTCTACCTGAGTCAATTTTCCGTTGCGTTATTTTTCTTACCTCCTTTAGAAGGAGTAGATAATTAAATATAATATATTATTTCACAAAATAAGTGAATTTTATATATAATTATTTAAATTTTCATATTTAATATTTAAATGATTTAAAATATAACAAGAAATGTCCACAACTTTTTTAAAGAAACAAATTTTTTCATTTTTTATTTGTCATTGATAAATGCAGAGTAATCCTATAAATTAAAAAAAAATTCTTTAAGGCGACATTCCAGTTCAAAATGTAAAAAAAAGATTCTTTTTATTTTGGATTTCTTATAGTGTCCAGAATACTCTCCGAAAATATTATTGCAAATTCGAAGTAAAATAAAAAAAGTGATAAAGATGTTTTTGTATGTACTTAAGGAATCGAATAATTTAAATATTTTCTCATTTGCATTTTTTAAAAAAGTCTAATAAAAATGTATTTGGTGATGCTGCTCACAAATTAGATATCAAATGTTCAAAATTCAAAATGGCGGAAGAGAAAATTCAAAATCAAGAGGATTTGCTTAAAAATTGTTACTCGGTAATTTTTTTTATCATTATAACACTGTCCGACAAAAATGAAATTTTTTCCGCCTCTTTAATAATTCTGGTCACTTTCGATAGATTTTTTCACGCTGATCAAGAATCTGAAAAGAAAAATGCTCCAGCACGTCGAGTTTTTGAGAAAGTTACCTTTTAAAAAGTGAAAAAACATGATTTTGGCTATATTTGACTATGATTAACAGAAAAATAGGAGTTGCTAGAATTTTGTTTCTGGTATCAAATGAAAGCTTGAATCACAACCAACAATTTCCTTGAGGAAGAATGCGAAGGCATTTCCGATAAGGCAATTAAAAATGATTTTTTCTTTTGCATTAAATTTTGTTATTAATCATATTTTATTAGCACCATGTATAACCTCAGCATTGTGAAACAAGTGATAAACAAATGAATTTTTTAGCATTTAAATTTATAACATTTTACATTATTTTCAGGTTACTTATTTTTTATTCAAAAAAAAATGTTTAGCAATCTTGACGTATATACTCAACAAAATAAATAAATAATTTGATCATATAATTGATGTCTTTGAAATAAAGTACTCCTGTGAATTTAACGTTTTGTTTTTCCAAAATTAAAATATTGCTTTCCGAAATTGTTTTTATCCATTAGAATAAAAGCAGACAATATTAAAAATTAAAATAAATTTCAACATCTAACAACGAGAAAATAATATTTATAATAAACAATTAAATTATAATTAATTCTATGAATAAATTAAGTGTTTAAATATAACAAAAAATTTAATTTATATGATCACTGAATATCTAATTTAATATACTTTTTTTTCTTCTACTAGTTGGGCATTTAATTTCTATTAGAAAAATGTATTAAATAATTTCATTTACTTAAAATTAAGATATAAAAACTGTAAAATGCAATGAAAGCTTGAATAAAATTTTAAATAAAAACTTTTGTAGGGATTTCTAAAAATTAGATTACTAAACTTTTTTTTAAATAAAATATAAGTAACCTGAAAATAATAAGGTAAAAGTACCAATAACGGAACACTTTAAAATTTCGTACCTATTACGGAACAGTATCACAAAAATTGAAATAAAAGCAATTAAAATTGGTGGTGAGAAAATTCTAGTCATTTTAATAAATTTGACATGATATAAGAATTATTATTTCTGTATAGTATTTAATTTAATGAAAAATATTAAATTGTATTTTAGCTTTAAAGTTGAGGTGTCCATCAAACTACCGTTCCACATTAGGTACATTTATTATTTACATGCCCCGATTAATGGAACACACAGGAAATATACAACAAACATAACCTCAAATGTTTCCAGTATTTTCGTATTTATTTTCTACCAGAAAAATTGGCTTTTTAATTATCTATTAAACTAGAATTTGTTTATTGTATTTAATTCTTTATAATTAATATTCAAATTGTTGAGATAAATCAACAGAATTGTAATGACTTATTGAATCAAATAAGGTGTTCTAGGTGTTCCTTAATAGGGACATTCAATTTGGAACACCCGTACATACAGAAAATAATCGTTCCGTAATAGGTACAGTGCAGAGTTTTATAATTTAATTAATATTATTCTTATTTCATACAAAAGAATCATTTTAGGGCTTAAATACTATTAATAAAATTCCAATCTTTCAATATATACCCTAATTATTCATATTAACACTTCTAATTCCATGATATTTATCATAGAAATTTAGTTAGGTTAAAAAGCGTTCCGATATTGGTACCTTTACCTTATAAAATGTTATGAATTTAAATGCTAAAAAATTCATTTGTTTATCATTTGTTTCACAATGCTGAGGTTATACATGGTGCTAATAAAATTTGATTAATAACAAAATTTAATGCAAAAGAAAAATTTATTTTTAATTGCTTTATCGGAAATGCCTTTGAATTCTTCCTCAAGGAAATTGTTAATTGTGATTCAAGCTTTCATTTGATGCCAGAAACAAAATTCTAGCACCTCCTATTTTTCTGTTAATCATAATCAAAAACTCGACGTGCTGGAGCATTTTTCTTTTCAGATTCTTAATCAGCGTGAAAAAATCTATTGAAAGTGACCATAATTATTGAAGGGGCAAAATTAGTGTCGGACAGTGTAATTAAAAAAAGATCATTGACTAACTATTTAAATCAATAATTTTTAAAATTTTTAGTATTTTTCCATTTACATTTATATTATTTTGATTTTATTTTGAACTGAATTTGAAATTTACAATAAATTTAATTTAACCCAAAAGAAACTATAATATCAATGCTAATGATTGTTAACTCTTTTGTTTACAAAATACAAATAAAATTCTAATTTAATTTAATTTATAATTAACTTTAAAATACTGAAAAACATTTTAAAAGGGTATTCTGGTCTAGAGGCCTCAATTTTACGTGTTGTTCGGAGAAAAAAGAAAGTTTAACATTTTTAGTACTTACTTTTTTGGAAGTTGTTTATTAATGTTTAAAGAATACAGGACAAAATTAGGGGAAAAATAATTAAACAATTTAAAGTTATAAACTGGTGAAGTAGAGACTGCAAAAAAGAAAATGTGAACTGGTTGTCAGAGTGGAAACTTTTGTAGTACTCAACAACAAAAACCGCGAGATATTCTTAATTATTCAAGACTTTGCTATGACCGGTATCTTGAAGAAGACATTTTTTTTGAAAAATGTTAACGATTTGAAAAAACGTTTTTTGAAACTGTTTAACATTTTTAAAAAAATTTTTAAAAGTTAATAAAATATTTTTCAAAATCCATTGTTTTTGTTCATACAGAGATTATGAAAACCATTTCTGCAAAATTTAAACTGAGTCGGTTCATTCGAGGGTTAAGTAGATTTTGAGATATAGTGCCAACCAGTTTTTTCAATTCTCGCTTCACATATTTTTAACTTTAAAATTTTTTGATTATTGTTTTTCTAATTTTTTCTGTAACTTGCAAAAAAGTAAATACTAAAAGTGTTAAACTTTTTTTTTAGTTTTTGATTGTAGTTTGGATGTTGTATCTATAGTAATATAGTTTTTATTGTAATTTTAATTTTTGAGTTGCTTTTTTCAAAACATTTCGATAACTTTTCAAACATATTACAACCTGATTAAGTGGGCAGGTAATAAAAGTAAATGTTTGTACATAAGAAGAAAACTATACTGAAAACGCATAAAATGTTAATTTTTGCAAATTGAACTGAATTTAAAATTTATTTTAGCTTTTTGAAAAACTGGCCTTGGGTGTAAAAAATCCATTGAATATTATGTGAAATTAATTCGTTTTTTACTTAAACTAACCTGCTTATGTTACAACGTTTTTGGTGTTTATTAAATAAAATTAATTAAATACGGTAAAACTTAAAGAAGACTTAGAAAAAGTATGAAAAATTGTCAGTGTAAATCGAAAACAGGTAAGCTTAACATAATATTCAATTTTCTTTAATACAAACTTTGTAAAAATTATTAGAATATTTTAAAAATAAGATTGTTTGTCTTATAATTAAAGGAAAACTATAAAAATACAAAACTTAATAATATATTTTGCTAAAATCGCGGGGTAGCTTTTTCACCCCACCAGGTGGTACAAAAAAACCACTTGCAGTGCTTTCGTAAAACTCTTATAACTTTGCTCTTTCATGAGATAAAAAATATTTCTGTCATGAATTTTCAAGCTTAATAACTAAACTTTCAATAATAATTAGAAATTTGAGAAAAAATTTTAATTACAGATTTTATAGCATCAAACATAAAAATTTATTCTATTAATGTAAAAAAATATTTGATAATAGACAAGCAATCGGATATTTGAATCAAATAATGTTTTAGTGTATAATAGATTATAATTATTACAAATTTTATACACTACCTTTTTGTTTATAATTCTAACTTTATTTTTAATATTATATTGTTTTGTTACTCAAACTATTTTTATTTGCTTTCCAAAAAAATTTAATTTACCATAAATTTAAATTAGGTATACTCGAATTAAAAATATTAAGTTACTTTATACAAGATAAATAAAAAAAATGAAAACAATGAAATTAAATAATTATTATAAAATTATAAAAATAAAATAAAGAGAACAAACTTTTAGTGCCAAATGTTTTCAGTTTTAATTTTTTAATTACATTTATTTTCTAAATAAAAAATAAAGTTAGAATTTTTTTCAAATGAATATCAATTTTTGTGGATGTAGGATGTAAGAAGGGAACCAAAAATTAAGTATAGTTCTTTGACTTACCCCATAATGTTATGAGTGGATGCTGGATGTTGAAAGTCGTCTCTTGCGTTAAAATTATTTCAGAATACTTAAAAGTACTGCTAGCTAATATAATTGATTTTTTTGGTTTTTAAATCCCTAGCTAAATAACAAACATTTTTCGTATTCGCAAAAAAATTACCTAATACAATGGAAGCTAAATATTATATATTATATATATTATATTATCCGATGTCTCTTCAAGGACTCACGAGTTCATTCGTCACTGCAAACAAAATTTTTAAATTAATTAGGCAAAAGAAAAAAAACTTTTAGCTTTTAAAAGCTCGTCGATAGCTATTAAAACAAATGATTTTCAAAACTTTCCATTCAAATTTGTTATTTTAATTTTATTTTGAACTCAATTTGAAATTTAAAATTGCGACAAATTTTATTTGACACAAAACAATTTATAATAATAACGCTAATGTTCGTTAAAGGGGAAGTCTAGTGTTCAAGCCTGTTTTTACGTTATGTTTTATTTTATATTAAAAAAAATTCCCAAAATATGTTTTCAAAACAGTATGGAATAACAGACTACTCTCTTAACTCGTTTTTTTTACAAAAATACAAAAATTATAATTCAATTTTAATTATAATTAACTTTTAAATACTGAAAATTTACATTTTACAATAATTTTTTTTACAAATTTTACGTAGTGGGAAAAATTAACAAAACAAACACGTGACTTTATAATCATAAACAAATGAGAATAATTTTTATACTAAAAAATGGTCTATCAGAAAAAAATTTATATTTAATTAACTAATTTTTCATAACTATATTTAAGAGAATGTTTACTGTTTAAATAAAAATAACAGTAAATGGCATAATTTTAATTGGTTACGTGTGTTAATAGTAAAATATATAAAAGACTTAGTCATTTAAAGAAATGATTTTTTTGAAAATCATCAGCAGTTCTTGTATATTAAGTAATAAAAAGTATTGTATAATTAATATTTTTTGACTTACCTCTTTTATTTTTTTGTTCCCTTTCTTCTTATTGCTCTGAATTTCAATGTTCTGGACATATTTGTAACAATTTTCGGTAGTTTGAGTAATGTTCCCTCTCCGATGTCTCTTCAAGGACTCACGAGTTCATTCGTCACTGCAAATAGAATTTTTAAATTAATTAGGCAAAAGAAAAAATTTTAAATACATGCAGATAAATATTATCGTGATTTTCAAATAGAAATAATAAAATAATAATTGTATGTTCATTTTATTTTTGATTTATAAAATAGTTATTTAATAAAATTTCCAAATCAAACTTATTTCCTTTTTGCTAACTATTTTTTTACAATTTTTACTTCCAATTGTATTTTTAGTTTTCTTTATTTGCAATTCTTACTAACATTATTTTTAAAAAAATAATTTGTAAGAACAATTTTTTAAAGTAAAATTATCAATATTATTTTTTATGGTGAGAAATTTTATTTGACACAAAACAAAAATTCTCAAGCAATAATACCAAGAGTCTTAACAATTTTGTTTACAATAAAAGGTTAACTTTTCTCTCAAATGCTCAATTATTTTAATGTTGGCTAATAGAAAAAACTAAATAATTTTAAGCTTAAGAATTGAAATTATCAAATATAATGAAAAGAAACACTATTAAAAATTTATACTGGATTTTTTAATACGTAATATTTAATTTATTATGAATTCGTATTGCTTATTTTTTGGACTGTTTGTTTAAATAACAAAATAATCAGTTAAATTTCTAATAAAAGTATTCAATTAAAATGTTGATATTAAAGTTCGAAAAAATGAGTGATTATTAATAAAATTTAATTTAAAGCAAATCTACTGTTCAAAAAGTAATTAGAATATTTTTTTGAGAGCAAAAAGTATTATTTATAAAAAGTACAGCAGTTGACATTAATAATAATGAAAAAAATTATATTAATACAAATAATTTAAAGCAAAACTACTGCACATAGAAACTTCATCTATTATTTTGATAACGCAGGACATTGACCCTGAGTCAGCAAAAAATTATAAACAATAAATTTATTTTATAAAATGTACAGCAGTTGACATTAACCACTTCACTGGCAGGGCGTTCCAAATGGCGTTCCACGCGCCGAGGCCCAGACTGGCAAAAACATATACGTATAATATTACCATTCATAATAATAAATAATAGTTATTTATATATGTTATATTTATATATATTATTAATAATTATATTATAATATTGTAATATAAATATCTTTTTTTAATAAAAATACAAGTTTTATAGTGTAAAAATTGAAAAAAAGTGGAACGCCATTTGTTGAAAATTATTAAAAATAGCCGATTTGAACGTTCGGAAAAACGTTGAAAATCACAAACACTAAAATTTTTGTTGTGATAATCTTGTTCCCTAATGTTTAAATTATAGAAATATTGCTTTACAATAGTTAAATGTGGTGTACACTCTTTAAAAAAAAGAGTTTTTTAGGAACGCCATTTCGGTGTTTTTGCCAGTCTGGGCCTCGGCGCGTGGAACGCCATTTGGAACGCCCTGCCAGTGAAGTGGTTAATAATAAAAAAAAATTTAAACGAAAAAATTAATTTAATGCAAAACTACTGTACGAAAAAACGTGGCCTAATTTTTTGATATCTCAGTACATGATCCGCAGTAAAAAAAATATAGGCAATAAGTTTTGTTTATAAAATGTACAGCAGTTGACATTAATGTAAAAAATTGTAATTAATAAAATATAATTTATAGGAAAACCACTGCACAAAAAAACTTTGTTTATTTTTTGACAACTCAGTACATGACCCTTAGTTAGAAAAAAATGATGAAAAGTAAGATTTGTTCTTTATATGTACAGCAGTTGACATTAATGTTGAAAAAATTTTAATTAAAAAAATATAATTTATAGCAAAACCACTGCACAAACAAACTTTGTTTATTTTTTTGATTACTCAGTACATGACCCTGAGTCAGCAAAAAATTATGAACAAAAAGTATTATTTATAAAATGTGCAGCAGTGGACATTGATAATAATAAAAAAAAATTATTTAATGAAAATATTTTAAAGCTATGGATGAAACTTCATCTATTTTTTTGATAACGCAGGACATAACCCTGAGTCAGAAACAAGTTATAAACAAAAAATACTGTTCATAAAATGTACAGCAGTTGACATGAAAGATCGAAAAAAACAGGAATTATTTAAAAAAATCTTATTTATAGCAAAAAGCAGGACTAAAAAAGTTCCCCTATTTTTTGGAGAACTTAGTATATATCCCTGAGTCAGCAAAAAATTGTAAACATCAAGTATTGATCATAAAATATACAGCAGTTGACATGAAAGTTAAATAAAATTGAAATTTTTTAAAATAATCAAATTTATAGGAATTTAATTGTACCAAAAATTTTTTTTTTTGAGAACTCAGTACATGTCCCTGAGTAGCTTAAAAATTATAAACAATAAGTACAGCAGTAGACAGTAAGGTTCCAAAAAATATGGAAAATTAAAAAAATCTTGTTTATGTAAAAAATTAAAAAAAACATATATGTTAAATAATTTAAATATTAAATGTAAAAATTTATGTAGTATTAAATAATATTCACTTATAGTACGAAATGATAATAATTTACATTAAACTATTTACTCCTTCCAAAAGAGGTAAGAGGGGGGATTTGTTCCTCTATCAAGTAGAAATATGCACCAAAAAACATTTTTAACTATTTCGAAAATTTAAAGGGCGTAGAAGGGGGTCAACTTTTCCAATTTTGCTAATCACGATCTACTTTTTCAATTTTTTCTATACACGCTTGTAATAGAAAAAAAATTTCTTGAATATGTTTCTAAAAGGTTTTTTCATGCTCTTTCCAATTGTGAAATTCATTTTTTAATATTTGAAAAATTGACCCTGATTTTTTATAGTTAAATGTTTCATTTTCAATTTCCCAAAAAACGGTTTTTGTTTGTCAAGTAATCAAGGTGGAGAAAAATTTTTCTCCAATCGTAGCAAAACTTGGGGCTTTTGTAGTACTCATAGATAGTAATTTTTCGTGAAAATATTTTTTTACCTAGTCCAATATTTTCCGAGGGGGAGGGGGTTAAATTTTTGTGTTTTTCAGTACAATGCTCATTTCAATAATTTTTTACTCTTAAACAATTTAACATAAAAATTTGACAAAGTACATTTTGGAAAGGTTTTTTCATTGTTTAAACATTCTAGTCCCACTTTACCATTTATATGTCCTTTTAGGAAAAAACCTCAGCTTTCGTTTAAAAAAAAAAAAATTGGGTCTTTCTCCCACAAAAATTGAAATTTATTTTTAATTTTGATTTTTTTGGGTCAAAAATTTTTTTTTTCAAAATGCTTATTTCCAATCGAAAGAGCATGAAAAAACCTTTCCATAATGTACTTTGTCAAATTTGTATGTTTAATTGTTTAAAATAAAAATTTTCGAAAATTGCACAATGCCGTTACCTCTCTTGTTTACAAAAAGGATTAACATAAGAATTAAAAATTTTTATCTAACCATTCATTAAGTTATAAAAATAAAATAAAAACAAAATTATTTCTAAAAGTATGTTTTCAATTTTTTTATTATAATGACTACCATTAAAATTTTTATTCTTTAGCATTCTATCTTTATTTGACAATTTAATGAATTTATTTTACGAATATGTTGATTATTATTAAAATATAAAAATAAAATATGTATTTACAACTTTTGAGTTTTACTTTTATATTTTTCTATCTTTCTTATTTTCACTACAGAAAAAAATAAAATCTACTGATATTTTTTTATGGCTTACCCCTTTGGTGAACTCAGTTTTGAAGATTTCTGGACAATTTCGAGTCACGCTTCGGTTTCCATTGAGTCCTGAAATTTCTCTGTCGACTTCTCTAAAGACTGCCGAAGAAATATGTTTCTGCAAATAAATTTTTAGTTAATTAGATGTGAATTTAAAAAATATAATTTTATTCTTTTTCCAATAATTTTAACAAATTTTTAAATTTAAATCTCATAACCAAAGTTTTTTTCACTTATAAACTTAATAATTAAAATAATAAAAATGTTTTTCATTTAACAAAACTTTTAAGTAAATATATTTTTATGCGAAAAAAATAAAAAATCCAATTACAGAAATAATTAAAACAATTAATTATATAAAATTATTTGTTGAAAAAGCAACAAAATTTTGTTGTATTTTTTGGTATTTACTCATGATTTTTTCCAAGGACTGACTGAAAGAAAAATAGAATTATTTGTGTTTTCCTTTTAAATTGTTAATATTAATATAACTTACGTAGTTTACGCAAGGTACGCAGTTTACGAAAGTAACGTAACATATCCTAATAAGTAATTTTTGTTTACTTTGTTGTTCTTACGTAAGTTATGTTCTTACGTAAATTACGTAAGTTATGTTTAATTATAAACATTGTTATAACGACAAAAATCATATAAATGAAAATTGAGATAAATAAAATAAGTTTTGCAGTTGTTGAACAAAGTAACGTGTACAATTCGTGAAGAAAAACGGACTTTGTTTCAATTTTATATTTAAGGAAAATTATATTATTGTTAAAGAAACTGTTTCAAAGTGTGTCTACTTTTTTAATAACTTATAACATGTCCTTGAGTTTGCAAAAAATTATGAACAATCAGTATTACTTATATACTGTACAGCAGTTGACATTAAAGTTTAAAACAATGTGTATTTAAAAAAAATGTAATTTAAAGCCAATCTACTGTCATCAGAAAGTTTCTCTATTTTCTATAAAATTCAGTACATGTCCCGGAATTTAAAAAATTATGAACAATCAGTATTATTTATATACTGTACAGCAGTTAATACTAAAGTTTGAAAAAAGAAGAATTTTTAAATATATATAATTTAAAGCGAATCTACTGATCAAAAAGGGAGAAACAATTTTTCTGAAAACTCAGTAGACATCTATGAATCAGAAAAAATTTATAAACAATACGTATTGCTTATAACATGTACAGCAGTTGACATTAAAGTTTGTAAAATTTGGAATTTTTTAAAAAAGATCTAATTTAAAGCAAATCTACTAATCAAAAAGGGTTTACAATTTTTTTGAAAACTTAGTAGACATCTGCGAATCAAAAAAAAATTATAAACAATACGAATTGTTTATAATATGTGAAGCAGTTGACATTAAAGTTTGAAAAATTTGGAATTTTTTTAAGAAGATCTAATTTAAAACAAATCTACTGATTAAACAGGATTACCAAATTTTTTGTAAACTCTGTAGACATCACCGATTCAAAAAAAAAATTGAAAACAATACGTATTGCTTGTTATATGTGCAGCAGTTGACATTAAAATTTGAAAAATTTGGAAATTTTTTAAGAAGATCTAATTTAAAGCAAATGTACTGATCAAACAGGATTACAAAATTTTTTTGAAAACTCAGTAGACATCTGCAAATCAGAAAAAAATTATAAGCAATACGTATTGCTTATATGTACAGCAGTTGACATTAAAGTTTGTAAAATTTGGAATTTTTTAAAAAAGATCTAATTTAAAGCAAATCTACTAATCAAAAAGGGTTTACAATTTTTTTGAAAACTTAGTAGACATCTGCGAATCAGAAAAAAATTATAAACAATACGCATTGTTTATAATTTGTGCAGCAGTTGACATTAAAGTTTGAAAAATTTGGAATTTTTTTAAGAAGATCTAATTTAAAGCAAATCTACTGATTAAACAGGATTACCAAATTTTTTGTAAACTCTGTAGACATCAGCGATTCAAAAAAAAATTAAAAACAATACGTATTGCTTGTTATATGTACAGCAGTTAACATTAAAGTTTTAAAAATTTGGAACTTTTTTAAAAAGATCTAATTTAAAGCTAATCTACTGATCAAAAAGGATTGCCAAATTTTTTGTAAACCCTGTAGACATCTGCGAATCAGAAAAAAATTATAAACAATACGTATTGCTTGTTATATGTACAGCAGTTGACATTAAAGTTTGAAAAATTAGGAATTTTTTTAAAAAGATCTTATTTAAAGCTAATCTACTCATCAAAAAGGGTTTACAATTTTTTTGAAAACTTAGTAGACATCTGCGAATCAAAAAAAAATTATAAACAATACGAATTGTTTATAATATGTGCAGCAGTTGACATTAAAGTTTGAAAAATTTGGAATTTTTTTAAGAAGATCTAATTAAAAGCAAATCTACTGATTAAACAGGATTACCAAATTTTTTGTAAACTCTGTAGACATCACCGATTCAAAAAAAAAATTGAAAACAATACGTATTGCTTGTTATATGTGCAGCAGTTGACATTAAAATTTGAAAAATTTGGAATTTTTTTAAGAAGATCTAATTTAAAGCAAATGTACTGATCAAACAGGATTACAAAATTTTTTTGAAAACTCAGTAGACATCTGCAAATCAGAAAAAAATTATAAGCAATACGTATTGCTTATATGTACAGCAGTTGACATTAAAGTTTGTAAAATTTGGAATTTTTTAAAAAAGATCTAATTTAAAGCAAATCTACTAATCAAAAAGGGTTTACAATTTTTTTGAAAACTTAGTAGACATCTGCGAATCAGAAAAAAATTATAAACAATACGCATTGTCTATAATTTGTGCAGCAGTTGACATTAAAGTTTGAAAAATTTGGAATTTTTTTAAGAAGATCTAATTTATAGCAAATGTACTGATCAAACAGGATTACAAAATTTTTTTGAAAACTCAGTAGACATCTGCGAATCAGAAAAAAATTATAAACAATACGTATTGCTTATAATATGTACAGCAGTTGACATTAAAGTTTGAAAAATTAGGAATTTTTTTAAAAAGATCTTATTTAAAGCTAATCTACTCATCAAAAAGGATTACCAAATTTTTTGTAAACTCTGTAGACATCAGCGAATCAGAAAAAAATTATAAACAATACGGATTGTTTATAATATGTACAGCAGTTGACAGTAAAGTTTGTAAAATTTGGAATTTTTTTAAGAAGATCTAATTTAAAGCAAATGTACTGATCAAACACGATTACAAAATTTTTTTGAAAACTCAGTAGACATCTGCAAATCAGAAAAAAATTATAAGCAATACGTATTGTTTATAATATGTGCAGCAGTTGACATTAAAATTTGAAAAATTTGGAATTTTTTTAAGAAGATCTAATTTAAAGCAAATCTACTAATCAAAAAGGGTTTACAATTTTTTTGAAAACTTAGTAGACATCTGCAAATCAGAAAAAAATTATAAGCATTACGTATTGTTTATAATATGTGCAGCAGTTGACATGAAAGTTTGAAAAATTTAGAATTTTTTTAAGAAGATCTAATTTAAAGCAAATCTACTGATTATACAGGATTACCAAATTTTTTTGTAAACTCAGTAGACATCTGCAAATCAGAAAAAAATTATAAGCAATATGTATTGTTTATAATATGTGCAGCAGTTGACATTAAAGTTTGAAAAATTTGGAATTTTTTTAAGAAGATCTAATTTAAAGCAAATCTACTGATTATACAGGATTACCAAATTTTTTGTAAACTCTGTAGACATCAGCGATTCAAAAAAAAAATTAAAAACAATACGTATTGCTTGTTATATGTACAGCAGTTAACATTAAAATTTGAAAAATTTGGAATTTTTTTAAGAAGATCTAATTTAAAGCAAATCTACTGATTATACAGGATTACCAAATTTTTTGTAAACTCTGTAGACATCAGTGATTCAAAAAAAAATTAAAAACAATACGTATTGCTTGTTATATGTACAGCAGTTAACATTAAAATTTGAAAAATTTGGAATTTTTTTAAGAAGATCTAATTTAAAGCAAATCTACTGATTATACAGGATTACCAAATTTTTTGTAAACTCTGTAGACATCAGCGATTCAAAAAAAAAATTAAAAACAATACGTATTGCTTGTTATATGTACAGCAGTTAACATTAAAATTTTAAACATTTGGAACTTTTTTAAAAAGATCTAATTTAAAGCTAATCTACTGATCAAAAAGGATTGCCAAATTTTTTGTAAACTCTGTAGACATCTGCGAATCAGAAAAAAATTATAAACAATACGTATTGCTTATAATATGTACAGCAGTTGACATTAAAGTTTGAAAAATTTTGAATTTTTTTAAAAAGATCTAATTTATAGCTAATCTACTCATCAAAAAGGATTACCAAATTTTTTGTAAACTCTGTAGACATCTGCGAATCAGAAAAAAATTATAAACAATACGTATTGTTTATAATATGTGCAGCAGTTGACATTAAAGTTTGAAAAATTTGGAATTTTTTTAAGAAGATCTAATTTAAAGCAAATGTACTGATCAAACAGGATTACAAAATTTTTTTGAAAACTCAGTAGACATCTGCAAATCAGAAAAAAATTATAAGCAATACGTATTGTTTATAATATGTGCAGCAGTTGACATTAAAATTTGAAAATATTGAAATTTTTTTAAGAAGATCTAATTTAAAGCAAATCTACTAATCAAAAAGGGTTTACAATTTTTTTGAAAACTTAGTAGACATCTGCGAATCAGAAAAAAATTATAAACAATACGCATTGTTTATAATTGGTGCAGCAGTTGACATTAAAGTTTGAAAAATTTGGAATTTTTTCAAGAAGATCTAATTTAAAGCAAATCTACTGATTATACAGGATTACCAAATTTTTTGTAAACTCTGTAGACATCAGCGAATCAGAAAAAAATTATAAACAATACGTATTGTTTATAATATGTGCAGCAGTTGACATTAAAGTTTGAAAAATTTGGAATTTTTTTAAGAAGATCTAATTTAAAGCAAATCTACTGATTATACAGGATTACCAAATTTTTTGTAAACTCTGTAGACATCAGCGATTCAAAAAAAAAATTAAAAACAATACGTATTGCTTGTTATATGTACAGCAGTTGACATTAAAATTTGAAAAATTTGGAATTTTTTTAAGAAGATCTAATTTAAAGCAAATGTACTGATCAAACAGGATTACAAAATTTTTTTGAAAACTCAGTAGACATCTGCAAATCAGAAAAAAATTATAAGCAATACGTATTGCATATAATATGTACAGCAGTTGACATTAAAGTTCGCAGTAGTTTGAAATTAAAAACAAAATATCTATTCTAAAGCAATGCTGTCAAAAAAAAATTTACCATCTTTTTTGAAAACTCAGTAGTCATCAGCGCTTAAAAAAAATTAAAAACAATGTGTATTGCTTATAATATGTACAGCAGTTAACATTGAAGTTTCAAAAATTTGAAACTTTTTGAAAAAGATCTAATTTAAAGCAAATCTACTAATCAAAAAGGGTTTACAATTTTTTTTGAAAACTCAGTAGACATCTGCGAATCAGAAAAAAATTATAAACAATACGCATTGTTTATAATTTGTGCAGCAGTTGACATTAAAGTTTGAAAAATTTGGAATTTTTTTAAGAAGATCTAATTTAAAGCAAATCTACTGATTAAACAGGATTACCAAATTTTTTGTAAACTCTGTAGACATCAGCAAATCAGAAAAAAATTATAAACAATACGTATTGCTTATAATATGTACAGCAGTTAACATTAAAGTTTGAAAAATTAGGAATTTTTTTAAAAAGATCTAATTTAAAGCTAATCTACTCATCAAAAAGGATTACCAAATTTTTTGTAAACTCTGTAGACATCAGCGAATCAGAAAAAAATTATAAACAATACGTATTGTTTATAATATGTGCAGCAGTTGACATTAAAGTTTGAAAAATTTGGAATTTTTTTAAGAAGATCTAATTTAAAGCAAATCTACTAATCAAAAAGGGTTTACAATTTTTTTGAAAACTTAGTAGACATCTGCAAATCAGAAAAAAATTATAAGCATTACGTATTGTTTATAATATGTGCAGTAGTTGACATGAAAGTTTGAAAAATTTAGAATTTTTTTAAGAAGATCTAATTTAAAGCAAATCTACTGATTAAACAGGATTACAAAATTTTTTTGAAAACTCAGTAGACATCTGCAATTCAGAAAAAAATTATAAACAATACGTATTGTTTATAATATGTACAGCAGTTGACATTAAAGTTTGTAAAATTTGGAATTTTTTGAAAAAGATCTAATTTAAAGCAAATCTACTAATCAAAAAGGGTTTACAATTTTTTTGAAAACTTAGTAGACATCTGCGAATCAGAACAAAATTATAAACAATACGCATTGTTTATAATTGGTGCAGCAGTTGACATTAAAGTTTGAAAAATTTGGAATTTTTTTAAGAAGATCTAATTTAAAGCAAATCTACTGATTATACAGGATTACCAAATTTTTTGTAAACTCTGTAGACATCAGCGAATCAGAAAAAAATTATAAACAATACGTATTGTTTATAATATGTGCAGCAGTTGACATTAAAGTTTGAAAAATTTGGAATTTTTTTAAAAAGATCTAATTTATAGCTAATCTACTCATCAAAAAGGATTACCAAATTTTTTGTAAACTCTGTAGACATCTGCGAATCAGAAAAAAATTATAAACAATACGTATTGTTTATAATATGTGCAGCAGTTGACATTAAAATTTGAAAAATTTGGAATTTTTTTAAGAAGATCTAATTTAAAGAAAATGTACTGATCAAACAGGATTACAAAATTTTTTTGAAAACTCAGTAGACATCTGCAAATCAGAAAAAAATTATAAGCAATACGTATTGCTTATAATATGTACAGCAGTTGACATTAAAGTTCGCAATAGTTTGAAATTAAAAACAAAATATCTATTCTAAAGCAATGCTGTCAAAAAAAAATTTACCATCTTTTTTGAAAATTCAGTAGTCATCAGCGCTTAAAAAAAATTAAAAACAATGTGTATTGCTTATAATATGTACAGCAGTTAACATTGAAGTTTGAAAAATTTGGAATTTTTTTAAGAAGATCTAATTTAAAGCAAATCTACTGATTAAACAGGATTACCAATTTTTTTGTAAACTCTGTAGACATCACCGATTCAAAAAAAAATTAAAAACAATGCGTATTGCTTATAATATGTACAGCAGTTGACATTAAAGTTTGAAAAATTTTGAATTTTTTTAAAAAGATCTAATTTATAGCTAATCTACTCATCAAAAAGGATTACCAAATTTTTTGTAAACTCTGTAGACATCTGCGAATCAGAAAAAAATTATAAACAATACGTATTGTTTATAATATGTGCAGCAGTTGACATTAAAATTTGAAAAATTTGGAATTTTTTTAAGAAGATCTAATTTAAAGCAAATGTACTGATCAAACAGGATTACAAAATTTTTTTAAAACTCAGTAGACATCTGCAAATCAGAAAAAAATTATAAGCAATACGTATTGCTTATAATATGTACAGCAGTTGACATTAAAGTTCGCAATAGTTTGAAATTAAAAACAAAATATCTATTCTAAAGCAATGCTGTCAAAAAAAAATTTACCATCTTTTTTGAAAATTCAGTAGTCATCAGCGCTTAAAAAAAATTAAAAACAATGTGTATTGCTTATAATATGTACAGCAGTTAACATTGAAGTTTGAAAAATTTGGAATTTTTTTAAGAAGATCTAATTTAAAGCAAATCTACTGATTAAACAGGATTACCAATTTTTTTGTAAACTCTGTAGACATCACCGATTCAAAAAAAAATTAAAAACAATGCGTATTGCTTGTTATATGTGCAGCAGTTGACATTAAAATTTGAAAAATTTTGAATTTTTTTAAAAAGATCTAATTTATAGCTAATCTACTCATCAAAAAGGATTACCAAATTTTTTTAAACTCTGTAGACATCTGCGAATCAGAAAAAAATTATAAACAATACGTATTGTTTATAATATGTGCAGCAGTTGACATTAAAATTTGAAAAATTTGGAATTTTTTTAAGAAGATCTAATTTAAAGAAAATGTACTGATCAAACAGGATTACAAAATTTTTTTGAAAACTCAGTAGACATCTGCAAATCAGAAAAAAATTATAAGCAATACGTATTGCTTATAATATGTACAGCAGTTGTCATTAAAGTTCGCAATAGTTTGAAATTAAAAACAAAATATCTATTCTAAATCTTTTTTGAAAACTCAGTAGTCATCAGCGCTTAAAAAAAATTAAAAACAATGTGTATGGCTTATAATATGTACAGCAGTTAACATTGAAGTTTCAAAAATTTGGAACTTTTTGAAAAAGATCTAATTTAAAGCAAATCTACTAATCAAAAAGGGTTTACAATTTTTTTGAAAACTCAGTAGACATCTGCGAATCAGAAAAAAATTAGAAACAATACGTATTGTTTATAATATCTGCAGCAGTTGACATGAAAGTTTGAAAAATTTGGAATTTTTTTAAGAAGATCTAATTTAAAGCAAATCTACTGATCAAAAAGTGTTTACAATTTTTTGAAAACTCAGTTTAACGACAAAAATCTTTTGTATAAATTGAGATAAATAAAATAAGTTTTGTAGTTGCTAGACAAAGTATTGTGTACAATTCGTGGAGAAAAACGATTTTCGCTAGCTTGATTGCTGCACTCGCTACGCTTGAGTAGCAAACTTCAGCACGCGAGAAATCGACCTTTTTCTCCACTCGTTGCACAATATACTATTCCCTGTTATTTATTCGTAAATTATTATTTATTTACTAAAAGAGATTTAAACGGACTTTGTTTCAATTTTATATTTAAGAAAAATTAATTATTGTTAAAGAAATTGTTTAAAAGTTTGTCTACTTTTTAAATAACTTATTACATGTCACTGAGTAAGCAAACAATTCTAAACAATACATATTGTTCATATACTGAACAGCAGTTGATATTAAAGTTTGGAAAAAATGAAGAATTAAAAAAAAAATTTAATGCAAATCTACTGTCATCAGATAGTTCCTCTTTTTTTTGAAAACTCAGTACATGTTCCTAAGTATGTAAAAATTATAAACAATTAGTATTATACATATACTGTACAGTAGTTGACATTAAAGTTTGAAAAAATTGTATATTTAAAAAAAAATAATTTAAAGCCAATCTACTGTCGTAAGAAAGTTTTTCAATTTTTTTGAAAACTCAGTACATGTTCCTAAGTATGCAAAAAATTATAAACAATACGTATTGTTCATTTACTGTACAGCAGTTGACTAAAATTTTTGAAACATTGTATATTTTTAAAAAACTATTATTTAAAGCCAATCTACTGTCGTAAGAAAGTTTTTCAATTTTTATGACAACTCAGTATATGTTCCCAATTATGCAAAAAATTATAAACAATACGTATTGTTCATTTACTGTACAGCAGTTGATATTAAAGTTTGCAAAAAGAAGAATTTAAAAAAATGTAATTTAAACAAATCTACTGTCATCAGAAAGTTTCTCTACTTTTTTGAAAACTTAGTACTTGTTCCTGAGTATGCAAAAATTTTTGAACAATCAGTATTATTCATATACTGTACAGCAGTTGATATTAATGTTTAAAAAAATGAGTATGCAAAAAATTAGAAATATTAAGTATTGTTATAAAAGGTACAACAGTTGACATTAAAGTTTAAAAAATTAGGAATTTAGAAAAAAAATTAATTTATAGTATTGGGACTATTATTGGGAATTATAAAATTAGAATAAGTATTACAAATTTTAATGTCTACATTTTATTTTTACTTATATTTAAGTTTTACTGTTATATTTTTTCTTATTTTTAATAAATAAAAAAGAAATAAACTATTGACGTTGTTTTGACTTACCCCTTTGGTAAACTGAGCTTTCCTGATTTCCGGACAATGTCGAGTCACGCTTCGGTTTTCATTGAGTCCTGTCTCTCTGTTGACTTTTCTCCGAAGACAGAAAAAAATATGTCTCTGAAAAATCAATTTAGTTAATCAGACGTGAATTTAAAAAAAAATTTATATTTTGTTTTATTTGGAAATATGTAAAATTTTAAATCCAAATTTTTTAAAGTGTGTTTTGTATAAAATAACTTTTATGTGAATAATAAATTAATCAAAGTACAATTTTTGTGTAAAAAAGGAAATTTTAATTATAGAAAAATAATTAAATTAGAAGTATGGAATTAAAACATTTATATTTTTATTAAATTAAATAAATAATTTTATTAATTATAATATTAAGTATTTTATTTAATTTTATTAATTAATTAATAATTAGCTAAATATTTTGATTGTGATAAATATTTATAACTTCTGTAATTCCGCTAATAATTTTAACTGACATTAACTAATATAAATTCATTAATTAAAAAACGAAATAAATTTATCATATTTTTGATACTTACTCAATATTTTTTAATTTGATAAATTTTCTTTAATAAATTTTAAGCACACAATTAATTTGAAATATTTCAATAAAATTTACCTAGGAGGGTGAAATAAAATTTATTTGCTAAGTTATCCCATCAAAATAGGACAATAAACTGTGACGCAGTGGAAAATTGAGGCAGAAGGCAAAAACTATTTATAAAGGAATGAAGAGAAGGGGAAAGGGCTCAATTTCAATTTCTTTCTTTCATTGTTCTTGACGAAAATATAAACAAGGACAAGAAGAAAACAACACCGAGGGTCGTTATTTGTCTTATTTACACTAAGGGATTAACTTCTCTCTCTAATCTTATTTAAATAAAAACTATAAAAATTGAAATTAATTTTCCAAATATTCTGTAATTCTCCACTAAAATTTTCAAAAAAGAATTTTGTAAAAGATAATTTCTCCTCAATAGAAATTAAATAAAAATTTACGTGAATAATTTGTAATAATGTTTACTGATTTCTATTTAATTTATTAATAAATAATAATTATTAATTTAAAACATTTTGATTTCCTTATTTTTTACTTTGATTTGAATTACTTATGTATATGACAAATTTTCTAACGTAATTTCTATTTTTATTCCACGAAGTTTTAAATTATTTACTACTTTTTGGTTTCAAAATTTTATTTTCATTTTACGAGTATTTTTTTTTTTTGAAATAAAAATTATCTTGAAATATTTTTTATTTCTTTTTTCCATAAATTTGACATTAAAGTTTCTAGTTAAAAAAAATTTCGAAATAAATTCTCCCTCCATATTGAGAGTAATTCATATTAAAAGTTTACATAAAGAAATTAAATTTTCTCTCTAATTATGAATTATTATCAATGAAATCGAATACTAAATGAAATTAACAATTTATAAAGTTGAGTTTGTAGTTTATATCACTGGACTCTTAATGAAAATAAAAATTATCGGATAAAATAGCATATTTTTCAATAAAATCATAAAACAATTTTTACTAATTTTTTTTTCAATTTCTCGTCTTTTTTATTTTCAAATTCGTCTTTTTTGACATTTCATTTCAAAACTTATTTTATGATTTTAAATTCTAAATTTAGTTCTTATTTTTCATTTATTTTTTATTCATACTAAATTAATTAAATTAAATATAAAATATTATTTGTCCTGAAGTATTTGTTTCATTATATTCCACTAAATTTGAAATTAAATTTTCGAATAAATTATATTAGAAAGTGCAGGCAAATAAAATTCTTTGACAAACATGTCCAAGCACGTAAACTTTCGTGTTTACAAAAAGGGTATAACTTCTGCCTCTAATATTGAAAGGTCTTCGACTATATTAAAAATAATTTTCTCAAATTATTATTTACAAATTAAAATTTATTTTTGTTTGAGACCAAGATTGAAAATAATTCTTCAATTTTCTATACTTTTTATAATTGAGAATTTTTATTTTGCAAATTTTTTTTTGTTATTTCCGAACAAAATTGGAAATAAATTCTAAAATTTTCTGTAGCATACAAAGAAATTTTATTAAAAAAATAAAATTTTTTAGAAATGATTTCCAATAATTTTTTAATTAATCTTTGTTCTTTTATTATTTTAAAAATTACTAGATTTTTAATGAACTTAAATGTGAAGATAGACAAACTTAATTGAAACTTACAAAATATATTACAATCTATAATTCGTACTATTTTTTATTTTCAATATTTTAATTTTCTTTGTTACTAATTTAAATTTCAAAAAATTAAATTTTTAAATTTCATTTTTTACTATTTTTTCTCTAGAATAAATTATTTCTTCAATAATATTTCTCATTTTATTCTTAAATCAGTTTGAAAATAATTTTTTATGTTGATTTTATTTACCTACAAGAAATTAACATTAAGGGTCAATCACGTGACCTAATGATCATGAATAGTATCAGGAAATTTCATTCTTATTTAAAATATCTTCAACTGAAAAAGGTTTCATTCTAAAAATCGAAGCTAATTAAAATATAAAATTCAAGAAAATTCTGCTTTAAATAAAAGTTAAAAGAACGATTTTTAAATTTAAATGAAACATTTTTCAGCATATAGAAATTACTAATATTGACATTTCTTCGACTTACCCCTTTGCATCTGGTATTCTTTGAGCATAACGTCGTCTAATCCAATGAGAGCTGAGCGCCTAATGACGTTACGACAATTTCCGGGCAAGTTCGCATCATGTTTCATTGTCCTGTCGAATCGCACTTCCCTTTCCAACTCTCTCTTTCTCTCGAAGGACTTCGGTGTCGAAAAATGCGTCACTTTCTGAAAATATTCAAAATTTATTTAATTTATTTTTTTTCATATAAATTTAAAGAATAATTAAATTAATTAATTTAAAAAATGCATCAGTTATTGAAAATATTAAAAATTTATTTTATTCCTTTTTTTTCTATATAAATGTAATTAATAATTAATTTATATCTATATGAGAAAACCATAATAGATGAATATTAGAAATAATTAATATTAAAATTGCAAAAAAAAATAATAACAACTAAATAATTATAAATCAAATTAGTTAAACCGTTCTAACAAATACAGTAAAACGTGAGGTGTTAAAATAACACCAGAATGGATTAAAATAATTTGCAACATTTTAATCCCTCTATGATAAAATTAACTCCAAAAAGGATTAAAAAAATAATTTATTTTTGTGTTATTTTTAATTATGAATAAAATTTTATTTTAAATAAAACACCAAAAACAACGATTTGTAAAAATTCAACAAATTTAGCTTCTCCAGGGAGAATAATAAGTTAGTTAGTAACTAACTTAGTAACATTGTTACTAAATTTAATTGTGTTCAAAATTTTTTAAAAATTCTCGTCAAAATTTCAATTCTATTTATAAATAATAAAATTCTTCTCTTATATTCAATTATTTTACAAAATTTTAATCAAATGCTTGACAAAATTTCAATTATTTTCAAAAGTTTTCTAAAATTCCATAATTTTCAATATATCTACTATTTCAATTAAATTTTCCAAAAGAATTCCATTATTAAAAGAAATTTGAATACAATTCTACTCAAACATTCAATTATTTTCATAAATACACTGAAAAAAAATTTATTTGATTCAAATAACCGATTATTTGACTATTATCAAATAAATATTTACTTGGATCAAATCATTTTTATTTGAATCAGATAAATTGTGTTTGAATCAAATTTTTTAGTATTTGAAGCAAATACTATTTAATTGATTCAAATAAAAATTATATGATTCAAGTAACTATATATTTGATAATAGTCAAATAATCAGTTATTTGAATCAAATAAATTTTTTTCAGTGTAGTAACAATTTTTACAGTAATTCAATTATTTACAATTTTTTTTTATAAATTTCTTCGCAATAATTCAATTATTTTCATAAATAATATTTTTAGAGGGACTCAATTATTTTTATAAATAAAAAAATTCTTTTAGGATTTCAATTGTTTTCATAAATAATAGAACTCATTGCAGAATTATGTATTAGATAATTATGTAATTATCTAATTATTCTTCAAAATCTTATTAAAATTTGTCCGAAGAATTAAATGATTTAAAAAATTTGTTGATAACATTTTTTTTGAGAATTTAATTTCAAGAAACATGAAATTAATAAACTATTTATTTTTTTGTTTAAATAAGTGAATTCTCGTAGAATTTACTAATAAAAATGGTTTTAATAAATAATTTCAGTGAAAATTTTAGATTATACTTATGTATTAAAAGCATTATAACGTGGATTTTTAGAAATAATTAAATTTTGAAAAAGTTTCAAACTAAAGTCATTGAAATTCTTAATTTTTCATATTTTTAACAAAAAATTCTATAGAATTAATTCTTTTTAAAAGTTTAACAGGATTTTTATTGAAATTATTTCAAGTTTTTATTTTTCAATATATATATTTACACGGAGAAACTTTGTATACTAGTTCGTGATAAACTCACTATGTGTTTTTAATAAATTGACTACTAAAGTGGGGAAAAACTGCGACGGTATTAATATTTCGTAGTCTGACTATTAAAACAAGGAACAGAAATCAGACTATTAAAATTTAGTAGTCAGTTGATGAAAATTTAAAATTCATGATTTCACTAAAAAACAATGTCGAATGTCAGTGACAGGGGCAGACTGTCGCCATCTCATACTAATAAGTCAAGTAGAAATCTATTTTACCTATGACGATTGATAACTTATTTGAACGCAACCTAATCTAATGCCTAACAAACTGATAAAGTAACACACACTTTAATCGACGGAACGCATATACAATTCATATCAAGAAAGTAAGTCACTGTTCTTATATACTAATCCAAAACATTCTATTGACACTTGGGAGAAAATTTGTTAAATGCTGTATTAAATAATATTTGTTTGTTTAATAAAATTCACAGAATCAATTATATTTAAAATTAATAAGGTCAATTTTTGAAATGGACAGAATTATCATTATTATTTCGTAAAATTATTTATCCTTTTGATTAAATTTTTATTCTTTGTAGAAATTTATAGCTAACATTTAGAATAAATATTTTTTATTAAGTTAAAAGTTTATTTCTTGCATATATTGTGAAAAATATAAAAAAGATTAAATTAATTAATTTTAAGTTAAAAACTATGAAATCAGAATATATTTTCTTTATATGTATTTAAGAGAAACATTTCAATTTATTATTATTAAAAAAATTCACATTAATGCGGCAATTACAGTTTTCTCCGTTATTAAAAATAATTATATAAACATAGAGAAATTTAGAAAAATCCTCTTAAATAAAATTGTGAAATATATCTTGCAGTGTTGAAATTTAAGTAGTGTATCGACGGATCGATATTGGAAAATACCGAAAATACGGAAGACTTGTTGACACATAACCTCACATTTACAAATTATACTTTTTAACATCTGAGATGTTAAACCACAACATCTAGATGATATGCATTAGCGTCCTTTTTTAATATCTCATGCATGAAGATTCTTAATATCCACCTTTTTCTGTTTAATGAATTATTAAATTATTAAAAGAGAACCAGGTGGAATGACAGCAGCCATTTGACTTGAGCACGCATGTATATGAGATTGAGTGGTTATGTGTGACTACACGAACAGCGGTGCTCGTTTGTATGCGTGCAGTTTTGATCGTTTGACTACTAAATTGTAAACGCGGCGCGAAGAAAATATCATTCTTTCGAATATAGAAAATAAAAATTTTGGCATTCACTTTTTCTATATCTACTTTCTTTCGTATATCATAGGCGAGTTTCTCATAACTTGACTACTAAATATTGCAAAAAAAGAGATCATTTAGTATTATAAAAACTTCTATTAAATTATAAATCTCGTCTAGTGACCACTTTTTCCCCACTTTAGTAGTCAGTTTACTAAAAATACATTGTGAGTTTAACAGGAACTAGTATACAAAGTTTTTCCGTGTAATTGCAGAATTTCCGAATAATTGAAATTTTGAAAAATTGAATTGTAAACGAATAAATTTGAAAATTCTCATAAAACTCATTGTAGCGTTTCAATTATTTTTCATACAATTATAATTGAATTCCTTAAAAAAAGTAATAATGTTCATGCAAGTTTTAATAAAAATCGACAAAAGAATTGAATTATTAAAAAATTTATTAATAAAATTCTTTATGAGAATTTAATTTTGAGAAACATTCAATTAATTAATAAATTATTTACTTTTGCATTTAAATAATTAAATTCTTGTAGAACTTGTTAATAAAAATTTAATAAACTAAAATTTCATTCATTGTAAAAAATAACACCAAAATTGATTATTTTAATCTTTTTTGGTGTTAATTTAATCTGCAACACTTTTTAATACCTCACGATTTACTGTAAAAGTAATTTTTTCTTTTTTTTTGAAATCTGAGGATAACAGTGGTAAAACAATATTAATTGTCGTTTTTTTATTAAATATCATTTTCTCAGATAAATTTAGAAATATTTTCCAGAAATTTCTATAAAATTTTCATCACCATCTTCGTTAAAAATAACTTTTATTTTACTTTTACTGAAAAAAATTCACTTTTTTTTACAATTTCTCATTATTCGTCTCAACGAACTACTTGAATAATTGAAGAGAGAATTTTTTTGTTAATGCATCTGTCACTTGATAAGTGAAATGTGTGTCTATAAAAAGATAAAGACAAAAAAGTTATAAAAATTACAAGGAAAGAGAAAATATGTCTTTATATTTTTTTCATAATATTATATATATTTATATATATTATACGTATATATATATATATATATATATATCAAATGCGAGATAAATTCAGTGTGACGTGTATTTGCATAACTTATTCGTCTTGAGAATTCTGCGCTATTTAAATAAGAGTGCGACTATTTTTTCGCTAATTAGATAGCTGTTTAATATTTGATAAAAATATTTAAATCTCGTTCTAGATTTCAATATTTCTTTCTACAATTTTTAGCAAATATATCATATTATATTTGTCGAGAGAAAAATCAAAATTTTTTCCTAAAAAATTAAATATTGAGAGGAAAATTTTCCACAAAAAATTTTTCAACAAAAATTTCTATTATTTTAGTTTATGTAATTTTTATCTGTTATTTTTTATTCTTATTTCTATTCTTTTGTAATATTCTATTTTTTAAAAATTATTATTATTTATTGCATTAATTATTTTTTTTTATTATTTCTATTTTTGCACATTTGATTTTTGTTTTGTATTTTTTATTATTATTATTATTATTAATATTTTTCCATTTTTACTTTTTGTTACTGATTTTTTAAATTATTTTTTTCATATTTGCTTTTTGTTCTTGCCTTTTTTCATTATTCTTTTTATTTCCAATACATGCTTTCTGTTACTATATTGTTTTAATACTATTAATATTTTATTTATCGATTGTATAAAGTTCCTAGCTTTCGGCGTTGAAAATATATTTGTTTATTAATTTATTTTACCAATAAAGATCCTTTAATTAATAATACCCATTATTTCTATTATTTGTTTCATTTATTGATTCATGTTTTTCAGTACTGAATTATTGATTTATTTATTTTACGAACAAAGTTTAAAATTTTTCACAGATGACAGGAACCGAACGCTGACCCGTCTCACTTGGATCTGTCGCGTACTACGCCTTAAGCACTTCGGCTACCATAGACTATCAATTTATCACAAACTACAACTTGTTTTACATATTTATTGAACTTCTTTTTTTAGTTGAAAAATAAACTCAGTATTTTAATGATTAGTATTTATTGTATTTCGTACATACATTAAAATTAATTATCATTAAAATTGTTATTATCATCATTAAATTAAAAAAAATGGAAACAGTTTCAAAATAGTTTTCGTATTTCTACTCCGAAAAAAATTGTAACCGTCAATGAAATATTTAATAGAACTGTTATTACAAAGATCAGTGAGTGACAAGAGTAAAAAAAAAAGACAGCACACTATATCTAGCACAAAAGTCTACATTGATTATTAGTTTTAATGGACAAATATCAATAGGCAACATCTGTTTGCTCGCTTATTATTTTTCTTGGACACTAATTGAAATGTACTTTAAAGAAAATTAAATTTATTCTCGATAAATTGCATTTTTTTCCATCTCTTAAAAAGCATTTTTAATTATAATGAAAATATATTCATAACTCAAAAACTGGTATATGAGAATATATTTATTAATAATTATTCAAAGTTGATCAATCATTTAAGTTTCACTCAATGTAAATTCCCGAGAAGTAAATATTACCTACTTATTAATTATTATTGTAGCTATAAATATAAATAAACTACCTTCATTTATTTTTATTAAAAATAAATTTGATAAAAAAAACCATAAATATTCAAAAAATTATATATAAATTAAACAAGTTTAAAAATTGTATTTTTTTCCCAACTTTTTTTTCAATATCAATAATGTTTAATTAGTAAATATTTGCAAATAATTATTCACTGTCTTTAAATGAAAAATAAACGAAAATTCGCGGGAATAATTTGAGTTTAAATATTTGAGATGATGAATACAATGAAACGTGTGTAGTATAAATATTTATAAATGAAAGATTATTGTTTTTCACGAGACTTGAATCAATTTAAGTTTAAACGACGTACAAGAAGAATATACGTATATATGCACATTCAAACGCATATTAACATGATTGACGATCATTATAGGTCACTGAACAAAATTTTCAACGTCAACAATTATATACTTGCTGCACAAGACTGTATCTATTTTTTTTTAACTTTGGCTCATTTATAAAATTATTCAAACAATATATAGATACAATTATTCATAAACCAGTTTTTTCCAAATAGAAAAATTGTATAACAATTTGTATTTGTTTTTCAAAAATTTGGTTTTGCGTACATCAACTTTGATTTAGTGCAGAAAAAATCTCTCAAAAAGTAAAAAATGTATTTTTTTATTTATTCTATTGAAATAAATCGTGAATTAAAAAACATAATTTTTAAAAACTGAAAAAACAAAAAAATATCAATAATATAATGTTAAATGACAATAAAATGAATAAAAAGTGATAAAAACAATTATATTAAATTTATTTAAATTGAAAAAAAAATTCAACCGATAATTTTAACCGTTTTTAAAAGTCACTCTAAATAATATTATATTTCAGTTAAACATAAACTACCTACATCTATTCAAAGTATATTCAATTTAAATTAAATTGGACTAGATATAAAATATAAACTTTCGGTTTCGTTGAAAATGTTTAAAGCCGATATATTCTTCTCGAAGTTGCGAAAGTTCATATACGTATTTAAAGACGTAATACGAAAAATAAAAACATTAAAAATAATAAAAATAATAAAACAAAAATAACAACAATAATAATAATAATAATAATAATAATAATAATAATAATAATACCTAAAACAATTAAGTTTGTTATTATTTAAATAATAATAATAGAATAATTATTTATTTCATTATTTAAAAAAAATTTAGTTAAACTAATTTTAATAGAATTATTTAGTTACAGTTGAATAATCTTGTTTTAGTTTTAGCTGAATAATAGTTATTATTGAATTATAAATTAGTAAAAAACTAAATTCAATAATAACTAAATTTATTGCGTTGAAAATAAATATTTGTCTCAGAATCTTTATATTTCTATTAAATATAAAAATTAATTAGGACCAAATAAAATATTTCTTAGCTCAAGTTAAAAAATGTTATTTAAAATAGAAAAACGTGTTTGACACAAATAAAACGGTTTTTTTTACTCAAAAAATAAACTGTATGATAAAACTGCACTAAATGAAATTATCTATAATCACATAAACGTTCCACGCTTTAAATATAATTTTTAATTAAATTAAGTAAAATTTATTTTTTGCAAATTAAACAATTTTTGAGTAAAAAAAAAGGTATTTAGAATCAATAACGTTTTATTTTTCACGAAAAATTTGTAAAGTTCAAATGAAAGTTTTCATATAAAATTAAATAATAGTTCTCAAGAATAAATCGCCCTTTGGCTAAAACATTTTTTATTTATATTTCTTTTGAACTCAAAATTAAAATTTTTGTTAGTGAAATTAAATTATATTTATAAATTATACCTAATTAATATTACATTCAAATCAATAAATTGTTAAATACAATCGAAAGTTGATAAGAAATTTAAATTGATGAAAAGTTCATAAAAGATTAAAATTGATTAAAAATTAAAATGAATGAAAATTATTTCATTATTGATTTTATTTATTGCTATTATTTAATATTTATCACTAAAATTAGTAAGTAACAAATTAAATTCAATAAAAAGTTAATGAAAAATTAATAATTATTAAACTATTTGATTTTAGTTGAAATAAAATTTATTTAGCCAAAGTAATTTTTTTTTTTTCGTAAAACTAAATTATGATTATAACCTATAACTAATATATAATAAAATCAATAACATGTTAAAATTAATCGAAAGAATATAATAAAATTTTAATTGATAAAAAGTTGACATAAAAATGAAATTGAGGACAAGTTGATAAAAAATTAAAATTGATGGAAAAGTTGTGAAAAAATTGAAATTATTGACAAGTTCATAAATATTAAAATGGAATAAAAAGTTAGTAAAACATTAAATCTGACAAAAAGTTCATAAAAAATTAAAAAAAAAAATTTTAACTATTATTTAATCTTAATTAAAATAAAATCTATTTCGTACAAAATTTCTTTAGCTAAAGAAATTTTTTTTTAGTGAAAATAAAATTTACTTTCTTACAAAATTTATTTAACTAAAGAAATTTTTTTTTAGTGAAAATAAAATGTACTTTCTTACAAATTTTATTTAACTAAAGAAATTTTTTTTTAGTGAAAATAAAATTTACTTTCTTACAAAATTTATTTAACTAAAGAAATTTTTTTTTAGTGAAAATAAAATGTACTTTCATACAAATTTTATTTAACTAAAGAAATTTTTTTTAGTGAAAATAAAATTTACTTTCTTATAAAATTTATTTAACTAAAGAAATTTATTTTAGTGAAAATAAAATTTATTTCAAAAAAGTAAATAGGTCAGTAGGCTCTGAGACAAATACATCTTCCCCTTTTTTTACGGTTGTTGACAATAAAGTTAAAGAGAGTTAAAAAAAATCCCCATCAAATGACAAGAGTAAAAAAAATAATTAACAGTTTTAATGAACAATTAAATAGTACAGTTATGAGAGTATAGTTTGTTTAAATAAGCAAAGAAAATGTCCACTTTGTGGTTTCAAAGAATTAAATGAAAACATGGTCATAGAGTTGATGAAAAACAGAATTGAAAACGAAATAAATACATATGTGTACTTGTGTGATTGTATATATATATTATTAACTTTTATATATATATATATATATATATATATATAATGTTTTGTATACATATATATGTCTATATAAATTGCACAAAGTGGAAAATCAAGTTTTGCTTTACAATTTGACAAATGAATAATGGAAAAGCCGTGCGGTTTATATTATAATGTTGAACTTTCGGTAAATTTCTAAATTTCTATATATATTTATTATATATATATATACGCATAACGTTGATGGTGATTAAAGGTAAAATTAAGCACGAAAAAAGAATTTTTTTAAACTTTTGTTTTACTAGAACAAAAGAATTCATTTAGAAAAAAAAAATTTTTTTACTTCCAACTTTTTTTTTTGTTTTATTTAAATCGACGTAGTCGCGAATCTTTGAGATTGAAATAGATGCAAATTCTTCTAGAAGTCCATCTTTGAGAAGGTCGGTTCTAACATGAGAAAGGGGTGGTTAGGAAAACACTGGTATAAAAAGGAGAAAACGATGTAAAAGGCGCCGTGGCGTCGCGGCGTCGTCCTTGTGACGTCAATTCAATGATACACCCTTTGCAATATATATATATATATATATAAGTATATATAGAATCAAAGGACAAAAGATGAAGGGCGCAAAAAACAAGAATTTATTCCCCTTTTTGATATCTCTTATAAATATTTTTTTCCCTCATTTCAATATTATATTAAATAATTTAATATAATATAATACACTGGGAAAGATTTATTTCCTTCAAACAATTAATAATAAAAAAAAATTAATAAAACTAATCAAATTAAATATTTTATTGATATCAAATAATTATTTACTTGGTTCTTTTGTTTATTATTTATTTAATGTGTACCAGTTTCATCGAATTTCACCCTAATATATTCGATGAATTTTGGAAAAATGGTAAAAATGCGTTAAGAAATTTTTCTGGAAAATAGTATCTATAGTTTTTAATTTTGACCCATTTTACTAGTAGTCTATTAACACAATAACCTACATAAAAACATCTGCTTGCAAGTATTTCGAAGCCAAATAACTGCTAAAGCTTCTCTGAATCACTTCTTTTTTTCCACAAAATACAGAATTTTTCATTTTTTTTATTAAAAATATTTTATCAACAAAACTATTTTTATGGAACAAATTAATCATTTTTTTTATCAACAAACACAGTGAATTTAATTAGGAGAAAATTATCTTAATTTTCAAAATTTTTTGAACTAAACTAAATAAATGAAACAGAAAAGAAGACTGTTTAAGAAAAAGTAATAAATATAATATACAAAAAAAAATAAATTAAAAAAAATTGATTCTTAAAAATAAACTGAAATAACTTGAACTGAGATGGAAAATAAAAGAGAAACTAAAAATAAATTAAATTCAAGAAACTACTAAAAAAACTTAAATAAAATTATATAACAGAAAAACTAAAATACTAAATATACTAAAAAATATAATTAATATAGTATAAAGATTGAAAAACAAGGAAAAAATCTAAAAAAGAAACTAAACTAACTTGAACTGAAAAAGAAAATAAGAAACTAGAGCAAAAAAAGCTAGAACTGAAAAAGAAATTTAAGAAATTAAAAAAAGTTAAGTAAATAAAATTACAACAAACATCTATATTGTTAAAAAAAATTCAAAAAAATATAAAATAAAAATAATATATTAAAAAAGCTAAAGAAAAAAATTACTTTAAGAGCATTTGAACCACTATGACGTAACAATGTGTGAAAAGCATAGGTTTTAAAATTGTGACGTCATAGTGGTTCAAATGCCCTTAAGTTCATGAAGAAATTTAAAAAAAAGCAACGAAAAAAACTAAAATATTTAAAAACATACAAATAAATATAATACAAAAAATTACAAAGAACTAAACTTTAAAAAGGAACTAAAATAACTTTAACTTCACCAAAAAATAAAAATCATAAACAAAAATAAAATAATAAGAAGATAAGTAAAATTAAAAAAAAACAAAAGAAACTATATTCTCGATAAAGTATAATATGCATTCAAAATTAATATAATTTAAAAAAACTAAATCTAAAAAAGAAAATTAAACAAACTTAAAATGAAAAAGAAAATGAAAAACTAAAAAAATTGAAAAATTGAAAAAAACTAAATCAGTTGTACAACAAAACACTAGATTGTTGAAAAAATACTACAAAAATATGTATTATCGAAAAATAATAAATTAAAAAATCTGAAAAAAATAACTTCAAACTTAAGAAGAAAGAAATAAATATAAACAAAAAAACTAAATTGTTTAAAAAATATAATGCTTACATAAAGAAAAAAAATAAATTAAACTAAAAAAGAAACTAATTTACAGAAGAAAATATTTTTATTCAAAAACAAAACTGAGACAAAAAGAAACTAAATTGTTAATAAAAATAGTTTTAATTACAAAACATAATAATGATACAAAATAAATTATAATAATTAAAAATAATAGATGAAAAATATACTGGTCCAATTTGTAATTACATACCTATTTTATAGTATTAAATTATTAAATTAAACAGCAAGGAGTGTATTATATTAATTTTTAAATGGAAAAAAATGTCTCTACCGCTGATAGATATTTATAAACATAATTATTATATCATTCAAACGTTTTACGATAGCAGAATATTATCTTTTGACCTCCCAAGTGAAGACTAAACTATTCAGTTTCACAAGGGCAGGGATAATTATTATTTTGACATTAAACATCACAATCTGAAAGATTGCCTTTTTTTTAATTCTACAGCTAAATTATTTGCTAAATACAGCGGATCAACTCTTTTTCGAATTTAAAAATTTTATATTTATTTAAATAAAAATTTATAACATTTAATTTCATACAAATTATAACATTTAATTTAATAAAAACTTTAATATTTAATTTAATAAAAACTTTAATATTTAATTTAATAAAAACTTTAATATTTAATTTAATATAAATTTTAATATTTAATTTAATAAAAATTTTAATATATTTAATTAAATATAAATTTTTAATTTAATAGAGGTCGTTCAAAAAATACGTAAAAGTATCAAGAGAAAGAGGGGGGGGGGGAGAAGTAAGCCATTTGTTAAGAGAAAAAAAGGGTGGGGGAGGTGAAATATATTTAAAAAATGTTACATATTCTTGGAACGGACCCTAACGTAAATTTTTAATATTTATAATATTAATATTTTTAAAATATTAATATTAATTTGTTAATTTATAATATAAATTTTAATATTTAATTGTTTACCTGAATAATTGTTGTTAACAATACCGCACTATTCATACTCAAAATTATTAAAACTGCACGTTGCAAACTGTGACGTCATAATGGTTCAAATGCCCCTAAATATAATGTTTTACATATTTACTTTAATATAAATTTGACTTTTCCACTTTGACATAGATTTCAATATTTAATAACTAACTTTAATAATAATTATCAACAAATATCGCACAATTCACTAAAAATATTTAAAACATCACGTGTTAGAATTTATCCAAGCCATAGATATTAATACTCTGTTTGATTCTATCCCCTTTAACGAGAGAGTTTTCATGCCATCTGGACGGCAATGTCTCGCATTATTTTGGCGCGAAATTCAAATTCAAAAAAAAGGCAAAGACTTTTAACTATAACTCTTGAATTATTAACGACAATTAAAAAATTTTAATTATTGCTCTCTACAATCGCAATTTCGTTTCAAGAATGACGTCAAAAATTGGCCCAATAATTTTAATTGTGAAGATTCGTGTCCCAAATCTACTTTTTCTTCCTCCAACTATTTTTTTTCTCCTTTCGAAAGCATCTTCATTTGAAAAAAATTCTTATTGAAAGCTTTTACTTAAATTGAAATACGAATTTCCGACTTTTTACGAATAGAAATATATATTCTTTTCTCCTTTCTTTTCTACTAAGTAAGATATACTTTCATCCATATTTTTCAGCATATTTTTTTTATAATAAAAATGTCAGTATATTCCACTGTATTAAATAATTTGCAATTATTAATTTTGCATTTAACTGGACTATTTTTATGACTTTTATTTTATCTATTTATATGATATCCCCCCTTCTCCTTCTCGGACAATTAACAACAATTTCTACTAATAACTAATATTAATTAATTCATAAGCAATTTATATTTTATAAAAAAGTAAAACAAATTTTAAAGAAACAAAAATCACAACAGAAAAATTCACTTCTACTGGGAATCGAACCCAGAAACTTATATTACAAATACAATGCCTTATCCACGGAACCAAATATTACTGACAAGTATAAAAACTATTTTAACATAATCAAAAGTGTTTTTCCTTGTTTTTAAAGTTTTTTTTTACTTTTCTTAATTAATTAACAAACAACTATCAAATAAATATTTATTTAATTCTTTATTTATTTAATTTCATTATTTATAACAGTAAAAAAAATAGTTTTACCAGCATTTAAAGATAATGAAAAATTTACTCAAGAAAATAGTAGATTATTAGTTGTAAAAATAAAAAAATAACATAACATCTTTGAATTAATAATATTTAATTTGATTAGAAAAGAAAAATTCTCTCCCTTAGCTTAAAAATTTCTTTCTTCTTTTCTTTATCGAATTAAAAATATTCAAACTGACTACAAAAAATTCATTTTCTCCATAATTCTTTCTCTCAAAAGTATTTTCTCCCAAAATTTTTCGATTGAAACAAAAATTCTTTGACTAACAGAAGAAATAAAAAATATTTAAAAAATAAGAGTCAATTAATCGACTATTTGAATAAAGTAATTTTTTCTCACAGCACTGATATAAAAATTTATTCACGTGACAGTAAATAAAAGAGTTCACTTGAAAGAAAAATAAAGCATATTGTATATTTTTTGATAGGAAAAAAATGTGCAATTCAAATGTCAAAAGGAATATTTGAATTTTAAAATAATTTTTTTTTTCAAAAGACTTTTCGAAGAGTTTTATAACAATGAAATTTGTATCTAATCAAGAAGTATAAAAAAACCAAGTTTTTCTAAGTTATCGTCTCTTTAGTATAAGAAAAAATTCTTTTGTGAAAGAAATAAAATATAAAAGAAGTGAAATAAAAAATTTGAAAAAAATGAAGATAAAAAAGTAGGAAAATGGAAATTTATAGCATTTATCAATGATAGATATGGTTCAACTGGCAACCGTGAAATCGTGCTTTTCATCATTCAATGGAAAAATAGATCTCAACTGCAATAACGAACTATATAAATACTATCGTTTATACAGATATAGATTCAAGTTTCAATTCAAATCGATTAATATTATAAGAGTTTTGTATTAATATTTGACGATTGAAAATTACTTTTAGCTGATAAAACGAATCCATTTAAATATTATTGGAAAAAAGACAATTTTTATTTTTAAAAATCATTTTTCTTGTAATATAATTAAATTATTTTGAAATTGAATTATTTCATAATTTAGTAACTTTAAAATCTCATGCTTTCGTAATTTAATTAAATTTAAAAAATGATTTACGTAAATTAAGTTAACATTTTATTTTCTTAAATAATAATTTTCAGCACGTGTAGTTTTAACGAATAATTTAATTTAATTTAATTACTATATAATTCAATTAAATTTTAAAGAAACTGAAATGAAATTGAAAAATGTCTGTCAAGTAAATAATAACTATTAGCTTGTGTATTTTTAAGGAACAAATAAATAATTTTTTTTATACTTTAAACAACCTTAAAAATAAATTAATATAAATTTGAATATTCGTTACAAAAAATAATAACTTTTAGCACTTTTATTTTTTAACTGAATAAATTAGTAACCAAATAAGTAAATAAATAATTTAATGCATTTTTTAAATTTAATTTAATTGAAATAGTTTAATTAGTTTAGTTTAATTTGATTAATAAATAATTTAATGCTACAAAATTTAGCAAAATAAATTATAATTTAATAATATTATTTAATTTATTTAATTTATATAACTAAATTTAGCAAAATAAATTTTAAACAAAACAAAAAATTTATTGTAATGAGTGATAAACTCTCATTTAGAGTATTTTTTACAATTACAGTAAAAACAGTAGGAATGCAACTCGATTTCGAAACTATACAGTAAATGAAACTTAAAAAATTGTTTTATAATTTAATTTTTTAAATTTTATAATATTCTGAATCTAAGTGGAAATAAATCTTGTTGGAAATTTTTTAATACAAAAAATTTTTTAAATAAGGTTTCATTCCGACACATCCGATTGTTAATCGAATTAATTATTGAAATAAATTTTATAATAAAATTTAATAAATGAAAAAAGTAATACAATTTAATTATTTAAATGCTCTACATCGTAATAACGATTGCAAGTAAAGTGTCGCTTCATAAAATAAATTTAACTCAAATTATTCGACAATTTCAATAAATTTATAAATAAATTGGACTAAATTAATATATTTAATATAATGCATAATAAACGTTAGCACATGTATAAATAAATAATTCCATTTTTTATTCAATTTCGTTTTATTATTTTGTGTGAATTTAATTATACTAGCTTGTTAAGTATAATTTCAATAAATTTAAAAATAAATTGAACTAAATTAATATATTTAATATAATGAATAGTAAACCTTAGTGCATTCATAAATAAATAATTTTATCCTTTTATTCAATTTAATTAAATTATAATTTAATTTTATTATTTCGAGTGAATTTATTTTTATTTTCTTCTTATACGTATAACGAAATTTACTATCAATTATAGTGAAATTGCAAAAAAAAAGAATAATTAATGACATTGAACTTCTATTTTCATAATTTAATTTGCCTCGTATGCGTCATTCTTCTTTTTGGACATAAATACGTAATTATTATTGGGTCAAGGGGTTAAAAGTTGATAACGAAAAATAGAAAAAAGCAAACTATTGCCAAGTTTCAATTAAAAAAAATATATATATTTCTCCAAAGAAAATAAAAAAAATGAATAATTTTTTATTAAATTTATATTCCATTTAAAATGTTTAAAATTCCCATCAGGGAAGAAACTTTATTTAATAAAGAAAATGTTCTCTATTTTCATTTTGTTTTATCTGTGAACATTCTTTTCTTTCCGTATAGAATACTTTTTTTGGGGAATGAATTTAAAGAGAAAAAAAAAATATTTCCACGATCTCGTGTCTTATGAATAAAAGAAACACGTGGTTAAAACAAATATATGTATATATGTATAAATGTTTATGACAACGTCAGTCGATCATACGATTAGTCAGAAACGTAAAATAAAGAAGACACGTCAAATCGAATGTTTTTTCTTCCACAGAAATATTCTCTGACGATATTTGTTACGTTTTACGTCTTCAGAAAATTTTTCTATAAAAATTAATTTTTTTTAATGATAACAAATTTCTCTAGTTCACAGTAAATATTTATTTAAAAACAAAAATATATTTATTTGAATTTTTTTACTATCCAGAATTACTGTTATTAATAATAAAATAATAATAATAATATTTTTTAATAATAATTACTATTATTATTGTTATTGTTATTGTTATTATTTGTCCGAAAAATAAAAAAATTGATTTGAAAAAGTCAATAAAAAAATTTTCTTACAATAGTAATATAACATCGTAATAATAATTATAATAACTATTTTTCAGTAAAGAGTAATTTAACCGTAATTAATGACAATTATTAATACTATTTTCTTTTCTAAACCCGTTTATACGAATAAATAAATAAATAATTATTATTGAACACCAAAAGCTAATAAACTAAAATAATTTTAATGTTATTATTACTATTAATATTACTAATATTATTTTTCCAAAAAATAAAAAAATTGATTTGAAAAATCCTAGAAAAAAAAGATTTTAAATGTTTTATGAATTTTTCGACGAATTAATTCACGCGAGCGCATAAATCATAATTGAAAAGCAGTTTATAAACATGATGAAAAAATTTGCTTCCTCTACTACACATACTAAAAGGAGATTTGATCACGTTTTAGTAAAATACCTATTAACTTGTTGTCGACCATATGAATCACTGATAATTACTTTGTTGTTAAATAATAACTCCAATAAGGTTGACAATTAAACTATAGGTTGTTGGTTAATTTTCATATTAAACTGTTTTTTTTTGCAATTTAAATTACATGATTCTCCGAAATTTTGCGACTGAGAAAAATAATTCATTTCGAAATGTGAAACAATAATTTTTTGTTGAATTGATAAATTATTTGATATTATCAATAACAATCAGTATACCACATCAATTAAAATTATTTTGATAAAAATATACATAATGCTAATTACATTAATAAAATTAAATTATTAATATAATTAGAATCGAGATTAGAATTTTGAATTAAATAAAATAGTTAGTAAGAAAAAAAGAACCTTTACAAAAAACTTTAAAAACCTTTCAAAAAGAACCATTAATTAATAAATTTTTATTATTAAATTATCATTAATTAATAGTCAAGTGCAATAGTGGATTCAATAAATAATTTTAATCAGTGGAATAATAAATATTATAAAAAACAAATAAAATATGCTTGATAATGTAGTAAAAACTTACATTTTCCTAATAGAGATTCTGAGTGAAAGTTGGTTCCCTGGTTAGTGTGCTGGATTGCTACTTCAGTCCATCCCGCGTTCGCCTCCCTGTAAAAGAAATTTTTTTTTTTTGTTAAAAATCTTCAAAAATTAATTTTACTGCTAGAAATTATAATCTTATACATAATTTATAACGATAAAGTTATTAACGATAAAGTTATTAAAGATAAATTTATTAACGATAAAGTAATAAATTTTCTTTGAAGTAGAAATTAAAGGAAAATTATAGTCATAAAAAAATCAAAGATATAAATTTAAATTTCCGTGGCTCTTACATATACATGTATGATTGCAAATAACACTCATTTGATGTTTTCTCATCATACAAGGAAAAGTAGTTCTAATATATAATGTCAAAAAAAAAGATTTTTCACTTTTAGAGGAAAGAATTTTCATTTCAAGGAAATCTTTCAATTTGAACATCGATTTCCTTGTGCGCTATGAATATCTAAAGGACGCATACAATGTTATGAAAGCAAATGCCAATAATTGGTGAATGGAAACCTACTACGAAATTAACATAAAAAAAAGTTTTATTTATTATATTATTTTCTATTTCTATGTAACGAATAATAAAAATAATAAACAAATAATAAACAAATAGCAAATAATAGGCAAATTATTATTTATTTAACAGATATTTCTTTATCTAACAAATACTGAAATATTTAACAAATATATACCAATTTATTTATATAAATAATTATATATAAATAATAAACGAATAATCAGTCAAATAGCAATTATTTGAATTAGTTATTAACTATTGATATTCCTTAATTATTTATTAGCAAATAGTAATCGATTGCTGGTACTCTTATATTATGACCAATTAGTTCTTTATAAATTAATAACAATTTCCAATAATTAATCAACGATTACTAATAAATATATTAATGAATAATTAATAAAGTAGTAATAATTAATAAAGTAGTAAAAATTAATAAACTTTGTGATAATAATAATTAATTAACTTTATTTTTAATTTCAAAAACATTTCTAGAAAAACGAACGGAAAAATTCGCATCTACTTGGAATCGAACGCAGGAATTTATATTACAAACCCAACACTCTAACCACTAAACTATTCGCCATTGAACAATATCAAGACGTTTTTGATTAAATCAAAAGTGTTTTTAATTTTTAATTTTTCAGTAAACAATTATTATTTATAAATTAATAAGGAAACTCACTCCAACTAGTGATATTTATTATTTAATAAACAATTTCAATGGTAGAATTCTAAAACAATTTGAAAAAATAAAAAATATCCACAATTACTGGGAATCGAACCCAGAAACTAATATTACAAATCCATCTCCTTAAACATGAGACTAAACATTACTTAACAATATAACAAACTTTTTTAATACATTCGAAAGTTTTTTCCCATTTTTAAACTTTTATTTATATTTTATTTATTTAAATATTGGTAGGATAACCTAATAAGAAATTAATATAAATTTTTCCTTATTACTAATAACTTGTAATATTACACAAGGACTAATTACTATTATTTATAAAAAATAATAAAAATTTTCAAAAATAACTTATTATTAACTGATAAATATTTTCTAGTTTAGTATAAATATAAAAAATACAACAAAAAAATCCACAATCACTAGGCCTCGAACCCATAAACAAATATTACAAATTTAGAACGTTAGCCATGGAACAAAAATTACTGTACAATATTAAAACGTTTATAATACATTAAAAAGTGTTGTTTTCTAATTTAATGTTTTACTTCTTTGATTTTTTACTGTTAATATTACAAAATAACTAATTACAAGTATATTAATTAACAACTAATTAATTATTTATAAATTAATAAATTTTTTCACCCATTATCAATATTTATGAACTAACAATCAATTTATATTTTACAAAATTGAAAAATATTAAAATTAAATTAAAAAGCTAAAAGAAAAAAATTCATTTCTACCGAGAATCGATCCCAGAAATTAATATTACAAATCCGACGTTGTAACTACTGAATATCCAATATCAAAGCTTTTCTGATATCTTTAAAAAAAGTTTTTTCCTCTTTTAATGTTTCATTTTTCACTTTCTTAAAATTTATTTATTGTTACTATGACAAAATAACAAAATGTTTATAAATCAATAATAATTTCCACCAAATATTAATATTCATTAATTACCAATTAATTTCCATTCAATGAAATTGAAAAAAAAAATTAAAAAACAAGTCGAATAATCACAAAAGAAAATTTCACTTCTACCAGGAATCGAACCCAGAAACTAAAATTACAAATCCGGCGATCAAACCACGGGACCAAGTGCTACTGAAAACTATCAATCTTTTCCTAGTACATTCAAAAACGCCTTTTTTACTCTTTTTATCCTCAAAAATAATACAAATCCAATCCGATTTTGATTCTTAACTATGAAATTTTCATTTCTAACAAATTTTTAGCCTAAAAAAATAATTTTTCTTCCAGAAAATAAATTAATGAAGAAAAATAAATACATATATATATATATACAATACTCACATGCCAAAGAGGAGAAGGGGGGTAGAAAGGCGCACGATGACCGGCTTAGGTGGGAAGGTAAGAGGTTCTGTAACAAGAGGGACGAGGTCTGCAGGGGGGGACTGCAAGAGGGCAGAGGGAATAAAGTGGCGTGAGCGTCGCACATGCGCATAAACTTAAGTTTCTTCAAAGCTGTCTGCCGCCAAAATCACGTTCCGCGAGTTTCAGAGTTTTAGTCGTGAACGGCCGTCCGTTGTGAATGATACGCGAGAAATATTCGTTATCAATTATTCACAGAGAGTGTTTTCTTTTCAAAAAGAAACTCATGACGGAACTTGATTAATTAAAAAAAAAAAAAAAACAAAAGATAACTGTGTGTTAAAGAAACTTATTTTTTCACAAAATCTTGTCAATTATTAAAAATTAACAAGTTTGAAATAAATAAATAAAAAAGAAAAATTTGTCTTTCAACCGGATTGTTAATCACTTCATCACCGGTATCTGAAGTTTTTCCTTTTTTTTAAGTTTATAAAAAAAAGAAAGACAAAAATTCTTTAAGTTTGACTACTTTTCAAAGTGTCCCTGTGTGTGTTTCTGTGTGTGTTTGTGGGAATTTGAAAGTTTAAAAAACAAAATAATTGAAACGTGCTGTTTATCACAGTGGAGGAATTGAAATTATCACAAATTTTCATATTTCAGAAAATACTTTTTTTTTCACCAGAAACTAAAAAAATAAAAGGCGAGATTATTTTTGAGAAAGAAGATATGCGTAATCTGATGGAGAGACAGAATTCATCCTGGTTCGCGTTGCTTTTGACCGCTTTCTATTCTGGTGAGAATTTTTAATTTTCTTTTTTCCTCCGAACCGCGAGTTCAAACTTTGGAAAAAAGTCCTTTTCCTAACAATTCAAAAAAAAAACTTTATATTTTCTATTTTTCACATATTGCAAAGGGAAAACTTTGATTCAAATTCAAACTTTTAAATTTTCTTCTCGGAAGCAAATTCTTTGGAAAGAAAAAAAAAAGACGCGGGAAATTTGAATATATGACGAAATGAAATGACGAGTTTTTGTGAATTATAATCGTGGGGCTGAATGTATTAATTTTTCGTTTTATCAGTGAATATTTTTCCTGTTCGCGAAGAGCGTTTAGTGGCCTTGCCTTATCGGCAGACGAGACGAGCTGTGAAAAAAAAATCACTCTCGTCTCAACAACTCTCCCTCTCGCCAGAAAAGTGTTTGTGGAAGCAATTTCATGACATAATTGACGATAAACTTGGAACCTTTCAATTTACATTTGCATCATCTTTCACGCAGCTACTACCGATTATTATCTCTAATTCATAGACGAGTTTTTTTTCCAAATATCAGACAAGAACTGACCTATCCGTCAATTATTTTATCTTCAAAGAAAATTATCACAGAAATTAAATCGTATTTTTTTAAATTTCAATTCGTATTAATAAATTATTATTATACTTTAATAATAATTGTACTAATTATAATTTAGTACAATTATGTTTTAATATAGTTATAATTTAGTGCTAGGATATTATAATAATCATAATTCAATAAAAATGTAATTAATCAATTATAAAATTAAATACAATTATAGTTTTATATAATTGTGATTTGATATTATTGTACAATATAAAATACAGTATAATAAAAATCTATCAAATTATGTCAATTTATAAAATATTTATAACACCCCTCTCTTCTTTTAATATCGAAATTCGTTACACGTGCGGAAAAAATTATATTATCCGATATTAAATTACAGATTATGTTCTATTTTTATAATAAAATTTTATTTTATAACAATAACTATAATAATTTAAATAATTAACTATTTTTCTAATCTACTTAGACCTTTTATTACGAAATAATTAAGAAAACTAATAATACACTAGAAACAAAATTTATTTCATTCAAATAACCAATTCTTATAAATAAATAATCAATTACATCAAATAAAAATTCACTTGAATCGAATAATTTTTTTTTAATTCAAATAAATCATCTTTGAACCACTAATTTTAGAATTTAAAGCAAATAAAATTTGGACTCAAATAAAAATTATTTGATACAAGAAAATATCTATTTGATAATAGATAATAGATATTTGATAAGTATCATTTGTTTGAATCAAATAAATTTTTTTGTTAATATTAAAAATTAAGTCGAAGATTTTTTCGGGTAAATGTAAAAAAGTAAAGAAATGTAATTTTCAGTTTTCTTTTTACTCACAATCAGTAATAATAATGACGATTACCGAATGTGATGTTTATTCATTAGTCAAACTTGACAATTCTTTTTTTAAGATTCATAATGTCAATTACGTGATGCGACACTTTTTCCTCGTTTATAATATTTTGTTTTTATTTACTCTTTCCTAGTGTGTATATCTCCAACACACATATATATACATTTAGTACACGTGGCAGTGTTTCGCGGAATAATTCGCTAATTTAATTTCAAAATCAAGACACAGTATAAAATTTTAAATTGAATGAGTGAGAGAGAAAGAAAGTTAAAGAGAGGAAGAGAGAAAGAAGAAGAAGAGAGAGAGAGAGAGAGAGATAAAATTTTGATCCGACGTCAAGATTATAATATACGATTGAAATGTTGCATCTTTTATCAATCTCGCGTGTAATATTCTGGCACAAAAGCGTACAAACATCTACACGCAAAAGACATTTCAATGAAAATGTAAATATCGCACTCAATCTGAGCCACGAAATTTATAACTCAGTTATTTCCATTAAAAAGTAGGTCCAATTTTATCTAATATACAATCACGGTACACACACAATATATATAAATACATACAAATTATGCGCCGTGTATATATTTTTCAAGACGAATGATGTATGGAAAGAGAAGAAAAATCTAATCGGAGTATATCTAATGAAATAATAAATTCTACGAAAAAAGAAAAAAAATTTTTTAAACTTAATTATTATGTAATTTATATTGCGAGGAAGGACAAAAATTTAGAGTAGAATGTTGAAAAGAAAGCATATATTTAGAAATATTCCGAAAATGTAATTAAAACAATTAACTATTCATTAGAGGTACCATTTATTATTAATATTATTAATGGTACCATTACTATTATTAATGGTACCAATAAGTGGCACCTTTAATTAATAGTGGTACCACCAAGTGATACTTTCAATTAATAGTTGTAACAATAAAAAAAAACTTTGAATTAAAAATAAAAAATAACTTGTAATTAAAGGTACCAGTTATTGGCACCATTAATAATTAGTGATACCACTTATCGGTACCATTAATGTGAATAATAATAATAATTGGCGGTACCATTAATAATTAGCGATACCTTTTGTTGGTACCATTAATAATTAGTGGTACCATTTGCTGGAACCATTAATAATTAGTGGTACCATTTGCTGGAACCATTAATATTTAGTGGTACCACTTTTTGGTATCATTAATAACATTAATAATTAGCGACACCACTTGATACCATTAATAATTATTAGTGCCACTTGTTGGTACTAATAATAATTAGTGGTACCACTTGTTGGTACCATTAACAATTAGTGGTACCACTTGCTGAAACCATTAATAATTAGTGGTACCACTTTTTAGTACTATTACTTGAAGGTAAAAACAGTTCGAACTATGATTAAACAGAATTATTACTGATTGGTACCACTATTAATTATAACTACGATTAATAAATGCTGCCATTTTCTGGTACCATTATTAATTTAAGGCACTACTTATTGGTACTTATACTAATTAAAAGTCTTTTTTGGAACCACTATTTATTGGAGTTACCAACGATTAGAAGCATCTTTAATTGCAGCTATTATTAATAGATGTTGTTATTTGTCGTGCCAATATTAGGGGATGTTGACATTAATTGGGACCACTACAAATTGTTGACATCATTAAGAGATGTTGTCGTTTGTTGGTAGTACTATTAATTGAGAGTTCCACTTATTGGTACCACTATTACTGCAAGGTACTACTTGTTAGTATCACTATTAATAAATGCTACTATTTTTTGGTATCACTATTAATAAATGATGCTATTTGTTGGTACCACTATTAATGAACATTGCATTTCGTTGGTAGCACTAATAAATGTTGTTATTTGTTGATACTCCTATTAAGGACAATTGTCATTTGTTGGTACCGCCACTGGTAAATGCTGTCATTTGTTGACACCACTATAAATTAGAGTTACAATTGATTAGGAACTCATGTTATTATAAACAGATTCTGTTATTTGTTCGTAAAAAGTATTAACCTCAATTCTTCGATCCAAATTTACAACCACAGCAACTTTAGTTGCAGTGTGTTTTAAGGTTTCTTAGTTTGTTTTAAGGTTTTTTCTTAGTTTTTCTTAATGGTAAACCATTAGCACCAATTTAAGAAATCTTAAACAACACTGCTAAAAAATAAAGTCACTCCAAAAATCAATAAATATATCATACTCCTAAAAATTCATCGATGCATTAAGGAAAACCAAAATAGTCTTAAGAAAAGAAACAAACCAAAATTCATCCCATAACTCAAAAACCAAAAAACCCAAAATGAAAAACTACACCACAAATCCAATGAAAAATTCTCACACCAAAGAATTACAAAATTCCAACGCTATGCGTCGTTTTTTTTATATAAGGAAACTTTGTAGTTGGTCACTTTCATTCAATGATCAACAGCTGGTTGAGAAACTCGCCGGGAAAGACACATACGAGAAACAGGTTATTTGATAATTTATATATGCACATACACATTTATACAGAATTTTGATCCAGCATGAATGGAAAATAAGAAGAAAAAACAACAATAACAACAACAACGAGAATAAGAAGATTACGACAAGAATTATTATAAGATGATTCTAGAATGATGGAGAGAGCGAGAATGTGTGTAAAAATTTCTCCATTTAACGAGATACAAAAATAGCGAGTGCAAAGAAGAAGTAGACTCACCACGTGGGTGACTGTCTCCGTTACATCGTACGATGTGACGTCAAGAATTGCGATTGGTCGAACCGATGGGCGTGCGCTGCACACGTTGCAAATTTATCATGTCGGTGTGAATACACTCTCATCCGTTAGGAATGCACCTGTACGTATATACCGAGAAACACATATGCATCATGTTTTATAATTGTATGTGTGTATGTAAAATATATTTTTCGTGTATAACGTGTCATAACTCGTCTGCGTAAGTGAAGCGTTATATTTAAATTTTATTTTTTATGTGCAATTGCATTTTATTTATGTTTGTGGAATACTTTTGACCTTCGGTGTTTTTTGGATTTTTGACTTGTTACAACTGCTGCTACTACTGCAAAATCAATTTTGTTGATACTATCATTGATTCTATTATTACTATACTGATGCTTTTTCTATAGTTACTGTTCTTACTACTGCTTCTCCTTTTGCTACTGTTGTTGCTACCACTGCTGCTGTTACTACTACTGATTCTACTTCTGCTATAGCTGCTGTTACTACTGATGCTACTACTGTTTGTACTACTTTAACAATAAATTATTAACCAAAATTATGAAAGTCATAATTACCATCATCAGCAGTAGCATCTGCAACAGCATTATTATAAGCTATAACATCATTATCATCATCAGCAGTAGTATCATTATCATAAACAGCAGCATTAATATCATCAGCATCATTATAATCTTCTACAGCATCATTATCATCGACATTATCATTATAATCAGTTATAGCATCCTTATCATCAGCTGTAGCATCATCATCATCATTATCAGTAGCAGCAGAATCATCCTATCTGAGATATAGGAAAACCGCCAGTGTTTGAAATTCGATTACCACGTAAAAAAAATCGATGTCTGCGGAAATAAATTGAATTTTACGTACAAGATGACGTCGCAGCATCGAAGAGGACGTACTGGTCGTCTGTCATGTAAAATTGCCAATGTTATTCTCTTCCCTGACCCTTTCGCTCATCTCTATATCCGCGTCTTGCGCGCTCTCTCTCTCTCTCCCTCCCTCTCTCAAGATTTATTGGATACTCAAACATGTATCTACTTTGAAGTTGAAATTTAAATCTAAAGAGTATTCCCCGGCCTTTGAAAACGTTTACTCTAAGAGGATAGCGCATTGATCAAATCTTAACGGATATGTTACAAGTAAACTCTCTTCCAAAAAGAGGAGTGAGAAAAAAAACTTTGAATCTTTCAATAAAATAGCAAACCTTTTTTTTCCAAATAATCCAAGAATAAAGAAATACAAAAGTACTTTAAGAAGTACTGAAAAGAAGAAATACAGACTATGATATTTCTAGACAGAAATTTATACTTAAAATTAATAACTACAATCAACTAATTCGGTTATCTTGATTGTACCTTTCATTGATACAAAGTAGGTTAAAAATAGTTTTACAGAAATGTATATTAACATTTTTTTTGATACAAGAAATGATGATGTCAGTCCCGAGGAATATGACATCAGCTTCTTTTTCTCTTCTCTCTCATATATATGTAGTGAAAACATCTAACTCGTGATATAATTTGATTTTTACTGTTTCTCGCGCATATGTAACGGAAACATCTTTGAAAAAGTGTTGTCATTAAAAAATTGCGCGAAAGGTTATCTCAATTCTCGACTTCTTTTTGTTTTATTTTTAAATGCAAGGACGAAGTTGAGAGACCTATCGTCACGCTATGTGTACTCTGCACAAGTACGTTAACACGCGATTAATTTAATCAGCATCATACTCTTACTTACAACAATTTTCGAGAATGTGTATTATTAGTCTCGTCACAATTCCAGAACAACCGGTCTTGATTTCAAATTTTTATATTGAATACATTTTTTTAAAAATCAATCTCAATTTTTGGATGATTAATAATAATGATACTACTGCTAATAATAATGATACAGCTATTACTAATAATGATACTGCTATTAATAAAAATACTAATAATAATGATACTGTCACTAATAACATTACTAATAAGAATCAAACCTGATTTTTTTTATTCACGCTGTAAACTTTTTGAATACGGTTTTTGTATTATTCATCATTTTACCGAATACCATAATCGGTATTACATCAAGGATTGCGGAAATTAGAGACGATGCTTAAAGAATCGACTACCAAGGTTTATATTTCTCGTTACATTAATAACGAGATATGCTGTTAACGAGACCTTACTAACGAGACGTTACATTTATAACAAGATGCTGTGCGATCTTATGTAATTCGCAAGTTAGAATTTATTCCTCCATAATACAGTTTTCTCTAAAGTGTTAAAATTCCAGACGAGAGAGAATTTTTTCCCACACGAAAGGAGTACGAAATACGAAGAAATGTCGAAAACAAGAAATACAGAACCTAAAGAATATCAGAACACAAAGAATTCAGAACCTAAAAAATAAAGAATAACAGAGTTAAAAAAATAACGAAAACAAAAAATACAGAACCTAAAAGATACAAAACACGAGGAATAAAAATAAACTACCAAAACACTAAAGTATTTAAATACCTTAAACAATTCCAATTTTTCCAAAAAAATGTATCATTTCTTTTTTTTACTTTTTCGAATACATCGCTATATTTTATATTTAAAAAAACTTTTATTGAAAAATATTCCAAAGTCGAGAATTGAAAAATCTTTTGAAAAAGAAAATTCTCCAAGCGAAAGTAGTTGAAAATTGCCAAAACTTTTCTCTGTAGGATTAAGAGCACACATTCGGTAAAAGTAAAAAACTTTTCAACACATTTTTGATATGGAGAATTTTATATTTTTCATTAAACAACTTACGAAATAGAATATGTATATATATGACAGTATTCGCGACGTTGAAAAGAGATGTTTGACTAAACAAACATATGAATAATAACGGAGATACCATGAGACATAAAAGGCCTCGAAGAATTAGTGCTGGACAAATGATACCGCCAGTTTTAATTTGCATAAAAATGCTTTAGGAGCATTACCAGTCTTCATTATCCTATCTGTACGAATTTAACCTCTGGGTATGTGTGTTTGTGCGCGCTCACAGTGCTTTTTTCCTTTATCTTCTAGACGCATAATCAAGTAATGTCTAGTGGAAAAAAACTACTCTTTTCCATATTATTCATTAATCCAAACAATTTCTAATGAATGTTTTTCAAAAGATCCAAATAATGTTTCAGAATTATTCAGACAGTGTTTAATAACTGCCCGAATAAAATGTAATAAATGTCAGAATAAAATCTAATAAAGGTCAGAATAAAATCTAATAAATGTCCGAATAAAATCTAATAAATATCCAAATAAAATCAAATTTAGACAAAAAACGCATAAAAACTTTGCATCACAATTTTAAAATCCTTTTTGTCACAATTTGATACACTTAGAAAAACCGTGCTCAAAATAATATCTAATAAATATCTATACAACATTTAATAAAAATCAAGAAACCTTGAATCACACACCAGATTATCAGTTTTTTTGTGTATTTTAATTTCGTGGTAAAGTCCATAAAAAATATGGAAAATTTAATAGCGATACGAAATCAACATTGTGAAGATTCAAAACACTTAATCCGAAGATATTAATCTAGTAAACACTTTCGATAAACGTTTGACATTAAGTTTTCTCCTCGAATAACCCAGATTACAAAATATATGACATCATAAAATACAGAATGCTATTGAGAAATTTTTTTGGGAAACCCAATACTACGCATTTGATAATGAAAGTATTAATATGAAGCATAAGTCGAAAGGAATTCTACACAGACACACATATGAGAGCAAATATGTAATAATGCGGAAACTAATGGTCATGCAAAAAAAAAAATGATCGTCTAAGACAGAAATACTTACAAAGTTAGTGGACTTTTTGTGTTTCACGAATGACACGTGTACATGAATAATTTTCATTTCATTTTTCAACATGCCTTTACACAAATATGGTTGCATATGTCAGATATACTTTGATTAACGTTTAACGTTGCTACATCTGCGTGTCTGTGTTGAATGTCGAGTACATATACTATATCTGCTTGTGCGTAACACATTCGTATGTATATGATATACTTCTGTACTCATAATCTACGAAACAGATACGTGTTATACATGTTCTTTTCAGTTATTTTTTACTTTTGGATTTGTTCTTTTTGTTCGAAATACTTTTGAAACTGTGTTTCACGTTTAAACCTATTTTTGAACCACTTGTGCATTCATTTAATTTTAAATGCTTTTTGTTACTCTATAGGAAGGATTTTTGAATGTTCGATTTTCGGAAACACTTTTGCTTCTGTCATATTTGTCGAAAATGCTTCTTCATTTGCTCTTCTAGAAGAAAAAGATGCTGTATTTGTTGGTTTGGATGCTTTGTATCTGTTTGGAACAAAATATTTTTATTCCTTAAGTACAAAATACTGATGCAGTTCTTTGTGTACCAATCTCTGCAATAGGGTGTCCGTAAGATACATGGGAAATTTATTTTTTCGAATTTTGTTTACGCCACCCCCCAGTTTGGTTCCAATAAAATAAAAAAAAAATTTCCCAAAGTTTGCAGCCGATTGATTAATATTAACACGTGCCAGTAATCGATCGAAATTTCCCATTGAAAATACATGGGAAAAATGCACTTTTTTAAAAAAAATTCATAACTTTTTTAATTTTTATGCAAAAAATTCTCCAGGTCACATTTGTCTTCATTTTTTGCTGCACTATAAGATAGCACTTCGAAAAAAAAATCAATTTTCAAAAATTTTCAAAATGGCGGACTTTTTAAAATGGGTCATAAAAAATGCACCACAATGTATCAGTGGTTTTATCACATAAATGTTGTCGGAAATTCAAAAAATTTTCTTAATCGGGGTATTTCCGATCATTCGTCATGAATCTGATATCAGAAATAAATTTTTCAAAATTTTTTTATCCAAAATGGCGGATTCAAAATTTTGATTTTTCCACATTTTTTGAAAAAAATTTTCTAAAACAACGTCAAGGGCGATTTTTGGAATCGCTATTTACGAATCTAATGTCAAAAAATTTATTTTTAAAATTACTCGATCCAATATGGCGGATTCAAAAAATTTTTTTATACATTCCTTAAATAATCGATTTTAAGAGCGGAGGAAAATTATAAAAAAAATTAATAAAAAAATAAGATAATAATAATAATAATAAATAAAATAATAAATAAATAATAAATAAATAATAAATAAATAATAAATAAATAATAAATAAATAATAAAATAATAATACTAAAAATAAAAGAAATAAAAATAAATAAATAAAACAAATTTTACATCGTGGATGTAAAGTATATATGGAATAATTGTATATTATGGACTCAACCTTATACTGTGCCATAGATGGGTTATTATATACAAATGTGCGCATTAAAAATGCGCATGGCGCCCTATTACTAGCAATAACACACATGGCTAACATAACCTTATTTTTAACAAATTTACTTAATGCATAAATTTAAAGTAAGTGTACAACTTTGTTGAGTTCCTTACAATGAATTCAACTATTTTGCGTGAAAAATATTTATTTAATTGGTAATGTAAGTCAATGTTTTCGTTTAAGCAAATTACCGTCAAAAAAAGAAGTTTTACGTGTTTTATTTTTTTAACATTCGTATTGTTAAACTGAATCTGCGTGAGAGTGCAAAAATTGACTGTGAAGGAATTGTTTGTTGTGTGGGAAAAGGCCAGAATTATTATTCAGGATGAAAAGCATTGCATCGAAAAAGTGGAAAAATTGTATAACACCTGGAGAACATTACAAAAAGGTGCTACATTAAAAAAACCGCTAGAAAAATTGGGTCCATTTGTTTTTGAATTAGATAACCTATTTGACAATAGCACATGCAAGTGCACTAGATCGCATGTCAAATGAAAATGACAAACAATTTTTATTACATCAAAGGCAGAGAGGAAGGCCGGATATATTCTTGGAATTATTAATGAAGAAGACAATAATGAAACACCTTCTCCGAAACTTGCAGATCAAACACGACGTAGTGATCGTGAAATTGAATTAAGTGGTTAGTATTTTTATTACTTATATTTGTCACTTTTCAATATGTACAAAAAAATTACAATTATAAGTAAGGTAAATAAAAACGAATTCATTCGGACCAAATGTTGGTCGTAATTTTTTATTATTTAATTTTTATTATTTAATTTTTATTATTTTATAATTTGTATTATGTAATTTTATTATTTAATTAATTAAATGAATTTAAAATTTTTATTTTATTTAATTTCAATTTATTATTTACTTTATTTTTATTTTAAAAATTTAAAAATTTTAAATTCAAAATGAAAAATTGTAAATGGTTAAATTTAAAATCGTTTTTTAAATCGTTTAGATTTCGAAACGTTGGAGAAAAAATATACAATAACATTTGGGTCCAATGAATTCGTTTTTATTTACCTTACAACTAAACTGCTCGGACGTAAAAGATTGATCATTTACAATTATAAGTTTTAATTTTCAGAATCTAAAATTAGCACTTGCATCTTCTACTTCTAATAGTCAAGAGACAGTTGATGAGGCATCAATTGAAGAACGAGTCGATTTTGATTTTACAAAGGAAGAAATAGACAATCGAAAAAGAAAGAGAGGCAATCAAAATATAATAACAACAAAGTTAGTTTTGGCGCTTGATAAGTGTAAAATTAGTGATCGAGATGCAGTACACATTCTAATAGCTACAGCTGAAGCTCTAGGACACAATGTAGAAGATCTAATTATAAACAAATCAACAATAAAATTTAGAAAGGATGCGTAATACGTGAAGAAAAAGCGGCGTCATTAAAAGAAAATGTTAAAAATTTAAATCTACAAAGTCTTGTTGTTCATTGGGACGGTAAACAACTTCCTTCTTTAACTGAGAAATCAAAGGTGGATTAGATTATCTATTGTAATAAACCATTTCGGAAACACAAGAATTCTACGAATACCACCATTAACGTCAGGGACGGGAAAAGCACAGGCAGAAGTTATTTACGATACACTTTGGTGATTATAATTTACAAAATGATGTTGAAGCATTAAGTTTCGATACTACTGCAACTAACACGGGTCGTTTTAATGGTGCTTGCGTTCTGTTAGAGCAAATGTTAAATAAAACTTTTTTTATACCTTCCCTGTAGACATCACATTAGTGAATTAGTTTTAAGGAGTGTTTTTGATTACGAATTTGGTAATCGACTGGTCCAGATGTTACTCTTTTTAAAGAATTTCGTGAATTTTGGCCGAAAATTGATACCTTAAAATTTAAAACAGGTATTGTAGATCCTGTAGTAGGGAAAGCTTTAAATAGAAATTCTTCGAAAATATTAAAATTTATTAGTAGCACTTTAGAAAAACAACAACCTCGAGACGATTATAAAGAGTTTCTTCTATTAGCAGCAATTTTTCTTGGCGATTTATCTCATGGTACAACTTTCTACGTTCCAGGAGCTGTCCATCATGCAAGGTGGATGTCGAAAGCTATATATTTGATTAAAATATTTTTGTTTCGCGAACAATTTCAATTGAGTGATAAAATTAAAAATGCTGTTAGGAAAATTTGTATATTTATATGCGCGGTTTATATTGAACAATGGTTTACTGCCTCAATGGCAATAAAAGCACCAAATCAGGACTTTAAGTTCATGAAGAAAATAGTCGCGTATAAATCAATAAATAAGGATATATCCACAGTAGCTTTTAGAGAAATTTGTAAAACCATTTATGGTATTTTAACACAGAAGCAGTCGCACTGTCCTTTTTTCGACGAAGATGTCTCGATCGCATCGAAAAGAAAAATGGTTGAAAATCTGTGTCATTTCTCAGAAGAAAAGGAAAATCTCAAAAAGCCATAATTGGTGTCAAGACGTTTTCTTCATGTCTTTCTTCAGGAATTGAACAATTTGTTACAAAGAATACGTTGCAATTTTTTGATAGATTTAAACTTGATACATCGTTTTTACAATCAGATCCGTCACTTTGGTCAGAAAATGAGAACTTCAAAGCCTCGAAAAACAAAATTCAAAATTTGTCTGTAACTAACGACGTAGCAGAAAGGGCGGTAAAATTAATGTCAGACTTTAATTTGGTACTAACAAAAAAAATGAGACTGCAAAACAATATATTTTACAAAACGTCGAAGAATATAGAAGAGAATATCCTGGATGTAAAAAACAAAATTTTGATGTCTTCAAAGAATAATAATGTAAAAGTTCCTACAATTAAAATAAATTAAATGGAGTTATTTCTAAATTACTTAAGTTGTTTTAATTATACTTGGAAATATGAAAAAATTAAATTTCTAAAAAAGAGTTCCCAAAATATCCCAATAATTGTTTCTTGTAACTATTAATCTATCAATTAATATTCAGACTATTTACTTCAAAAATATAGAAAATAAAATTTTTGAATCCGCCATATTAGATCGGGTAATTTTAAAAATAAATTTTTGACATTAGGTTCGTAAATAGCGATTACAAAAATCGCCCTTGACGTTGTTTTAGAAATTTTTTTCAAAAAATGTGGAAAATCAAAATTTTGAATCCGCCATTTTGGATAAAAAATTTTGAAAAATTTATTTCTGATATCAGATTCATGATAAATCATCGAAAATACCTCCGAGTAAGAAAATTCGTTGAATTTCCGACAACATTTATGTGATAAAACCACTGATACATTGTGGTGCATTTTTATGACCCATTTTAAAAGTCCGCCATTTTGAAAATTTTTAAAAATTGAATTTTTTTCGAAGTGCTATCTTATAGTGCAGCTAAAAATGAAGGCAAATGTGACCTGGAGAATTTTTTGCATAAAAATTAAAAAAGTTATGAATTTTTTTTAAAAAAGTGCATTTTTCCCATGTATTTTCAATGGGAAATTTCGATCGATTACTGGCACGTGTTAATATTAATCAATCGGCTTCAAATTTTGGGAAATTTTTTTTTTATTTTATTGGAACCAAACTGGGGGGTGGCGTAAACAAAATTCGAAAGTCGCATTTTTACGGACACCCTACTCTGCAACTATTCTTTTCGTACAAAATACTTCTTTATCTGATGTTCTTTTGCTCCAAAAAGATGTTGCATCCGTTACTTTCGTACAAAACACATCTTTATCTGATGTTCTTTTGCTCCAAAAAGATGTTGCATCCGTTACTTTCGTACAAAACACATCTTTATCTGATGTTCTTTTGCTCCAAAAAGATGTTGCATCCGTTACTTTCGTACAAACTACTTCTGCTTTTGTTTTTATTTGCACAAAATACGGTTGGATTTGTTCTTTCGGTACAAAATACTGTTGCATTTGTTCTTTCAGTATACAGAATACTGTTCTAATATCTATTGTACAGAATTGTCTTTCTATTCTCCTGCATTAAATATTGTTCTTGCATTAAAAAAAAATTGTTTCACCTGTCACTATAAAATAACGAAAATTTCCAACTATTCTCACTTCTGCATTTGTTGCATTTGCGCAAAATCCTACTGCTGCACCTGTTTCTTTCCTACAAAATAATGTTCGCATATACGAAACGCTTTCCGTATGTTCGAAATAATTCTCAATGCATTAAGTGCTTCTGTACGGTATCAAAAATACCACTACCTACAAGAAATACACCTGTACATACACAACAGCTCATGTCTGAACGTATATGGAGCACCTTTATTTGTACAAAACGCCTCTATTTGTATGAAACACATCTGTATTTATGGAGCATGTATGTTTTAGATGATGTATGTACCTGTACCGTACGGAAACAAATCCGTATGCATGGAAACATATTTGTAACACAGCAGTAGGTACATCTCCATACTTATGCGACATATCAGAGAATATACAATACAAATTCTACCATAATATATTCAGAAGACGTCCAATGTAATTCATTAATTTTAACTCATTACTTCAATTAATTTAATTTCAAAATTTCACGTAACAAATTTGTTTACAAGTTGGAAATTATTTTTCAGAAGGAACCTTTCTCTGTTAGTTAGCGTCTAGATTTTTATGGGTATTTTTTCTTCGATTATTCTTCTTTGGGTATACTTTGACTATTCTTTTCTTGGAGTGATCTTTGAGTACTTTTTATTAATTACTCTTTTGTTTCAATGATTACCCTTTTGTTAATTTATCGTTTATTTGATTACATTTTGAGTATACCCTTCGGCTGGATTAATCTTTTCTTTAATTACTTTTTCTTTGAGTATTCTTTTCCTGGATTCTTCTTCCTTTGAGTACTCTTTTCGTCAATTTTGCTTTTTTAAGTACTCTTTCTTGGAATACTATTTTCTTGGATAACTCTTTTTTAAGTACTCTTTTCTTGAATTACTCTTTCTTTGAATACCTTTTTCTTGGATTACCCTTTCCCTAAGTACTCTTTTTCTTAATTCCTCTTTCTCTAAGTATTCTTTTCTTTGATTCCTCCTTCTCCAAGTACTTTTTTCTCAAATTACTCTTCCCTCGAGTACTCTCATCTTGAATTAATCTTTCTTTTAGTATCTTTTGCTCTAATTACTCCTTTTTTTTAGTCACACTCTTTCTCTTACAATAATCTTTTCTTGAATTACTTTTTTTTGCTCGTATTAAATTCTCCAATAAGATTAACTTTTTCTCAACACACTCAGACTCACATATACTCTCCCTCACACACATTTATACAGTTATCATGAAAGGTATTCGTTCGTAAATGAACAACGTTGTTTTATTAATGCATACGGTCATGCATGAGAAGTCACAAGGGAGTGAGAGGTGAGCAAGGTGTAGTAGTGTCTTGGGAAGGGGTTATTGGTAAAGGGGGAGGGGAGGGGGGGGGATTGAAGGCGCGTTTATTTATAACACACGTCAGGACCATCGTACGATGCCGGTTCCACCAATCAGCAACAATCTCGTGGTCTGGCCTTGCGGCCCGTTTCACGCACACACTAGACAAGTTTTAAACTCGTCTGCGACCGAGAATCTCATACTTTTACTAAGTCACAAACACTATATACGAACGCTCACTTATGTGTGCTATCAATGATCCTACAGCATCTTGACCCTGTTCACGCCCTTTTTTATCCGTAATACCAACAAAAAAAAAGTGAAAAAAAAATAAAAATAAATAACACACAGAAAAAGAAAACAAAAAAAAAATTTACACAACCACGTGGTTAAGCACGTGCTTTTTTGATAAGGTTTCATAATAGTGATTAGTATCAATTCGGATTAGGGAATTAAACGATTTCCTCAAGATAGCAATATTTTGTTATTTTTAATCTATTTTTTGTTTGTTTTTTACTTTTAGTAATTTTTATTTAAAGTGCTCTTTATTTTAAGTATGTTTTCTATTTTGCTTATTTTAATTATTTTTTATTTGTAAGTAATTTTTAATTTATTACTTTTTTTGTTATAAGTATTCTTTATTTTAAGTACTCTTTATTTTAATTACTCCTTATTGCTAATAATCTTTAAGGGTATTTGAACCATTATGACGTCACAATTGATGCAAAGCATATATTTTAATGCTGTGACGTCATAAAGGTTCAAATGCCCTTAATCCAGTATTTTCTTGTTTTAAGTACTCTTTAATTTAATTTTTATTTTTAGTGATTTTTATTTTAAATACTATTTCATTCTATGTATTCCTTACTTATTTTCTTCTTTTAAGGGTTACATTTTCTTCTTAATATTTTCGTTTTAAATTATTTTTTTATGTAATTTTTATTTCAAGTACTTTTTTATTCGAAATACTCCTTATTTCAATTCCTTTTTATTTTTAGTAACTTTTAAAGTAATTTTGAAAGCAATTATTTTTTTATTTTAAGTATTCTTAAAATAAAAAAATTACAAATAAAAAATCTAAAAATTCAATTATTCTAATACAAAAATAAATAATTTATTGATTAATTAAATATTTCTTAAAATTGAATTCTCATAAAGAATTTTATCAAAAATTTTAATAATAATAATAACATTTTTCGAGGAATTTGATTTAAATTGAATTTAAAATATTCGAAATTCTACGATAAGATTTATAATTTTATGAAAATTATTGAATTCCTAAAAAGAATTTTATTATTAATGAAAATAATTAAATCCCTGCAAAAATTGGTAAATAATTGAATTTCTATGGAACTTTTATTTTTTACGAAAATAATAAAATGTTCGGGAAGAATTAATTAATTTTTTTTAAATAATTAAATTCTTCTGGAAAATATTAAGATGGTAAATATTGAAAATCATAAAATTGAGAACAATTTTTAAAAATAATTGAAATTTTTCCAAGAATTTGATTAAATTTTTTGAAAATAATTGAATTTTTGAGAAGAATTTTATTATACATAAAGATAATTCAAATTTTGACGTCAATTTTATATATTTTTGAACATAATTGAATTTCTGGAAAATTTTCATTACTTTTGTAATTAATAATTGAATTTTGGTAATTATTTATAACTTTTTCAAAATTCTATTATTTCTAAAAATTTATATTTTAATTCTTTTAATAGTCATAATAATAATAATAATAATAATAATAATAATAATAATAGTAATAATATTTAAAATGTTAATTGTAATTGATATTTAAATCATTTTTTTTTAATTCTACTAGAATTTAATTATTTAAATGAAAAAATAAATAATTTGTTGAATAATTGAATATTTCTTAAAATTAAATTCTCATAAATAAGGAATTTTATCAACTATTTAAATAATTCAATTTTTTTAAAGAAATTTTAATACAATTTTTAAAAATAATTATATTTTTCGAGGAATTTGATTAAAATTGTATTAAAAGTAATTAAAATTCTGCGATAAGTTTGGTTGTTTTTGCAAATAATTAAATGTTTGCGTAAAATTTTAAGAAGATATTTTGTAAATAATTTAATTTTTTGTGAAAATTTCTTTAAAGTAGTAAATTTTGAAAATAATTTAATTGACGAAATTTTTTTTTTTTAAATTATTGAAAATTCGCCAAGAATTTTATTAAAATTTTTGAAAATAATTGAATTTTAGAGAAGAATTTTATTAAATTCGTAAATATAATTGAAATTTTTTTTTAATTTTGGAACATACTTAAATTTCTGCAACTATTTGCAACTAAAATTGAATTTTTTAAACATTTTTAACTAAAACTCTTCTTGAAATTCATTAATTGTAATAATGAGTTAAATAAATATTAAATAACTAATTTCAGAAGAATTTGATCTATAAAAATTTTCCAAAAATATATTTTTTTAAATATCTAATTAAATTCATTCCGTATTGAAATTTTACGTACTTTTTTCTTTTAAGTATTCTTTACCTTAATTGCTCTTTATTTGAAGTAATTCTAAATTATGTACTTTTTCGTTTTAAGTACTCTTAAATTAATTACCTTTTATTTTCAATACTTTATTATTTCTAATTCTTATTTATTTTAATCACACGTTTCATTTATAGTAATTTTTTTTCATTTTTATTTATGTTTTTTATTTTTATTTGTTTTTTTTTATTTTTAGTACTCTTTAATTTAATTATTTTTTCTTTTTAGTGATTTTTAATTTAAAATAGTTTCTTTACGTTACGTATTTTTTTATTTAAATTTTATTTTAGTAATTTTAATAATTTTTAGGTAATTTATTATTTTATATTCCAGATATTTTAAAAGTACTCTCTAAATCTGAGTTAGTGCGGATGCGTTTACCAATTTGAATTAGTAACATTTTTTTACTAATTTTTATTAGTTTTTTACTAATTGCAAGTAGAAAATTACTATTTAAATTAGTAGAACGTATTTTTTACTATTTCAAATCAGTAAATTTTCTCTTAATAATTAGTAAAAATCTACTAAAAATTAATAAAAACAGTTACTAATTCTCAATTGGTAAATGAATCCGCACTATTTCATTAGTATAGAAAACTACTAATTCAGATTTAGAGAGTAATTTTCATTTCAAAAATTTTTTTCTTTTATGTATTCTTTATTTTAATTGCGTTTTACTTTGAGTAATTTTTATTTTCAGTACATTCAAAATAATTTTTATTTCAAGTACTTTTTTATTTTAACCTCTCTTTCTTTCAATCACCATATATTTTTATTTTTACTAATTTTTATTGCATGTTCTCTTTGGCTTGAAACAATTATTACTTATTATTTTTAGTTACTATTTTTTACTTACTAACAATAATATGATTAATTATCGTGAAGCTACTGAAAGTTAAAATAACCATTCGCACAATTTAAAGAAAAAAAAAAGATTTTCTCGAAAAAATATTCAAACAGAGATCAAGATAAGTAACTCGACATTTGAAAAATAGAACTGGTATGTTATTTTTTGTGGTTTCCACTGCTTTTTCATGTAACCATGACAGGTTGTGCGCCACTTACAGACACGCTACTGCGTATCAATTGCATAATTATTATTCTAGACTCGACAATATCCGCTGTCAGGGAGTTTAATGTATTCACGCCAAGTGATTATATATACCTAATTTTTCATTTTTTTTTCTTCTTACACCAATAATATATACTCAATTGTAAACAAAACGTATCTCATATTTATGAATTGAAGAATTGGAAAAACTCATTAATCGCGGATACAAAAAAAAACGAGAAGAAAAATAAAAAATTCTACAACCGCAATGAAACATAATTACACATTTATATAGATTGTGTTCGACAGAAAAAAATACCCCTCGAGTTATTTCAATCACGTGTGGGATAAATAATTTGTAACATAAATTATCCGACAATTATAAACTAGTTATAATGATTAAATATGGAATTAAAATTTTTTTCTTCACCTTCTATTCATAGTTATTTACTTGTGTTAGTGTGTGTGTGTTTCTTCATTTATCAATTGATCATTTAATACAAGATTCAATTGATATATGAAACATATAGTTAATAATTTAATGTGCTTTAATAGATCGTAAATTTTCCTCAACGTGAGTATATTAGACGTATCTCTAACTTGGGAGTTATAAAATTTTAATGGATATAAAAGTTGCGTCACGTCAAATAGGGTTCAAGAGCAGCAGATGTTATTGAACCGAGAGAAAAGTTCCCCTTGACAAATAACTTCCGTGAAAAAAAAATTTTTTTTTCTTATTTTTTCCTTTTTCTTTATATACAATATAAAACAGTATCGAGTGTTGCTGGCAATTCAATTATAGCTGCTGTCAAATTTTTTTTTACAATATTTTTAATTGATTGAAAATATAAAATTTATATATATATACATGTTAAATGGAAAATATCGTTTAATTCTGTTGCGAATATTGGACAAAGGATCAATGCCAAGGTTTGAATTTAAATATTTACCCGCAGGATTTCCATTAGGAAAAAATTATTTTCAATATATACTTGGAATGAAATTTATTTTGTCAATAATTCTGATATTGGCAAAATAATAAATTTTTTAGAACGTTTAATTTAGAATCTTAATTAACATTATCATTCAAACATTTATTTCAATTTTAGAATTATTTTAGATACAAAATTTAAAAAAAATTACTATTATCAACTAATTATTATTATTTATTGTTTTCAATAAAAACTTGAAAAACATTCTTCGCTGGAATTAAATTATTTTCTATACAATTTCAAACAAACTTTTTCAAAAAAATTCAATTACTTTCAATACAAATTCAATTACTTTTTAAGAATTTGATAAAATTCTCCGCAAAAATTAATTTTTTTGACAAAATTTGTTTGAAATCTTTATGAGAATTAAAATATTCACAATACAATTTTAATTAAATTAAAAAAAAAATTTAATTATTGTTACAATTTTTATAAAATTCTTCGCAAAAATTCAATTTTTTTCAATACAAACTGAAATTATAATTTTTAAAAATTTGAGAAAATTGTTCTCGAAAAATCAATTATTTTCAAAAATTTTGATTAAATCATTTCTGACAATTAAAATATTCTTAGTACAGTTATAATTAAATTCCTTTGCAAGCATTTAGTTATTTTTGAATAATTTCAAGTAAGTTCTTAGAAAGACTTCAATTTTTTCATAATTTGTAAACCTTTTCGTAGAAATTTAATTATTTTCAAAATGTTATTAAAAATATTTTTCGTAGAGTTTCAATTACATTAAAACATTCTAATAAATTTATTTATGAGAATTGAATTATTCTCATAATTAGTACAATTTCTATCAAGAATTGAATTATTTTAAAGAACTTTAATAAAATTCTTCGTCAAAATTTATTAGTTCGAAAAATTCAATTATTTCCCTAAATAATAAAATTTGCAATAAATTCAATTATTTAAAAAAATTTTGTTAAAATTCTTCAGAATTTAAATATTTTTAGTATTATTTGAATACATTTAAAAAAAAATTTGTCATAAATTTCTTTACAGAAATTCAATTACTTTGGAACATTTTCATTACATTATTTAAAAGAATTAAATTATTTTCTCAATTAATGAAATTCTTCGGAGGAATTGAATTATTTAAAAATAATTATTATAAAATTCTTACCAAGATTTCAATTATTTTCACAATTAATTTTAATTACTTTCAAAAATTTTGTTAAAATTCTTTAGAAGAATTCAAATATTTTTAATATTCCTATTCTAATTTGTTTCGCAAGAAATTTTTTGTCAAAAAATTTAGATAAATATCTTTATAAGCAATCAATTGTTTCAGATTCAAAATTATAAACAGAAATAACAGAAAAATATTTCAATGTAAATATTTTTAATTAAAAACAATAGGGTTTTAATTATTTTTTGATATTTTTCAATCGCTTCAAAGCATTCAATTAAGGTTTTTTTTTTATTATTTACAGAAATCAAAACATTAACTGTGAGCTGAAAGATCTTTTTGGTCACCTTTCGGAAAATTACGGAAAATATTGGCGTGAAATTCAAATAAAATTTTTAAATTCTCTAATTTTTACTTAGAAATATTTTCATTAAGAAAATTTTCTTTGGGAAACTTCCTTTAAGAACGAAAATCTTAAAATATTCGCGAGAATTTGTGATAAAAAAAATAATACCTTACTTCATCAAAAGGAGTCAAGAAAATTTTTTAATCAACGCGATAGGAAGAATTTGCATTAAAAAAGATTTTTTGTCGAGTAGTTTTTTTTTCTGTGTCACGAGCACAATTGATTATATTTAAATAAGTAAGCAATAAAAAATAATAAAAGAATAATAATAAAGAAAATTAAATAAAACTATAATAAAATAAAAGGAAAAACTAATAACAAAAGATAAAAGAATAAAAGAAAAACTAATATCAATAAATAAAAGAAACAAAATAATAAATAATACTAAAATAATAGTAATGCAAATAAAATAAATAAACAATAATACCAATGATAATAATAATAATAATAATAATAAGTTTCAGAAAATAGTACTTTTAATAAAAATTCATTTTATTTTTTTAATTTTTGACTTTATCAAAAAAAAAAAAAAATATATACCTACCTGTAAATTTCGAAATTAATAAATAATAAAAAAATAAAATAGTGACTTCTAAAAAATACTAAATGAAAAAAATGTCGACAATGTTTAATTTTGCGCTCCCTCACTATTTTTAATTTTGTTCAACGTTGTTTAGTTGCAGTTTCTTTTTTCTTTTTTTTTGTTGCCAGCTTTTTGGAATATGTATGGAGAGCGGTAGTAGATCTTCAGTATAAATTATGTCGTCCGACATGGTGTCTGGTGTGCCTGTGGGACATTACAAGGATGCACACGTGGCATTCAAAATTAACTAATGCCCGGTCGCATAATGTCCTCGTAATTTCGGACCTGCGGGAGCCGTAACATCGCGGTTCCCTTTAAAATGTCCTTCTGCCTTGCAAAATGCTCCCACAATTCAAACTCAACACATACGTTCGCCATAAACATTAATAGTTGATTTTTTCCAATTGCGCATCGAATTTACCATTACTATTATTATTACTACTATTATTATTATTATTATTATTATTATTATTATTATTATTATTATTATTATTATTATTATTATTATTATTATTTTTTTTTTTTTTTTTTTTTTTTTTTGCATTCTGGCGGGTAGCTAACATAAACTTTACAACCGAATAAATCCAATTGGAAAGGTTATGAAAACAGTAAAATCTTTTATAGAGAAACAATTTGTTTTAAATTGAATCATACAGGACTCAATCGATTGCCTTTTGTTTTTAGACATCAGGACTCACATCGACCATACCATGTTAAAAACCCATTTATATTAGACCTATTATTCACCTACGGAACTACCTAGGGGCTTCTGACTTCGTAGATGAATGGTCCCGTTTAGTCGCTGTCGCGACTCTTCCGTGCCGCTCTTGTTCTGGCCTTATTTTCTTCTTGTCCTTGACAAAGTCTTCTTGGCTTCCTCTAGGGCAGATCTGAAGACCTTGCATCCTCCTGATCCGGCGACATGTTGGATACTCTCCTTCTCGCCGAACTTCGCCTTGCATAAGAAGCAGCATGGGCGCTTCTTACAATCTGCTGCCTTATGGCCAGCTTCTCCGCACTTGAAGCACGCAGCTGACCTATCTACTGCTTGGCAGTCTCTGCCTACATGGCCATAGTCAAGGCACCTGTGACACCTTGTGACCATAACTCTCCTACTCACTCTGCAGGACACAAAACCGACCTTAATGTGCCCCATCTTCTCCAACCTGGCAGCGTCCTCCTGGGTGGTGACCACGACCGCGAGCTTCATACCTCGCTTATTTGGTCCGAGGACCGTCACCTTCCTGCTTCCTGCTGGTACCGTAGAAACTTGATCCAAGGCACCCAAGACGTCTTCTTTCTCAGTAAGGCTGTCCATATCGCGGATTTCCAGCGTAGTTTGCCGGTCCGCCATCTGCACCTTACCCAGGTCACCGATCACCTTAGTCACCTCCTCGGTGAACAGCTTCTTGTTTGAAGACCCACCAATCTTAATAAGTAGGTCTCCCGTTTTAGTGGGTAAAGCTCCCACAACCCTTGTCTGACTGGCCTCCAGGTCAGCCTCTTTTCGAACTTTCGCCAGTACTTCGGCGAAAGTTTTTCCTTCAGCCACTTTAACGATCACTGTGGCTTTCTCCTTCTTGACCTGATGTGGCTTTGGAACCGTTTTGATCCCCTTGCTTCTAGTCTTTTTAGGTCTCTCCTCCCTTTTCCTTTTTGGATCCTTCGCAGGCTCAGGATCACTTCTCTTCCGCTTCTGAGCATCCAAGACGACGTTTCTCAACACGATTGCGTTACAACGATCTCTTCTAACTCTGCGATCTTGTCTAGCTTCTTCCGACCAGGTCAATCCTTGGTAGAAGCTCTCGTCCTTTTCTGTAGCTGCTGCGTGCTTCAATTTGGTCTCCTGTATGAGCGATGTTATGCTTTTAAGTCCATCCTTGATTGTCATATTGACATTTCTTTGGACTTCGCAGGACTTTATCATCTTACAGACCTCTTCTTCTATTGCTAGAATGCATACCGCCTCTTCTTCCCGCAGTTTTATGCATTCATCTCGGTCCTTGTTGCAGCTAGCAATGTCCTTTGCTGAAGCATTACTGAAGACAGAAATGCAGCTAGCCTGACTCGTCACGCTGCTCGTACTCCCTCGTCTCTCCGCCTTGTCCACGATGATCTGTGGCACTACCAACGCGTTGTTGCCCTCCTGCATCCTTGGGCCACTGGCCACCGCCCGCACGCTCGAAAGCGCTTGACGATCGGAACCAGTGAGAGATTCAGCCGAAGCATTACTCCGCAGGTACTCTTCCTTGTTTTTACAATCGCTCATACTTGGTGTTTTGTCTCGTATCGAGAGACAATCGGGCCTTAACAGGGTACTACCATCTGGCCAGGATGGGCCCTGAACCGCCTCCGTTAGTTACATAGACGTTATAGCATTGCCGAAGCATTGATGCGACGTCTATGATATCCAGTGTCAGGTGAGCTAAGAAACTCGGACCTCGAAGGTCGGTGTATCTCTCCCATGGACCGGAAGTAAACTTCGGGCCATGATCGCTGAGTAGACACCATTATTATTATTATTATTATTATTATTATTATTAGTATTATTAATATTATTGTTATTTTTAATATTATTAATATGTATAAGAAAATATTTTTCTTGAAATTTTAGTTCCTTTTATTTAATTTTTTCCCTCTATTTAAAAAAATAATTAACAATAAAATAAAAATAAGTAAATACAAAATAAAAAAATCCCCCTAAAAAAAACTATTTATTATTAAAAAAAAAAAAAAAAAAAAAATTGAATTATTATTAAAAATTAAATTACCTAATGCATAATTACTCGATAAAATGTAAGTGATGTAAAAAAAAATGTAATCGTTCCAAACAATCTCTGCAAATTCCGAATAAATATCTTTTTGGCACTTAACAATAATTATAAAATTCAATATTAAAATGTAATTTGATTTATAAATATATACAGAAATATTTTTCTTGAAATTTTTGTTCCTTTTATTTAATTTTTTCCCTCTATTTAAAAAAATAATTAACAATAAAATAAAAATAAGTAAATACAAAATAAAAAAATCCCCCTAAAAAAACTATTTATTATTAAAAAAAATTGAATTATTATTAAAAATTAAATTACTTAATGCATAATTACTCGATAAAATGTAAGTGATGTAAAAAAAATGTAATCGTTCCAAACAATCTCTGCAAATTCCGAATAAATATCTTTTTGGCACTTAACAATAATTATAAAATTCAATATTAAAATGTAATTTGATTTATAAATATATACAGAAATTATTGGCTCGAATCTAAGGTTTATTTAATGACCTAAATGGAAATTATTTTTGGTTAAAGTAAATATTTCATAATTGTCCACTAATCGATATCATTTCCAGCAAAGACATTTATTTTCACTCCTTCGCTTCGGCGAATCAGTTAAAAATAACTAATTTTTAATAAAATATTGACCTAATTTGCAATTTTTCTTCAATATCTGGGATAAATAGTTTTCAACTAATTTCAATTTCCAGCTGACACTTTATAAATGATTGATGATTTTATTGAAAGAGTCGAATGCTTTTAATATTTAATTAAATTATTATTAATAGTAATAATGGGTACTTTAATTAAAAGTTCATTTTCATCTGTATTATTAATTAAAATTTCCATTAATATACAATTTATTTAAATATTTAAAAAAATCTAATTTATGAAATATTAATATTAAATAATTAAATAATAATTTATTAAATTTCAATATTAATTTATTACTTAAATTCAATTAATTATTTCACTATTTATATAGATGGGCAATGCGCCATTTATTACAAAATAATAAAATAATTAAAATTAAAATAGTGAAATTAGAAATAGAAATAAAGAAAGTTATTGTTTATACTTATAGTTACTTTAATTATTTACTTTCTTTGTAATTTATCAATTTTAAACATTTAATTTTAACTAAAACACCGAAAAAAATTATTTGATTCAATTAACCGATTAATTCTTTATTATAACACCGAAAAAAATTATTTGATTCAATTAACCAATTACTTCTTTATTATCAAATAAATATTTGCTTGAATCAAATAATTTTTATTTTTTGAGGCAATTAAAATTGCATTTAACAAATAATTTATTTTATTTTTATTTATTTGACAATCCGATATTTCAATCAACTAAATTTTTTTCCGACGAAATATAATTAATTGAAACTGATATCTACATATGAAATAAAATATAAAAAACTTAAATTCAAAAAATTAAATTAGTTTCAATTATACAAACTTGACGTTTTTCCCCTCCACCCATTCAATAACTTACATAGCAAAATCGATAAAATTAATTATTAAAATTCAAATTTCAGGTAAAATTAACTTTGCTCTTAATGTTCTATAAATTTTATTAATGAACACCATCTGTTATAATTCAAGATTTATAATTAAATATTTATAAATTAAAATTTTTGGAATTAAATATTCCTAAATTTTTTTTTTTTTTTATTTAATAATTAAAATTTGTATAATTAAATATTTATATAATTAATAATAAATATTAAAAATTATATTAAATATTCGTAATTAAATATTTATAATTAACAATTGATAAAATTATATCTTATTTCTTTAAAATTTATATTTAATAGTGAAAAATTATTTTTAAACTATTTTTTTCTTGCATTTTTCTTTTTTTTTTTTTTGCTTTTTAATCAGACCAAACAACGTTATAAAATTTCGCCAACTACGCTTTTATTAATGATATCCGCTTTTCTAATATTTAGAATCTAAGTGGCCTCGCGTAAAATTGTCGACAATTTTATTAAATAAATGGCATCAGGGAACTTAAGTGTCTCAGATTTATGACTGCGTCCTGCTTTTCCTTGTAGTAATGAGGATTTTCCGGTGTATAAGAGAGCTTTTGGCGCGCGCAAATTAGAGGAAACTCGTTAGGACAATTCTAAAAGAGTTAATATCACTTTTTCTTTTGCTTTCACCTTTTTCTTCAAATTTATAGACAAGGATTTCGATGCGCAAACTAGAGGATTTTTCACGTCATTAAAATAATGACGATCGAATATATATATATATATATATATAATCCTTTTACCCCCCGACCCCACTCCTTTTTTACAGTAGTGATCGTGCTTCATTCTCTCGCGCGTACAAAATTAATGTTTGCCTAGAGAAAAGAGGAGAAATTGAATAAAAAAAAAAAAAGAAGAAAGAGAGAGGAAGGGAGGGACAGAAGAAGAAATCTCGCGAAGATACGCGAGGTGGTCCAGAGAGAGGTGAAATAAAAGAATAAAGATGAGGGTCGAAGATTTTATTAAAGCTTTTTGTGCTGCTCTCACGATTACGAGTTGGCATTTGATAATACTTTCAATCTCTTTTCCCTCTTTGTTTTAAAGATCAAATTTTATTCGTATATTTCTATATATAAAAAATTGAATCTATATACAAAAAAATATAATAAAACTAAATAAATATAATATAATATAAAAATATAAATATAAATAAGTATAATAAATAAAAAAATATATTATATACATATATATTATATAAAATATAAAATATAAATGTATATTAAAAGCATACATAGAGAAATTAAAAAGAAAATTAATTAAATTGCAGACAATGCAATTTTAATTTCTATTTTCCTTTTTTTTTATTTCTATTTTCAATCGAAGGAATTTACTTTTCCGCGGTTTATATATACATACAGAAAAAGGAATTATGAAAATAGAGATTATAATTTAATCAAGTTATATGTGATGAATATCGTTAGAATTCAATATTTGTTTTTCCCTTCGAGTCTCTTTTTTTTAAATTTTATATTTCAATTCTATATTTGCCTTTATTTTTTTAATACATTCACTATACAATTATTCTCTTTAGAAAAAATAATAGAATATAAATAAATTCCCTTGAAAAAATTTACAAATTAAAAAATCAATAATAATATTATTAGTAATGAAATTATTCCCATTAAAAAATAATCAGATAAATAACTGTATAGAAATCTATAAATATAATATAATTAATATAATAATTATATTATATTATGAATCGATGGGAAATTCACAAATTTATTAATTAATTTTTTTTTATTAACGATTTTTAATCATTATTGGAAAGTAATAATAAAATATACTCTTCACAGAAAAATTAAATATACACAAACTCCATTGAACTAATTTATAAAGTATTAATCAATAATTATTATTGTAAACAAATAATAACAAAAATTATTCTCTCCATTATTCTTGTCACAAAAAATTAAATTTAAATAAATTCCCTTGAATTAATTTACAAATTAATTATAATGAATAATAATAATAATAATAATAAAATTATGTGGCGTAGTCTAGTGGTTAGCGTACAAGTCTACAGTGTCTTAGGTCGCGAGTTCGATTCTCGTCGAACAATAATATAATCATTATGTAATTAATAATAATATACGTTTTTATTTTTCTTTTTTTTATTATACAAATATTATTATATAATTAATAATTATAATTATAATAATTAATCGTTTAAAATAAAGAATAAATATTATTCCATCATAACACAATTTCAAATTTTCCGTCTTCTGCACTTTAAAAAAATAAATTTACGACAAACTTTAAAAAGACGAAAGAGAGGGACAAAAAATTAATTAGGACAGAATAGAGAAAAAAGACACGTGTATGACTTTTTTTCATACATAATAAATTGTTCCGGTTCATGAAACATTTTGTCACTTAATGAAACTATTACAGTTTTACGACATTGTTACTTGCAGTTAATTCTTTTTCATGAGAAAATAAAAATAAAATTGAGCACGAAAATTGTCTGTTCTCTTTTCTTTCATGTGGTTCTTTTTTTCTTCATTCTCGAATTGAAAATTGTTTAAAAAAAAAAAAATTAGGTGAGATGAAAACATTCTTTTCTCTGTCAATAACAATATTTATTTATACTGTAAATTTTATCTCACCTTTTTTTCGTGTTGGAAAAAAAGAGAAATTAAATTTCGTACATTAAATCTAATATATATTAAAATAAAAAGTTTTTATTAAAGTATTAATATTGAATCAATTATAGTATTAAAGTATTTCAATAAATTTTAACTAATTCATTAATCAATTTATTTTTTCATTAATAATTTTAGTTAAAATGTTACTTTTTATAAAATACTTCAATAAAAAAAATTTTGATAAAAATGAATGAATTTATCTAATAATAATTTTTAATAGAGTATTACTTATTTATTGAATATTTTAATAAAAAAAAATTTCCAATCGAAATGAATAGCAACGAACTTATAACAACAAGAAGACGATAAATTATTAATCATTAACTTAATTATTTAAATAGTTCATTGAGAAAAATTTTATTAGAAGGAATTAGCAATGAATTTTTAACAATAATGTGATTTAATTTTTCTTTTCTTTCTTTTTTTTTAAATAAAATTTCTCTTGAGAAAAAATAAAAGGAGAAATTAAGTTTAAGAGAAAGAACAATGGATAGAAAATTGAGGAATTAGATTAGACAATTTTTTTTCACCTTTTTCCGGACCTTAAAAAAGTCTAATGACTTTATTGTTAAGGTAGCTCGAAGGGGAGAAAAAAGTAGAATAAACTGACATTAGTCGACAGCCAATTGTTGGATGAACAACAAGAAAAGAAGAAAGAACCAAATTTTCCCCGAATTCTACAACCTTTTTTATTCCTTTTTAAAAAACAAGTTAAAAATTCATAAAATCTTTTTTACTCTCTTAATGTGAATTAGTAGAAAAATTTTACTGTTTTTTCTTTATATTAATTTTTACTAATAATTTTAATTTTTATTAATATTGGAAATTTTTTCACTCTAAAATATTTATTAATTTGTTATTGTTATTAATTACAAAGCAAAAAAGTCAGTCACTAATTTAAATTAGCAATAATTTTTTCTAATTCAAATTTTCAGAGTACTTTAATATTTTTTAAACCAATTAGTAAATTCGTAAAAAATAATTTTTTTCCAGTGCCAATACACAATAATTGATTATAAAATAATATTTATTTATTTACTATTAACGGACTTACAAAAATAAATAAATAAATAAATATTAAATACAAAATAGAGAATTAGAGATTAAAATTTTGATTAATTTTATTTCTAATGTAAATAATTATGAAATTGATTAAATAGAAAATAAAATATAATAAAAATAAAAAAACATAAAATTCCAATTTTAAAATTATTTTAGAGATTCAAAAAATTCTGTACTTTCTCCCCATATATCAAAGCAAGTTTCCAACAAAACAAAACAAAACAAAACAAAACAAAGCAAAACAAAAACCAGAAAAAAAGGTGCGAAATAAAGAAATATCGCCAATTTTAATTAAAGTTTGTCAATAAAAGTGCGCTCGTGAAAAGAGACGAGATTGTCTAAATGAAACGGATTTGCATGTGGGGAAATATAAAAAGAAATGAAAAACAAAACATAGAAAGCGCATTTTCTGTCGCTTAACGATGAAGGATGAACGTAATATTATATGACCACTGTTGGACCGTAGGTCTCCGAACGCAAGTCGCAAAAACCATTCGTTCAAATTAAGAAGTTGATACGGATTTAATGGGTTTTGTTTTTCGTTTCATTCCTGCCAACCTTCTTTCTCTCTCTCTTTCTCTCTCTCTCTCTCAATCACTTTCTGCTTTTGTTTTCACCAAATTCGGAAATAAATGATTGAACGGATATCTATAGAAACTTCTTTCCTCCGCACAGTATAGGGGATATAAAAAAGAAAAGAAAAAATGCTGAAAAAAACTTCTCTTTCCACGAATACAAGTGTAATTAGCAAAATACTTTTCCACATTTGGCGCGCAACAGTAAAAACCGGAAATAAAATATAAATCATAAAAGGTAGTCTTGCGGTTATTTTTCTATACATCAGTGAACTAACTTCTTGTTTTTTCGTTCTCAGAATTTTAAAACGAATCGAAAAGTTGAATTTAAAAATAAACACACACAGACACACATGCGTGAGAAAAATTTACGTTTTTTGCTTTTTGAGAATTTTACACGAAAATAAAAGCAAATTTTTTTTTTTTAAATAAAAATAAATTTTTTAAAGTAAAAAACAAAATTAGTACACTGAGAAAACAATATATTTGAATCAAACATAATTATTGTTGTTATACTGTTAACCAAAAATTATCTTGAATTAAACATAAAAGTTTTGATTCAATACATAATAAATTTGATTTTTAAAAAATTGATTTTAATTCAATTATAAAGTATGTTTAATTCAAACATATTTTTTTGGTAGACTACTTATTTTTTAATTAAAAAAAAAAAAAATTCTCAGTGTATACTTTACAAAAATCCAATTTTTTTGCTTCACTTTTGTAAAGTAAAAAAAAAATTTAATTTTAAAGTTAAATAATAAGTCAAACAACACAAATTATATAAATTAATTATAACAAATAGTCGAAACAAAATATAAATGACAATTAATAAAAAATAAAAGTAGCTACATCTTGACACAATTCCAATAAAATTTTCAAATACCTGACTTTTGATAGAATTTTAATAAAAATAATAAATAACTTTTGTTTTTGAAAAATTATTTTTAAAGGGTTTAACATTTTTTTTAAACACACTTAACAAAATTTCGCCAGTGAATAAAAAATTATTTCATTCAAATAATCGGTTGCTTTTAATTATAATCAAAAAAATATTCACTTGAATCGCATAAATATTTACTTCAATCAAATAAACAGTTTCTTTGCATCAAATAAATTTTTACTTAAATTGAATAAACATCAACTTCAATCAAATTAATTTTTTATCGAATTAAATAAATATCTACTTAAATTAACCAATTTTCAATTTTTTTGATAAAAAGCAATTAAATAGTATTTATTTCAAACACTGAAATTATTTATTAAAATACGATATTAATTGACTAAAATAAAAATTATTTCACTTAAGGAAAATACTTATTTGATAATAGACAAGTGATCGTTTACTTAAAGCAAAATTTTGTTTCAGCATGTTTCTTTAAAATTTACAATTTATATTATATATAACTTATTTAATTAAAAAATTTTTTTTTACATTTCTTAAGTAAAAAAATCAAAAGAAATTGAGTATAAATTTTTTTTTTTGACGAAAATTATTTTTCTCTCTTTAATTCAGGAAAAAGAGAAGTAGAGATTCAAGTGGATAAACTCAGTGCATGGTCAGACCTACAGTAGTGTAAACTTGTATTCCTTTTTTTCGACATCACTTTATATACGACCCTCAACAGATAACTGACACTTTTTTCCTCAATTTTTATATTCCGTTAAATTGTATTTTTTCCCATCGTTTATTTATATTTCTTTTATTATTATATATTTAATTTTAATAATATGAATATTTATTTAAAGTATTTTTTTATAAATTTATTTTATTTACAATAGCAAAAATAAAATAAACAAAAATATTAAGGATTTTTTATACGATTATTTATTGATTTAATTAATATTATAATTTAATAATTAATTTAATAATTTAATAAATTAATAAATAAATGATAAATTTTAAATTCCTTAATAATGAAATATCAAATATTAATTATTCTTTCTGGTTGTAAAATGTAAAGACAAGTTTTCCAAACAGGAAATAGAAATTTTCTTTCCTTTTTTTTAATACAATTATTTATTTCATTCATATTATAAATTGTATTATTTACCTATTAGCCAATTAAAAAATCTTCACCTGGAACAACTACAAAATTCATTATACATTAGCAAAATTTGTAGTTATTGCAACGAATACTTTCACTATTTCAGCGAAAGTAATTGCTATTCCAGTTAAAGGTTTTTTTTCCATGAAATCCTTTTAAAATTAAAAAAAAAGTAAATAATATAATAAAAATTAATTCAATTATTAATATTATTATTATTATTATTATTATTATTACAGTTAAAAAAATTATTCGATTTTAGTAAATATTTAATGAAATCAATGAAATTTTTTTCTTATTTGATAATAGATAAATAATTGGCTTTTGGAATCGAATTACATTTTTCTCAATGTACTATTATTACTATTGCTAACATTTTCTTTTTAAATTTCATACACAGAAAGAAAAAGTTTATTTGATGAAAATAAAAGATTACTTTTCAATTATCAAATAAATATTTTTAGAGTGTATTTTATTTATAGCTCTGACGGAACAATAATAAAATATATTATTTTTTTTATTATTATTACTATCACCATTATTATAAAACAATAACGAGGAAGCTATGAACATAAATATATATTAATGAACATAACTTATTATTAATAATAATACTTGATTAATTAAATATAATTACAATACACCCAGAGAAAAATATTATTTAAACCGCAAATATATTTTATTTGAATTAAATAAACGTACATTTGTCTTAGGACCAACTAGACTTTTTATTATTTTTAAACAAAAATTATATTCGATATAAATAAAACATATATTTGAGCCAAATAAAATTTATTTAAAACAAATAAAAAACGGTTCTGAGCCAAATGCACAATTTCTCTGGGTGTAGTTAATACAACTATACAGGGGAAAAAACCTTCAACTGGAACAGCGATTACTTTCGCTGAAATACCGAAAGTATTTGTTACAATAACTACAATTTCGCTAATATAGTGAATTTTATAGTTGTTCCAGGTGAACAATTTTTTTTTTTCGTGTAAACATTAATTATATTAGTTATTATAATTATGTTAAGTAATTTATTATTGATTTTAATAAATAATAAATTAAAAAATTTCTTAATAATGAAATATTAAATATTAATTTTCCGTTCTAGTTGTGAACACAAGTTCTCCAAACAGGAAATAGAAATTTTCTTTCCATTCTTTATTTTTTCCTCGAAAAAAAGTTTCCGCAGGAGAAATAAAATTAAGTGAAAAGTGTGTGTGTGTTTGTTTGTTTGTGTGTATTTTATAAGAAAAGAGGTGTGAAAATCGACTTTCTTCCGGTGCACGAATTTCAAAAACTACTTTATAACTTGATATATATCTGCGCATGAAAGTCGTCGAATAAAATTAGCTGGAATTGTTGTTGTGTTTTACCAGAAGTTGAACTGACGGAACGGTTGCGCTTGCGATATTATAAAAGCTATTTTGCTCTCTCTTTCTCTCTCTTTCTCTAGAATAAAAGAAAGAAATGAATTCTCATCTGTTGTTCTTCATAATTTTTTTTTCTTGTGTTTTGTTTCTACATTCTTTTCTTTTTCAATTGTTTTACAGTTCTGGCTAGTGGCCGTGGTGAGGAGTGCGGACACGAGGAATTATCCAGATGTGCCAAGCCACTTCAAGAAATCACCCGCAACAACGATCTGAGCATTTTCATCAAGAAAGAAGAACTCGATCAAGTTGTCTGCCCGTGAGTATTTTTTCCCTTCACTTCTAAACTAATTAATTATCAGTTAAAATTCTCCCAATGCTATAGCATCAATTAAAAACAAATCTAACGATTATTTATATTTTACTCTCTTTTAATTATTTTTTAAAATGATTAATGAATGTTTAATTAATTATACTCCTCACTACTTATTTATTTGTACATTTTTTTTAAATCTTTATTTTTATTCTCCATAGAGCGTTCTAATTAAACGATAATATTACACTGAAAAAAAAAATTATTTGATTCAAATAACCGATTATTTGACTATTATCAAATAAATATTTACTTGAATCAAATAATTTGTATTTAAATCAAATAAATTGTATTTGAATTAAATATTTCAGTATTTAAAGCAAATATTATTTAATTGATTCAAATAAAAAATTATTTGATTTAAGTAAATATTTATTTGATAATCAAATAATCGGTTATTTGAATAAAATAAATTTTTTTCAGTGTAAAAAAAAGAATAATATTTCTCTATTTAATTTTTTTTCTCCTCATTGTTTTTATTTTATACTTTCTAGAAAAATATTTATATAGAAAAATAATTGTAGTAATTATGACACATACTGAGTAAAGTTGGAAAATAATAAATATGTTAATTACAAATTAGCAATAATTATTGTAATGTAAATTACAAAATTTTTTATTTTAGTATTTAAAGTTTTGGATAAATTAATAATCAAAATTTGAAGAATTCACTTATTAAGTAAATATTTAATTATTATTGTTTATTTTAAAAATTTGTTAAATAACTCTTCGCAAAAATTCAATTATTTTCATACATAATAAAATTCTTCAGAAGAATTCAATTATTTTCGTAAATAGTCAAATTCTTCGCCGAAATTAAAATATTTTCAAATACAATTTTAATAAATTTTTACGAAAGAATTCAATTATTTTCTGAAATTTGCACAAATCCATTGAAACAATTCAATTATTTAGTAAAGTCTTTGCGATCATTCAATTCTCTTAAAAATTGTTAAAAATAATTCTAAAAGTGACATAATCTAAAAAAATTCGCAATTATTTCTATAATTTGTCTATAACAATTTATTTTAAAAATTCAATTATTTTCCAAATTTTTAAGAAAATTCTTTCTTACAAAAATTATTTCTTTCCTTTTTGTAAAATAATAAATTATTTTCTTAAAAAATTAAAAAATGACACAATTTGTTTATAAAAATGTTATTATGCCAATTTTTTAATAAAATTTTACTGAAAGATTCAGTAAATTTTTTTTCAATTTTTAATAAAATTTTTCGAAAAAATCATTTATTTTCCAAACATCTAATAAATTCTTAGAAACAATTCTATTATTTTTAAAAAATAGTAAAATTCTTTGCAAGAATTCAATTATTTTCATTAATAATAAAATTCTTCGGAAAAAGCGAATTATTTTTTTAAATAGTAAAATTAATAGCAGGAATTTAATTATTTTTTATAGTATTTTATTAAAATTTCTAAACCGAATAAATTTATTTTTAAACATATTTAATAAAAGTATTCGATTGAATACAATTTTGAAAATATATATAAAAAAAAATCTTTCAAAACATTGAATTACTTTAAAAAATTATGTTAAAATTCTTTAAAACAATTTAATTATTTTTATAAATTGTAAAATTCTTTGCTAGAATTTTAATGATTTTTTTATAACATTAATTAGGTGTAAAATTGAAAAAGTTAAAAACAATATTTTTAAACAAGTTGGAAAACAAAAAAAAAACAACAACTAACTTCAAACTTCGAAGAGATTACGAGAACATAACCATTATTAATATAAAATATTATAACTAGAAATATTATAAATTAATTTATATTACAAATAAATCTATAATAGAAATAATAAAATTAGCAGTACAAATATTTATTTCAAGAGGAGAATAAAAATTAGTATTTTTATTAAAAGCTGTAAAGAAATTTATATAATAAATTAAGTGTTTATTTGTATTTCACGAGGCGAAGAAGCATAAATTATTATTAAAAATGATAATAATAAATTTATTATCTAAATAATAAAATAACGACGCAAATATTTATTTCTCGAGGAGAAAAAAAAATATTCCAATTCAGGTCAATTTGGAAAAATAACAGTCATACTTAAAATGATTATACATTTTCCTACAATCTAAATAAAAATGTTAACAATTATAAAAAAAAAAAATTTTTTTAATATCCCCACTTATACTAATTATACAAAGAATTTTACAATCTACATAAAAATGTTAACAATAATTATAAAAGAATTTTTATATAAAAATATCCCTATACTTAGACTTATTGTACAAAAAATTTCTTAATCTACCTAAAAATGTTAACAATTTCAAAAAAAATTCTTCTCAAAAATATCCCTGCATACTTAGACTAATTATAAAAAAATTCTTCATGTATTCCTGTTTGTTTTTTGCTGGCAATCATCCTAAAGTCCCTGATTCTATTTCTTTTTAAGCTTCCGTCACGAAAAAAGTCTCTTCACTTTACTAAATCGACAATTAAAAAAGTTTTTCCAATTTTTTTTCCTTTTTTTTCAAAGAAAATTTCTTTTGAAACACGTTTTCCATTGTTCCATCTTTTTTTTTCTTTCTCTCAAACTTGAATTCTTCGGGGGGTGTTGTAAAATAAATTATTTTAAGTAACTCCCAAAAGTTACCCGTTGGGAATTCACTTTAAATGCGATTAATCGTAGAATCACTCGACAAGTTTTTGAAGCAGTAGACAAATGCGGTAAATTTGAGAGAGAGAGAAAAAGAGAGAGAAGGAGAAGGAGAAGGAGAGAAAGATGCCTTGTAAATGGAAACGATTTACTTAAGGGAATCTCGCACGATTGTTCCACTACCGAATTTTCGCCGTGTCTACAAGACGCGGCGGCCTCACTTTCTTGGCGGCCGTGAAGAGATATGATGAATCAAACGCAAGAGCGGAACAAAGAGGAAGATGAACGTCACTAATTACCACAGCTTTTAAGCTAATTTCGTTTCTCATGAGAGATGCGAGTCACGCGTTCTCAGTGGTTCATAAAGGATATTTCATTTAACATTCAAAAATATAATAATAATAATAATAATAATAAACTATAATTTATTTTATAATGTAAATTTTATTTACAAAATAAATATAATAAATTATTCATAAAATATAAAAATTACTTTATTCCATTATTTTTCTATTTTGTTTTTATTATTTTTTATTACAAAAATTATTATTATTGTTAAAATAACAATTTAAATAATTCTCAGAGTCTTCTTTATTTATTTTATATTTTGTTAACTATTTGACTATTTATTTCTTCAAAACTAATTACAATATAAGAATAAACTTACTGTATAAATCTGCTTATTCTTCAATAATTAATATTAATTATTAATATTACTATAATTAATTCAAAATTAAATGTTAAATAAAAATATAGTACTATTCGTACGAATTTATAAACAACACAATAAATAATAATTTACCTACTTAAATAAAATAATAAAATTTCTATTAATTGAACAGAGAAAGTAACTAATTTAAATGAATGAATAAATAAATTTTCAATAAAACTCATTGAATAATTTTTTTGAAAATAACATAAAATATTGGAAATTCGTTTTTAAATTTCAAATTCAATCAGTTTTATAATTATTGAAATTAAAAAAGTAGTTTCCAAAGATAGGGAAATTAATAAAATTAATTAGCTAATTTAAATTTTCTAATGAAATATAATTATAAAACTAATTTTTAATTTAAAAACTAAAAAATACATTTTAATTTAAATACACCTAAGAGACAAATTTCGTTAAAAAAAAAATTTATTTGTGTTAAATAAAAGTGTATTTGTCTCAGAGCCAACGAGGTTATTTATTTGTTTCTATCAAAAATTTGATTCAAAAGAAAATAAAACTTTTAATTGAAAATTAATTAATTTGAATAAAAACTTTATTCAAAATTAATAAAACCTTTATTTGAACGAAATAAAATTTTTATTTAAACCAAATAAAATTTATTTCAACGAAATAAAATGTCTAGTTATAACTCTGAGTTAAACATAAATTTTTTCTGCGTGTTTAATTTTAAATTTAATTTTAATTAACAATTTAATTGAGTAATTATTTAATTTAATAATTTCAATTAATTTCAATTTTTTGCTTAAAAAGAAGCAAATTTTTCCAATTTAAATTACTCATCACTTATTAAAAATGTCGATTACAAAATTAATAATTAAAAATTATCGAATTTAAATATGTATTCACGAATGCAATTGTAATTTCAGCATATGCTTAGGAAAATTTATTTGCCCGGGGAAACTTGGAAAGTTTTCGAGTATTATCTATTCGACTATCTAGGGGAAGTAATTTATCGAATCCTCATAATTTCCGACCACGATAATACGAATCTACGATTGGTTGGTTTAGATAGCAGCAGATGTAGCTGAATTATTGAATAGGATTTGAAAAAAAAAGAAAATAAAAGAAATTTCTTCTGCCTCTATTGAACTACGCGAGGACCTTGCACTTTATTTTCCATTATCAAATTTATTTCCCATATATAGTATTTAAAATTTAAATCTCTCGAGGAAAAATGAAAGTTCAAATTATTTTCTAAACGATTTTCTCTTTATTTCCCGTTTTTTAAAAATCTTTTTTCCTGTTTACTTTTTTCACTTTTTTTTTTTTTTATTTCAAAATCGAGGAAAACGAAAGTTCAGATTAATTCAGAAACGATTGTTTATTTCTTTTCTCTTTTTCCCTATTTCTCTATTTTTACATTTTATCGTTTTTTCAAAAAAATTCTTTTTACAAAAACGAAATTGTTTTTTTTTTAATTTAAAAATTTTATTTTTCCGTCATTTTTTTCGTTTTTCCCTACTCTTTCAATTTTTTTAATTTTTACTTAAAAAATTTTTTTTATATCAAAAATAAATCTATGTTTAAAATATTTCAAACATTCTTTAAATTAAAAAAAATATAAAAATATAAAATCGAAAAAATATGTAATTTCTGTTTTTAAATATTTTCTTCATTTAAAAGAAAAAAGAATTTGAACATCCCCCCCCCCCCGAAAAAATCCTGTTTATGAAAAATGTTTTTTTAAAATAGTTTTAATTTGAATTGTAAAAAAATTCGAAATAAAAATTATTTTATTTGATAAAAAAAATTGTTTTCAATTATTGAAATTAGTTTTTAATATTTTTAAAAAAAATTGAAAATACAGAAAGAAATTCCTCGTTTTCCTTTTTTTAAATCGAAGAAAAAACGAAAAGTTCCTTTTTTATTTAAAAGTTTTCTTTCATTAAATATTTTCTAAAATTAAAAGAAAAGAGAATTTGAAAATCCCCCTCTTAAAAAATAGTTTTTCATTATTAAATGATTAAAAAGTTAGGAACTAAAAATTTTTAATTACAATCAATTATTAATATTTTGTAAAAAAAAATTGAAAATTTTATATGAAATTGCATTTTTGGAGAATGTTCCTTAAAAAAATAGTTTTTAGTTGCTGAAGAATTAAAATAAAATAGTAAATATATAAAAAATTTTACTAAATAGTTTTTCGATTTTCAATTTCGTAATAATTATTCATATTATTAATTAATAATTTTTATTCTCTAATATTTCTAAGCTTCACAATTTTTTAACAAATAATTATTATTTTTCATATTAAAAAAGAAAATTTCTTTAATATAATTGAAATTACTTTTTAAATATTTTCTTAAGTAAAAGAAAAAGAAAATTTCAAAATACCGAAAAGAATTTTCCCTTTTAGAGAATATCCCTTAAAAAATTTGTTTTTAGTTACGAAATTAGTAAAACAATTGCTGGATTTAAAATGAAAATATCCGCTCGCACGTGGAATCGAACTCACGACCCCCCGCTTCTAAGCAACGTATTTAAACCGCACGGCCACTGAACGCTGTTATTTTCAATACTAAATTTCAGAATTATTAGAAAGTTCTAACTAATATATTTATTACAATAGAAATTTTTTTCAACAATTGTAATTAATTTTTAATACTTCTTTAAAATAAAAAGAAAATTTGAAATATAAAAAAAAATTTCTATTTTTTGAAAATATTCTATAAAAATATTTTCTAATCACTAAATATTTCTAAATAAATTACTAAATTTTTAGAAAATTTCCATCAACTAAAAAATTTGTTACTCAAAAAAAAAAATAAATTCTTTCTCCAATAATTAAAATAAAATTTCAACATTTTCTCCCATTTTTTCTGTTACAGAATATTGGAGGACGGTGTAAAGTGTATTAATTTCTACACAATGAGGTGTATGAAGGAACAACAGAGAGATCAATTCAATACAATTTATGCAGGCACAAATATGGCAATTAGAGAGCTCTGTCAAGAAGGAACTTACCAAGACGGTAAGGATTGACACTTAATCAGAGAAAGATGAAGGCGAATATCGATTTATTGATTGTTAATAAGAGAGTAAGTGAGAGAGAGAGCGAGAGAGAGAGAATTTAGAGGCTGATTATGTCAAAATCAAAAGCGGTAATATTCCGTAATGTAGAGAATGCGAAGTGCATTATCTCACATCCTATATATACATTTGTAGGCCCAGTGCTATATATCCTTCGTCAAAATTTCAAACTCCAACTAGATCTCCTCTCTTCACTCAATTTATGACGAAGAAAATTCACATATTAAATTCAAAGACTAGACCACAAAATACATTTCCTGTAATTTTACACTCTAAATTTAATGTTAGTTTCTATTGTGACCTGAAAATTTTCTTTCGCCACTTTCAATGCGCGCACTCATATTTATAATGAGAAATTATTAAAAATTATTATTATTATTATTATTATTATTATTGTCCTATTTATTTCAGAATATTTCCTCCAACAATATTTTTATTTCATAACAAAATTTTATTTTTATTTATTCATTGGCATTATTTGTATTTTTATCCAATTTTTCTCTCTATTTTTTGCGCAAAACCATCGAAATTTTGCATTTTTATGTCTTCTTCGCTTTTTTCGTTTTTCGATTCAATGATTGATTGATTGATTGATGTTTTATAAATTTTTCTCCCCAACTAATTAATCATCAAGAATAAAAGAAATGTACGTTTTTTTCTACTATTTCCATTTATAATCTTTTTTCAAATTTAATTAATTGAATCTTTACACTAAATATAAATTTACAAAAAAACTGTAAATTAAATTAAAAATATTTTCTTTAAAAATGAATATTTTTTGAATTAGAAAATTTATTCTTTTAATGTAAAATGTATTTTTTAAATGTAAAAAAGTTATTTTGTGAATAAGAAAATATTTTTCATGACAGAAAATATAATTATTTAATATAAAAAGAAATATATTTTTAATTTACATTTAAAATAAATTTTTTTTTTGTAAATTTATCCTTTATGTAGAAAAGCATTATTTTTAATGTAAACTAGTTTATTAGGCAAAAATTTATTTATGTAAGAAAAAATATTTATTTTACATTAAAGCATGTTTTTTACATTAAAAAGTAATTTTCACTCTATATAATAGAATTTTTGCAAACAAATTTTGCAAAAATATGTTTTTTAATGTAGACAATATTTTTCTATGTAAGAAATTATATCTATTATATTAAAAAAATATATTTTTGTCATGTAAACAAATTTTTTCTCCTAAAAAAACGCATTTCTTGCATAAAAAATATTAAAAATAGTTTTTTACAGTAAAATTAATCCTATTCTCTTTTAAACAAAATATTTTTTCAATTAAAAAATACTTCATTATATTTAAAAAAAAATACTTATCTACATTAATAACAGTACAATTTTTTGCAAAAAAAAAATACATTTTTATCTTAAAAACATAATTTTTCTAATTATTAAGAAAAATATGAAAAAATCAAATTTGATTCAAAATGAAAATGTTAAATAATTTTTCGTTTTATGGAAGATTCAAAATTAAGAGACATTTATATATTTTAGACGAAAATAAAAAAGTGATATAAAATAATTGAGTTTATTGTAATAAATAACGTAATAGAATTAATAAAATTAATAGAATGAATAATTTTTAGTAAAAAAAATCAGTTTGGATTGTAATTATTTTTTAATTACTCTCTCTCTCTCTCTCTCTCTCCCTCTCCTCTCATGTGTTTAAGCACTGTAATTTCATTTAATGAAACTGACTGTGAATCTAAATTTTAATCACACTTCCCAGTCTCTTTAATCAATATTAGAAATTTTCACTTCAAAGTGTTATAATATGGTCGAATAAACCTTCAACTATAAATCATCTCTGATTATTTACTATATTTAGACCAATTTAAAAAAAAAAAATTTTTAAATACAATAAAAATTGCCAATTCTAAAAAAAAATTAAAAGCAAAAAATATATCACAAAATATCAAAGAAATTAATATACAAGAAAAAAGAAAATTTTCCCTACGTAAATTCTCCAAAAACCATGAATTGCAATTAAAATAATAATTTTAATTTTTCTCCTTCTAATGAATGTACAGCTTTCCTCGAGCACGTTCCATGTATGCAGAAAGAGACAGTAAAGAGAGAATATAATAAGTGCTCGGACGCTTACCAAAATGGATTAAAGGAAATGGAAAATTCATCACTCTCCGGACGTGGAGGTCCAACTTCTCTACAAGCACTGTGCTGGTAAGTTCTTGTTTTCCCAAAGCAAACCAGAAACATTTTTTCAAAAAAAAAGAAGAAGAAAAAAAAATACATTTCTACATCATAAATTTTATTCTCCACCGTGAATGTAATGTAAATATTTCAATATTTGGTGAAAAAAAATTTTCAAAATCAAGAGTAGAACAAATAATTTTAAAAAATTTTATTCCTTGAAATCAAAAATCAAAATTATAAAAATTATTATATTTTCTCAGCTGGAAAATCTAAATTCAAAGAAATTAAAAATAATTTTTTTTTACATTCAAAAATAAAATTAAAAGCAAATTTATTTTTTTACATTGAAAATCCAAAGTAAAAAATTATTATACTCCCTTGGATGAAAAATCAAAACTAAATGAAATAATCTATTTTCCTTTAAATTAAAAAACAAATTTATTTTTTTAGACTGAAAATAAATACAAAAGTTAAAAATTCAATTCAAAAATTAACAAAATAATTGTTACATTCCTTTGGTTTAAAAAAAATACAATTTATTTTTTGTTTAACTTTTTCAACAATAAAACTTGAAATCAATGAATATTTAAAACAAGCAAAATGAATTTTAGCACGTTTTTTACCATTCTCCAATTAATGTATCGTTATTAAAAAATATTTTGACAATCATTGTCTAGAAATGTAACATTATTTCATATATATATCTGCCTATTATATTCTCTCTCGTATTAATAAAAATAAAATAGGACACAATATGCGAAATTTTCATTGAAACATTATTTTTAATTGGAGTAACTTTTTTTCACAGTGCAAAAAATGAGAAGAATGTTTTTTAGATTCATTTCGATTGAAATTTAACTGAAACATATAACTTTTTTAGGAAAACTATTGTGTAATTTTGTTTTTTATTTCAAAGTTCAATTTACAAATTAATTAATTACTGAACTAATAAAAAAAAATAAAAAAACTAATACAAAAAAATAAAAAATAAATTATTAAATTTAATTAATTATTAAACACTAATACAGTAATATTTATTACTAAACAGTAATTAAATTTAGTAAGCAATTAAACTTATTAATTATTTACTAAGTTAATACCATTTTTTTTTAATTACTAAATTTTAACTTTGAGTAAGAATTAAAATAAATTCAATACAGTATATATAATTATCTTAATTTTGTAAATAAATTTAATTACTAAGTATAATTGCTTACTAAATTTAATTACCAATTAGTAAAAACGGAATTAAATTTACTTTACTATTATTCATTTAATTTCGTTCTTAAACTTAATTCAATATTGAAAATTTACTTTAGTAATTAAATTACTAAATTTTATTACTCATTGAAAATAATACGGAATTTAATATTAAAATGATTAAATAACAGAAAAAATGAAAAGAGAGTAAAAATTGAAGCGCATTTTTCTTTTAAATATTCAAATACGAACTATTGACATTGAAAATATTAACATACTAAAAAGTAAAATTCCACATTCTTTATGCCACTAATAATAATATATGCATAAAGAGCTTTTTAATTTTCAAAATTGCCACATTGTATATTCACACATTTCATTTTAATTATGATGATTCATTTCAATGTGATTCGCGTTAATGAAAGCGAATTTTCACCCTTGACATTGAGAAGATATGACGTCATAAACAATAATAGGTGGTAAAACATTTTCACTTGACAAAAAAAAAATAGAAAAAATTACTACTAAAAAGAACAAAGTTTTCCGTTTGCTTCTATTAGTAGTTGCAATTTTTCTTTTACTCAACTTTTAGTAAAAAATAAAAAAATTGGTAATTCACTTTTTACTATTTTGGATTTAGAAAAAGAAAAAACCAATTCAAATATTAAGAAAGAAACGAATTATAAACCTATGTGAATTAAATAAAAATTCTTTTAATTAAAGAATGAAAATTCTTCGTCATTTTGAAAGCAGGAAATTTTTTTGAATTAGAAAATAGAAATTCTTTTAAATCAAAACATAGAAAGTCTTTGAAAAAAAATTCTACAATATAAAAAAAAGGTAATTAAAAAAATTAAATATCACGATATTAGAAATAAAAATTCTATGAAATCAGAAACATTTCCTGTACTAGAAGAGCTAATTTTTTCCAAAGTCAACTTTTTTCCCTTGAAAAATCCGAAATAACGATTGGAGAACACTTTGAAATATAATTATGAGTGCAGCAGCTACAGATGTATATATATGTGCATTTCTATTGCTTTTAAGGGAAATAAACAAAATTATTCAAATACAGTTCTAGCAACATGTTAAGATCATGTTTCCTAATGAATCTCATGCAAATGAGGAAATGTAATCATACCACTTCCTATACAGTATACTTCACCGGAAACTATGCTCACGTTATGTATGTAAATCGACTATATAGGTGCACTTGAGACCCTTGCGGAACGTCAAGGTCATTATCGTCAAATTTCTAGTTTCACTTTAATGAGAAACATAATGTAATCATTATTTCTCCGCAAATGTACTACTACGTTCAATTATTGTTCTTTAATATTTATTTTTTTTTCTCTTTGAAGAGAAAAATTATATTTTTGCCAATCACGTCACGTTTTTTTTTATTAAAGTGAATTGTTATTTTACTCTTATTTTTCCTTAAAAGAAATTTTCCTTTTTTCTCATTTTTTTAGACCATTACATTTTTTTTAAATTTCTGTTTTTAGTTTCAGAGAATTTCCATTTTTTATTTTCAAGAATTAAACATTTTTAAATCTAAGAATTTTCATTCTTTAAATTCGGAGAATTTCCATTTTTTAATTCAAAGAATTTCAAATTTTTTAAAATAAGAATTTTTATTCCTTTTTTCTAATTTCTATCAAGACCATTAATTTTCTTTTTTAAATTTCTGTTTTTAGTTTCAGAGAATTTCCATTTTTTATTAAAATTGTTAAATCTAAGAATTTTCATTCTTTAAATTCGGAGAATTTCCATTTTGTAATTCAAAGAATTTCAAATTTTTTAAAATAAGAATTTTTATTCCTTTTTTCTAATTTCTATCAAGACCATTAATTTTCTTTTTTAAATTTCTGTTTTTAGTTTCAGAGAATTTCCATTTTTTATTTTTAAGAATTAAAAATTGTTAAATCTAAGAATTTTAATTCTTTAAATTCGGAGAATTTCCATTTTGTATTTCCAAGACTTTCAAATCTTTAAAAATTATAATTTTTATTCGTTAAATTCGGAGAATTTCCACTTTTCTATTTCCAAGAATGTGCAATATTTAATTTTCTTTATTTGAAAACATTTTCTTATTCTAACTTAAACGATTTTCATTTTTTAATTCAAAAAATTCCATTTTCTAAATTTACATAATTTTCATTTCTAATATCGTGAATTATATTTTTTTTTAATTTTTAGAATTTTCTCTTTTTATTTCAAAGAATTTTTACTTTTTTTATTTCCAAAAATTGCCATTTTCAATTCGAAGAAATTCCATTCTTAAATGTCAGTGACTTTTCATTTGTAATTTGCAGAACTTTTTCATTTTTAATTGGGAAAATTTTCGTATTTTAATTAAAATAGTTATCATTTTCTAATTCAAAAAATTTCCATTTTAATTTCGAAAAATCTTATTTTTTTAATTTTACAAAATTTCAATTATTAATATCGTCAATTTTAATTAAAAAAATTTTTTTTAGAGTTTTCTTTTTTTATTTTAAAGAATTTACACATTTCTATTTTCTAAAATTTCATTTCTTTTAAATTCGAAGAATTTCTATTCATAAATATCGGAAACTTTTCGTTTGTAGTTTGCAGAATATTTACTTTTCTATTTTGAAGAATTTTCAGATTTTAAGTCAAAGAACGTTTTGTAATTTCGAAAAATTCCAATTTTCCAATTTTGTAGAATTTTTATTTCTTATTTAAAATAATTTCTATTTTTTCCATTTTTTAGTTTTAAAATTCATATGTTTTGATTTAAAAGAATTTTTATTTTCCTATTCAAAAATATTTCCTGTTCTCAATTACAAAGAATTTTCATTCTTTAATGAAAAGAATTTTTATTTAATACACACAGTTTGCAATTCTTTTCTTTCTTAATATTTGAATTAATAAAATTGATAAAATGTCACAAAATTCTTTTAATTTAAAATAAGTTATAAAATATATTTAAAAAAATGTCAATTAAAAATAAAATATTTAGATAAATTTGTAAAATAATAAAATAAAATTTAATTCGATACGAATTTTTAAATTAAATTCAAATTCTCTGACCCTCAAAAAATCCGGTTTACATGAAAATTCAGTCAAATGAAAAATTATTTCACTAAAGTAAAATTCCTTGAAGTGAAAATCTCTCAAGTTGAAATTCACAAAAATATGATGATACAAAATAATTCAGAACAAAGAAAATTCTATTTAATTATTTGTTTAAATCAAAATAAAATATACACATTATTTTCTGTATTTCTCTTTGATTTCAAAAAATTATTTTCCGCTCTAAAAAATTAATTTCTATTACTAAATTAATTATTTATTTATTTATTTATCACAATTTCTTTAAATTTATTCACCCTAATTCCTCTTAAAGTAAATTTTCTCTTAATTTATTTACTACTGTTTTTCACAATTTATTAAAAAAATTTTCTTTAAAAGCATTCTTTAAACATTTACCGTAGTTTTTAAATAATTTATTTACATTAATTTCTCTAAAAGCAAATATTCTGTTAATTTTTTTACCACAGTGTTTAAGTAATTTACTTGCAATGATTTTTCTAAAAGCAAATATTCTCTTAATTCTCTTAATCTTAATTAACGTAATTTTTAAGTAATTACAATAATTTCAATAAAATCAAATATTCTCCTCTATTTCTATTAAATAGGAAAAAAATTATGATTTTTGTTAAATAAAAAAAGGTAATTTTTAATTTCATTCTCTCTCTTTTTCTCTCTCTCCTTCTAATACTTTTTCCTAATTAATTTACCCATAATAATTAAGGCAATAGCTCGAATAATTAAATAAATTTTATTTGAGGGGAAAAAAAGGAAAATGATGATAATACGAGATGAATATATAAGGTGCGAGAGTAACAAATAACTTTCAACTCTCGACACCTTCCATCCCCTGCAATTGGATCCCAGGGGAACGAGTTGAAAAGCTGCAGCAGACCGTGGCATAGATAGGCTAATGACTTTACTGGGTCTGCACGTGGAAATACCCCGTATATTGAAATGTCCGGCTGACCGAGTAAAGCGCGACGGCAATTTCCCTTCCAGTAAAGTCGTCATTTCTCGAAAAATTATTACTCCGCCGGGAAATGAACACTTTTTTCCTTTTCTTTCCTCCTTTCCGCTTTTTTCTTCCCCTCCTTTTTTTTGATAATTTTATCCATTTAACGAAAAGTAATACGCTATAATTGAAAATGTTCCATTCTTGCAAAATTCGTTTAAAAAAAAAAATTAAATTAAAAAAATTGTTTCAGGAATGAATATTAATTATTAATCAATTTAATACATTAAATATTTAATTAATAATTAATAAATACAATTGTTTCCTAAAATGTGACGAAATTTCAGAAACTTATTTTTTGTTTTATTTTGTATTTCAATTTTCATTTTATATTTTATTCTATTTTATTCTATTTTGTTTTATGTATCATTTTACTATTTTATAATATTTCGATTATTTTTAATTTTACATCACAATTTATTTTACTTTTTATTTTATTAGAGATAGAGACTATTTAAATTATTATTTCCGGGAATCTAATTATCTCCAAAAAACTTCAAGGATAATTTTTCAACAAGTTAATTCTTCAGAATTTCTAAATTAAATTATTCAAAGACTCAAATAATTCTATTAAATTAATATTTAGACACTCATTATTATTATTATTATTAAATTTTCCTAAAGGAAATAAAGATTTTTAAATATTTCAATTTCATATCTTCTACACAATTTACAAAGTTATAAAAATTACGACTTTAAGTTTCTTTCAACTTAATTATTTTCGAAAATTTAAAAACAAAATTATTCCAAATTTTAATTGTTTAAAATAAATATATAACTACAAAATTTCTACATCTATTGAAATATTCAAATACCTTTATTTCGAAATCTTCTAAAATTTAATATCTTAAAGTTTCACCTACTCTTTAAAATTTTTCGTGAATTTTACAATCAAAATTCTTCTATAAATCATCTATTTTTAATAATTCGCAGAAAGTTCTTTAAAAGTTAAATTATTCATACACGAAAATCCATTTATTTCTCTAAATCAACTATTTTTAATAAATTGCTGAAAAATTATCGAGATCTCAATTATTTAATTTTAAAAAATTCCATTACTTCTCCAATTTATTTTTTTTTAATAATTTACAGAAAATTCATCGAGAATTAAATTATTTAAATACAAAGATTGATTTATTTCTCCAATTAAACTATTTTTAATTAATTTACAGACAATTGTTTTAGATTCTAATTATTTAATTAAAGAAAATTCTACTATTTTTTCCAATCACTTAATTTTATTAATTGACAAAAAGTCCTTTTATAGCCTTATTTTATAATTCAGAAATTTTATTATTTTTCCAAATCAATTACTTTTTTTTAGAAATTTACAAAAATTCCTTTCAAAAGTCATTTATTTAAGTAAAAAAAATTCAAATATTTTTCCAATTAAATTATTTTTAATAATTATTTACAAAAATTTTCTTTGCGAATTCAATTATTTAATCACAAAAATGAATGAATTTTTTTTTATTTACTTACATAAAATCTCTCGAAAACTCAATTATTCAAATCTATAAATTTAATTATTTTTCTGAATCAATTATTTTTAATGATTTACAAAAAGTTCTTCGAGAATTTATTCATTTAAATTTTAAATATTTAATTTAATAAAAAACTTAATATTAAATATTTCAATAATTCAAATTGAATTATTGCTCCAGAACAATTATTTTTACTAACATAAATTTTTTCAAGATCTAAAGTAATTGAATCCAAAAATTCAATTATTAATCAGCACATTTCAAGTTTTTCCAAAAATTACAACAATAAATCTTCACGATTTAAAAATTTTTATAAAGTTGAAAAAAATTTAATTTCTTTTTGTTACAGTTACTTCCAAACATATCTAGATTGTTCGCACAATGTCGTGCTCAGAGAATGTGGCGCTGAAACGGCAGAATTTACAAAAAATTTCCTGGACCGAATGTCAAATTCGTTGAGAGATGTAAGTGTCACGAAAAATTAATAATAATGATAATAATAATAATAATAATTATAGGAATACGAGTTATTTTAGAAGAAAAAAAAAAAAAAAGAAAACGATCCCAATTATCATGGACCAAAATGACTCGTAATTAAATTATACGATTCGGAGTTTGTATTGCGACCCGCAATAAAAGTGGGGAAAATTGGCTAATTCTTGTTAAGGGACCAACATTGTCATTACACTGGAGAATACTTATAAACGACTATTGCCCAGAAACTTCAATTACATTTTCTATACATTTACAAATTAAAAGTCTAATGTCCCCACTTGAATGGGAAATGAAAATGACTTTTTGCGAGAGGCGACATATAAAAAAAAAATCTCCACAAATACAAATTCTCCAAAATTTTTCATGCATCAACATTTTCGATGCAAATTTAATCATTAATTTCATTAAAATGCAAATTTAATCATTAATTTCGTTAAGGTGTGCATTAATCAATTTTCTTAATTTGGAAATTTAATCATTTAATATTTAAGACTCAGTCTGCAAATTTAATATTTAATATTCAACATAAAAATATAACAAAATAAATTCCCTTAATTTTCAATTATTGATAAATGAATATTTAAGAATTAAAATGAAAATTTAATAATGCAAATTTAATAATTAAGATTTAAGATGCATATATATATAATAACTAATTTCCAAATTTAATAATTCCATACTTAAATATTTAATTAAAAACAAAAAAATCAGAATCTATCAAAAAATAAAACTTTACCCAACACAATTTTGTTAATCAAATTTTTTTTTTCTGTTTCAGGCTCACTGTAAAAATTATCCTCTCTCGTCATGTCCGAGAAACTCGAGTTCGTCCATTAGTCTATCAACTCTCCTGCTGCCACTGCTTCCAGTTCTTATTATACTCAGCAAATACTTCACTTAAGTAGAATGAAAAAAATTGTCGTGAACCGGAAATCAAAGCTTCTGTTAAATAATTACAAAAGAAGAAAAAAAAATAATGAACAAGCATTTTTTTTCCGTTTTTCACGTGTAATAGGCAAAATAAAATGAAATGCCACCTCGCGATGAGAGAAAAGAGTTTAATCGAAAAGAAAAAAAAATTTACTAGGTGAATTTTACCTGGAAAACAAAATGGAAGAAGAAGAAGAAAAAAAAATGGTAATACATTTTTTTCCAATCCCCCCGAAACAACTATATTTAAAATATTCTGCAAAACGAAAAAAGAAAAAAATTCTCACTCGTCTGTGATGCTCTCGATTTGCACGAAGAGAAATGAAAGTATACAAAAATATAAACAAATAAATATGTATGCACTGGAAAAAGATTATTTGGTTCAACTAAACGATTACTTGTCTATTGTTAAATAAACATTATTTATTTCTTTAAAAAATTTATTTATTTTTATTTTATTTTATTACTTAATTAGTAATTTTATTTATTTAATTTAAAACTAAATTATTTAATTTAATTTAAATTTAAAGTATTTAAATTAAATTTAAATTTAAAGTATTTAAATTAAATTAAAATTATTAATTAGTAATTTAATTTTCTGTGACAAAATTTAATTCAATTAATACAATTTTATTTATTTAAATATCGATTAATTATTTGCACTTGCTTCAAATACTGACATTATTGGTCAAAGTGGATTTTAATCAATTACAATAAAAATTATATTTTGTTTATATTTAAACTTATTTTAAAAAGTTTTTAAATACAAAATAAGTAAATGTAATATATTTTATATTAAACAAGTAATCGGTTAATTACATCAAATAAATTTTTTCGAATATAGTTATATATAAGTACAATATAATTATGTATAACTATATATATAAATATAATATAATTATATATAACTATACAGTTATTTATGACTATTTACAACCATATAGTTATTTTGAACCATATTCAATAATATAGTTATTTTTAACTATATTTATATAGTTATCTTTAACAATTAATAATTAAATATAAATATATAGTTATTTATAACTACAAATATATTTATTTATAATTATAAACAACTAGTTATAAATAACTATAGAGTTATAAATAAAAATGTATATATTATATATATAAAATTATATTATATTATATATATATATATGAAAAAATAGAGAAGAAGCGAAGTAGAGAGAATGAATTAAAAAGATGGAGTCTGAAGATGAAGATTATAAGATTATATAGGGGAAGAAAAAAGAAATGGGTGGGGGGTAGATGTGAATGCGAAAATCCAGGAGATTCGTTAAACCGAATCCATCTAGCGATTCTAATTAACGGCGAAGCTCCAACAAGTCCTTTTAGGAAAGTATTCTCTATAGGGTCGCAGACATGGCTGTGACTATCTAAAAGTGTTCCCAGATATATAATAATTCCCGTTAAATCTGTTTCCACTCTCGTCTCGGAATCTTAAACAAAGCCACTCATGATTTTCTTTTTTTCTTCATTCAAAAAAAAAAAAAAAAAAATTGCAAAAAAAATTAAATTATTATTCTTATTATCATTAAAATTTGTGCGACTTTCGCACGAAAATCTCCAAGAAGAAAAATTTCTTTCTTTGTAATTTTACCTATAATTACAATTATTTTTGTCAAAATTAAAAAAAACAATTAATTAGTTTTCTATTATTATTACAATTGGTAAAAAAATTTTCTTATTTATCGTTTTGATAAAAATTACAAATTTAGAATCAAATATTTAAAAAAAAAATTTTATTATCTATAATAGGCAACGTATTATTTATAATAGACTGAAAAAAGTTTGAAATATTAGAAAGATTTTTTTTTCAATTGATAGTGAAAAACTACAATCATTTTACAAACCGAAGACACTATAAAAGACAAAAAAAAAATATTTTCAAAAAATACTAGAAAAATATTTTCCAAAGAATGTTGCAAAAATAATTCCACAAAATTTTAAAAAGTATTTACAAAAAGAACTATAAAAATACTTCAAATAATTAAAAATTATACAAAAATATTTTTCAAATATGTCACAAAAATACTTAAAAAAAATGTTACAAAATATTTCCAAAATAAAGCTACAAAAATAATTTTAAAATATGCTACAAATGCTACAAAAATATTCGAAAGTAAAGCTACAAAAACATTCCAAAGTAAATCTACAACAATACTTTTAAAAAAATGTTAAAAAGTAATTTAAAAAATTCGAAATTAGCTAGAAAAATATTTTTTAAAGTAAAACCAAAAAAAAATACACTCAAAAATATTTCCAAAGAAAAACTACAAAAATATATTCAAAAAAGTTACATTTAAAATTTGCTACAAAAATATTTCGAAAGTCAAGCTGCAAAAATACTTTTCAATATAATTCCAAAAGCTACAAAAATACTTTTAAAGAAATGTTAAAAAAAAAAATTTTTAATACTGCAAAAATAGTTCGAAAATTGCTAGCAAAATATTTGCAAACTATTTTTATTTCACATCAAAAATAAACACAATTTCGTAATTAAACACTAATAAAATAAATAATAAAAAAGTAATTTTAGAAATACCCTAAAAAAAGATCTTTCTACCAAAAATTTTCTCAGTAACCATTATGAATAAACAATAATAAAATTTTTTTTTTTTGCAAAAGCATTTTTTCAAAAACCATTACAAAAAACTCCATTCAATTTTCAGCAAAGAAAAAAAGCATTCATTTCAATTAGAAATAATAGTAGAAAATGAAATGAACATTGAAAAAAAGACACAACCATGAGTTCCGTCCGCGAAGCGAAATAATGGGAAAACGAATATCGTAAAATTTTGGGAACCGATAACGTAAAATAAAATTAAAAAAAAAAATAGAAATCGTACACGTTGTACATCGCATATGTATTCTAATACTCGAAAATTATCTAGTAAAAATAAAAGCTACAGCAACACTGCTTGGTGTACTTTTGCAATATAATAATTATAATAATAATAATAATGAAAAAAAAATCTCTATTGAAAATTTATCATCTGAAACGCAAAATCACTCTATCAAGGCAACAATACTTCAAGGATATTTCTATATAAAACGATCATTATTACAAATTTATCATTGTAATTTTTTTTTACAAATCGTATTTCTCACTTGACAAATATCAATTTTATTGATACATTTATCAAGCGATCATTGAGAAATAATAATGCATATATTTAGCAAATTCATACGGTTTTCGAGACATTTTTAGTTTCTTTAGATTTTAATCAACAATATTACTGTGAATTCATTAAAAAAAAAATATTTCCATTTTTATTAATAGAAAAAGAATATTTAATTTTATGAATATAAAAAAAATCATTTTATGAACATAAAAAATCATTTTTTTTCATTAAACAAATTCCATATTTAAATATGAAAAGAAAATATTTCTATATTATTATAAAAAAAAAATTGAAACTTACATTTTTCGTACAAAAAACTCTTCCCAATTTATGAAAACAAATATTTTTATTCTTTTGTACCGAAAGGTTTGTGTTTTTTGACTCAAAAATATTTTTTGTAAAAAAAAGTATTTTTCATTTTTGTAATATTCTCATTCTTTTCATACCAAAAATATTTTGTTTTGAACACAAAAATTTTCCATTTTTTTGTTAAAAAAAAAATATTCCCTTAACGACAAAAAGAATTTTTCTCTTGTGAGGGAAAATTTTTTATAATCCAAAAAATCGAAAGTTTTTCTATTTTAAACTTAAATTAGAAAAAACTTTTTTCCGAACTCCTAAAAAAATTGAACAAAATATTTTATCATTGAAAGAATACTTTTATTACCATTGCGAAGCATTTCGAATTGACACAAATATTCTTTTTCAAAAACAAAAAAAAAGAAAAAAAATTTTTAAAACTAAAAAATTTTTCTATAAAAAATATTTTTAAACCCAATTTGCATTTTTCGTAAAAGTTATTGTGATTTGTTCTCTACTTTAAGCTACCCAAAAATAAATGTTGTCGAAAAAAAATGTCTTATAGAACGAAAGTCAAAGTTAATAGTTAAGTATCTAGTTAATATTTTTTTCCTTCTTTTCTTTTAAGAGTGAAAAAAATTTATAGATTAAATCTCGCTTCTATACCAAAGATCGACTTTTTCACGATGCTTGAAAAGAGAAAAAAAAATTTTTTTTTGTAGAAAAGAAAAAACATTATTGATAAAAGTAAATTGTAAGTTTACTTTTATCGTACATAGCAAATTAACAATAAGAAAGCTTTCTATTTAAAGGAAAGGATTCATTTCTTTTTCTTTCATTTTTTTTTTTTGAACCAAACATCTTGGAAAACGATCGAATAGGAAATGCGAGCGTGTTTGTTATTTTTGTACTGTGTACATATAAAAGATTAAACTATACATATATATATATATTAGATTTTTTTTTTGAAAGCTCATCTTCCCTCCGGAAGCTGGGCTTTGACGCTTTGATGCTTCCTTCATTTCTAGTTTTCATAAAAGCTCTCGTTTTACAACACACATAAAACGCTCCTCTCCATTCTTTGGACACAATCGATTAAATTTTATTAATATGCGCTCACGATAAATTCCCCAAGTGAATCAGAACGAGCAATGTTATCACTACACACTTAAAATTATACAGCACAACTCATAACATATAGTCACAGAAATAAATAAATAAATTTATAAATATTTTTAAATTATATTATAAATATTATAAATTGTATTAAAAATAAAATTATACTATAAATTATAGTTTTTATTTTTAATATAATTTGAATATTTTATTTCAGAATGTTATTATTCAAAACTAAAAAAATTATCAAAAAAAATGAATTTGTTTATAAATAAATAAATACATATTTATCAATTTATTTATTTACTTATTTGTTTATAAAACTTTCTATAATTATTATGATTTTTTACTTTTCTCTAACTTTCCGTTGACACACAAAAAAAAATATTTTTCAATCAGAGCCTACTAAATTATTTACTTCGTTTAGATAAAAATTTTATTAATACCAAGTAAAATTTTTATCAAAACAAAAAATAATTATACAAATATAATAATTTTACTAAACTATTTATTTGCTATAATTAAAAAAAAATAATTTAAAACACTCTGTGGCAAATATTCGTTTTTTTGACTCAAATAATTTATTAAATTTTACTAAATTCTCTAAATACTATTTTATTTTTAAATTATTATTATTAACAATTAAATAAAATTTTTTTTTTAATTTCTAAATTATAATATCATACAAATAAATTTTAACGATTCAAACAAATTTTATTTGTTTCACATAAATTTCAATTGATTCATATAAATTTAAATTGTTTCCTATGAATTTTAATTGTTTCATATAAATTTTAATTGTTTCATGCAAATTTTATTTGTTTCATGCAAATTTTATTTGTTGCAATAGAAAAATTTTTTTTGTGTGCTAAATAAAACATTTATTTCACACAAATAAATTTTATCCGTTTCATAAAACTTTCAATTGATTCAATGAAAAAATGCTACTTCTACTAAATAAAATTTTTATTTAAACAAAAAAAAATAATTTAGTAAATTCTATGAAAAATACAATAGAATAGAATGAAGGAAAAATTTTTTTTTTAGTAAAAAAAATTAAATCCTTCATTTGTAATTTTAATATTTTCAAGATTTTCAACTTTTAATAAGTTAAATTATTATTTACCATTTATTAATCATTTAGATCAAGTAAAAAATGAAGATAAAAAATTGATCAGGATAAAAATAACCTAGTGTGTCAACGAAAGGTGAATAATAAATTTCCATTTTATTTAATAATACAATAAAAATATAAAAGAGTAAAATAAAAATCTTCAGTGGAAATAAAGTAAAAATCATAAAACGTATCGAAAAAGCAATATAATTTAAAAATAAAATAAATTTATTTATAAAAATATACATTTAAATAAAAAACAAAAAAAAATTAAACAAACTTAAAAAAAAATACACAAAAAAAGCAATAGTTACACTCCGCTCAAAATTAGTAAAATAAACTTGAAAATATCAGTAATAAAAAGAAAGTAAAAAAAAATTGCGCTCGTTCAGGACTATATTAGATGAAAACTGTAATATTATCACATTAATGGTAGAGATAACGAAGAGGAAAAAAAAATGGAATCATCGTGTAATTTAAAATCGAAATCTATAGTATTATTATTAAGCAAGTTCATCTGTACCTTTTACTCGCATTACTGCTCTAAAGATATACTAAGTATAGAGATCATTGCACCGTTTATTTCCGTAACGGTGAGAAAGAGAGAAAATAGAGAGAAAGAGAGAGAGAGAGAATAGGTGTGAACTTGTGCATGAGTGAAAACCGAAGTGAGAAAGAATAAAACGAAAGAAAGAATGTTGTAGAGCAACTGACAATGCAACAGAGAAAAAAAAAAAAAAAAAAAGATTTAAAAAAAAAAACTTTAAGTTGTATTTTCCCGACGAGTGCACCGATCTCAAGAGCAATATTTATTTGTAATATATAAATGAAAGTCGTTGTAAATATAATTTTTATTGAGTGCACCTCTAAAAGAAAATCGTTTCTTTCTTAGAGATGCTGCTGCTGTAACATAATTTAAGACGTTCGTAATAAATCGATTATTTTTCTTTAAGATTTTTGTTTTTTTTCAATTCCTTCAAACACCATCTCCTCAATTTTTCTTCTCCGCAAAATTATGCAAATAAGAAAATCTATATCAAATATTCGTTCAATATTTTTTTTATTTAAAATTATTTTAATATTTTACATTATAAATAATATCATATACAATATTTAATAATAATAATTAATATATTTTATTTAAAAATAGTTTAATAAATATTTAGTAATATTTAATATAACCCTCGGAGAACATATTTACGAGAAGCTTTTTATCTATTGTTTAATATTTTTTATAAGGATTTTAAAGTAAACAAACTTATTTTACAAAGTTTAAACTATAGTTTTAAAAAAAATCCTTAGATTGATCAGATTAACAGTTCAAAATTGGTTTAGCATTGAAAAATTATCTAAAAAATAGGTGTGTTCTCCAAAGGATAAACCTTATTCTTACCCGTTTATAAACATAAATAATAAAATTAAATTTTATATAAAAAATTAATAATTTGTCAATACGTACAAATTTAAATTTCATAAAATATTAAGTATAATTAATTATCTATTGTATTTAATTTAGAATTTTCATTCATATTAATTCAATAATTAATTTTAAATCAAATTTAATTTTAACATTTACGAAGTCGATGAGTTATGTTCAAAAATAAAGAAATCAATAAAATGTATAAAGTACTTATTATTATTTTATTGGCAATATATTAACGAACATTTCATCAATATACTATATTCAAAATATTAATAATAATTGATTATTTATTATTAGCATCTATTATTATTTATTGTCAGTATTTCTTCATTTTTTTTATTGAATAAATTAACTGCAGTAAATTTAAAAAAGCCAATAAATATTTATTTTATATTATTATTTTTTTTTTATTAATAAATAATAAATATTGAGAATAATAATGTTAATAGTAAAATGCAGCCAATTAGATTTAAACAACAAATTTTGCATTTTTAAAATTATTTCTAATATTCAATAAATAAATAAATAAAAATTATAAGAACAATAATAATAATAATAATAATAATAATAATAATAATAATAACAATAATAGTAATAATAGTAATAACAATTAATAAAAAAATATTAACAAACAATAAAAAATAATAATAATTTGACTTCGACTTTAATTAATAAATTTCTATCAAAATTAAAATAAAATCTCGTACTTGAATAATTTTTTTGTAAACTGTCAAAGTAAGAAATTTATAAAAACCTTTTTTTTTTAAATCTGAATTTCCTACAAAACATTCCTTAAAAATTGTATAAAGTTATTTTACAAGTCACTGTGATTGTTTTGCAATATATTTAACCCCTTCCCCTACCCCTCTCATTCAACATCTCTCTATCTAAATTTTAGTAGAAAAGTAGCAGAAAATGAAAAACTATAAAGTTGAAATAAAATGAAACGAAAAGTTTGTTTTAGGAAAACGTACATATATGTATATATATATAAAGAAAATGATGGCAAAAAAAAGTCATCACGTACTTGTTCTCTATACATATTTCGTTTTATGATTCTCTTTTTCGACGTTGATATCGGACTTTATGTGACCTGTAAACTGTATAAGATGAAACGATCACGTTTACGAATTCCTAGACAATTTTGCCCATATAATTCTCTCTTCGAATTCATTTCATCTATATATTGGAAACAAAATATATATATTTTGTCTCGAAAATATTTCTAATATTTTAAACCATCGATTATAGAGGTTTCAATTTTTTTTATTACATTGAATATAAATAAATAATATTTTTTTTTAAAACTATTATTAATAAAATAAAATAAAAACTAGTAGAGAATAAACAAATAATATTGTTCATATACTAATTTCAAAATTGTTAATTTTTCGAATTTAAATTTCAATAAAATTTTCCTTAATTTAAGTTCTAGTATTTTTAATTCAGAAAATTAGTTTCAATATTTTAAGGATTTAACTAGCAACTATTCGCGAAACAAAACGCATTGCTAATTTCTGACTTACTTTTTAACAAACATTAAGCAATTTCAAAAATAATAGAATTTAAAAGTTTGTAATCTCAATTTTTGTTGAAAACACTAAAAAAATAAATTTTGAGAAGTTACAATAAATAATTGCAAAAATTCAATTATTTTCCAAAGTATAATAAAATTCTTCTCGCAAAATTCAATTATATTGAAACTTTTAAGAAAATTCTAGTCAAAATCATAATTCTCTTTCTAAATAACAAAATTCTTCTCCAAAATTCAACGTTTTTCAAAAATGTCAATCGAATTCTTGTCCTAATTTCAGTTATTTTCAAAAATTATTCTCATTTCAATGAGAAATGATATAATTTAATTGTTTTCATAAAAAATAAAAATTTTACAGGAATAAAATTATTCAATTAATGAAACATTAAAATTTTTTTATAAATTTCTTGACCATAATTTTATTGATGTTATAAATTAATATTCTTTTACAGGGATTCAATTATTTTCATAAATAATAAAATAGTAGAATAATATTAATAATAATAATAATAATAATAATAATCTTTGAAGAAATTTAATTATTTTCGCAGGAAATTAAACTCATCGCAGAATTTGAATTATTTTTTAAATTTTAATACAATTTTAATCAAATTCCTTGAAAAATGTAATTATTTTTTATAATTTCATTTATACGTCGAAAAACTTCAATTATTTAAGAATTTGTTAATTAAATTCTTTATCATTATTCAATTTTAACAAACATTCAAATAATTAAATTGCTCATTTATTTTTGTGTTTAAAATTTTTAATAATTGAATTTTCGCAGAATTTCTTATAAAAAATGGATTTAAAAATAAATTTCAGTTAAAATTTTAGATAATAATTGAATATTAAAAGCATTACATCATAAATTTTTAGTAATAATTGCATTTTAAAAAAGTTTCAAATTAAAATTCTTGACAATCTGAATTTTTCATACTTTTAACTACCAAATCTGCAAAATAAATATTTTTTAAAAAAGTCCAATTGAATAATAGAAGAAAATTGAAAAATAATTGAAAAAGTTTAATTGCGAATAGTTGAAATTTTGTAAAATTGAAAATTGAAAAATAATTCAAGAAGTTTAATTGAAAATTGAAAAATAATTTAAAACGTTTAATTCAATAACTGAAATTTCGTAAAATTGAATTCTAAAGTAATTGATTTAAAAGTTCTCAAAAAAAATGTTTCATAAATTATTGAAAATAGCTGATTTAAAAATGAATTTTATTTAAAAATTCTACAAAATCATAATTTACTCCAAATGATGAAAATAATTTTAAAAAAAGTTACAGTGACAAACCGACAGTGATCGAATCCTTCATGTTTTTGTAAATATTTTTTATAAGTTATTTAATTTTAAATTTTTAAAATGGTTTGAATTTGAATTTTGTGAAACTGTTAATTCCTATTGAAAAATAATAATTAAATATTGATTTAAGATGGAATTTTTGATGTTTTCGAATAATTTTAACTTTAAAGCAAGTCGTAAATGAATGTTAGAGAAGATTATTAAATTATTATTATTATATAGGGTAAAAAAAATTTTTCTTTCATTTAAAGAAAATATTTCTTTAACTGTTTTTTGTTGACTCAAAGAAATGTTTCTTTAGATTTAATAAATCTTTTTCTAAGTTAAATAAATAAATGATTTAAAGAAATCATTCCTTTGAATGTTCTCAGCTTTTTATTTGTCTTAAAAAAAAATTTTCTTTGAATCAAAAATATCATTCAAAGAAATAATTTCTTTGATTCAAAAAACCTTGAAAATTGTTTTTCTTAAACGTAAAGAATACTTTTTTTCAACTCAAACAAATTTTATCTTTAATTGAAAGAGTGGAGTTTGAAAAAACGAATTTTTTGTTTCAAAGAAATCCTTTTTCTGGGTGTATACACTCATTTTTTAACAATAATTCACCATTTTTTTTCATCCTTTCCTACTCCCTATAAATTCATCTCTAAAAATTTCTTTCAATCACCGAAAAAGGATTTTTTTATTTCCCTATATATAAAAAAAACAAGCCCATTTCTCTATATTTAGGAGAATTTTCAGTTATTTTTTTCTTCTATAAACAAGATTTGAAAATCGCCAGCATTCAAACTATATATTTTACAGAGAGATACGATTTCTTTTGATAAATGTTCCAAGTTTCCTTTTAGACATTGCCATAACGTCTATATACTCTATATACATATATATATATATTTCTTCCATATATCTACTGCGTCTATGTGTATCTAAAGTTTAGAAACTGAATCTCTGACGTTTCTCGTGTAACTATATTTCCCAAAAGGAGCCGCGCGTTGCGTCTTACAAGAGAGAAGGAAAATGGGAGCTAAGTGACGTGCAGAGAGAATTGTCAAAATAACAAAGATTTCAAAATGTAAATAATGCGATGGAAATTATGTTTACAAATCAGAATGTGCGATAAAAAGCAAATTTTTTCATAGCTTTTTTAGTTAAGATTGTAAATTTAAGAGAAAATAAATATTTTCCACACATTTTTTTTTCGCTGCTTATAAACTTGATAAAAAAAATATTTTCCACACATTTTTTGGCTGCTTATATAAACTTGAAAAAAAAATATTAATTTTCCACACATTTTTTACGTGCAACTGTAACTTTAATAAAAAAAATTAATTTTTTCACACATTTTTTTAGCTGCTTGAAAATTTCAGCTATAATTGTAAATTTAGGAAGAAATAAAAATTTCTCACGCATTTCTTACTAGAATGTAAATTTACAAAAAAAAAAAAATAATAAATTCCCATACATTTTTTAACTATTAACGGAAAGAAAAAAAATTATATTTCATAAAAGTATATTGCAAATTAAGAAGAAATTGTGACAAAAATAAATTTTGATACAAAAAATACAAAGTTTATAAAAAGTTATTTAGAATTTATGTATCAAGAATATTAATCAAATTTTTAATTTTTATTTTTAAAAAAAGTTATCTTAATTTTAGTATATTTATACTTAAATTATTATTCATATTAAAAATACTACTCAAATTTGAATATTTTATAATTTTTTTTCTAAATTCTTCCACATCAATATTATTTATGAATTTTTTTTCGATTTTTAAGAGACGTCTATAAAAAGCGAAAAAATTGCATAATTTAAAAAAAATTTTAGTACATATTTTTTGTATCAAAATTTAATTTTGTCTCTCAAATAGTTTCTTCATTTATTCATAGACAGGATATAATTGTAAGAAACTTTTATAAAATTTTATATTAATTTTTTTTTTTACATATAATTATAAATTTGGGAAAAAATATAAATTTTCCACCCAAATATTTTGTTCCCCTCTAATTGCAATAATGTAACAAGAATAAAAAAGGAGATTAAAAAAAAGAAGAAAAAGAAGAAGAAGAAGCTACAAAGTAACACGTTGCATTACCTGGAGCCATAACGAACGAAGATGCACTCAACTACTTTTTTGGCTCGCAATAATTTATGGAAGGGGAAATTTCAAGTTGGTTGGGATTTAAGTACAATTTACGTCCAAGTTTCCTGCGTTAAAGTGAAGCAACCTGTTTAAGGATGAAAATTTTCTCGGAAAATAGAATTCACACGCAAATTAAATTCTGACACCTTCATATGCCATTTATATATAGAAAATTATCAAATCTACTCGTCAAATGATATTTCTAAAAATCTAATTCTCAATTATAATTACGCGCAAAATATTTCTAAAAATTTAATTCTTAATTATAATAATACACGCAAAATATTTCCTAATTTTTAGTTACAAATTTATAAAATATTTTGCAAGTAATTATTGTCAATAAAAATTACATCCTTACAATTTTCCCTCCTTTAATCTCAATCCTTTAATTTTAATAAAACTTTGTTTTTTTTTTAACAAATTCTCTTTTCTTTCAATATTTAAATTTACAAATTGATGTAGAAGAGAATTAGGAAAAAAACATGCAAATTATTTGTTTATTTTTATCCATATTTAAATAACTCTTGAAGTTTCCATCGTATCCAAGGGAAGATGGGAAAAGGGGGAAGGGGGGGGGGCTTTTTTTATGAACTTTCAAACAAACTAGATTAAGCGGGGATTTAATTATTTTTCCAACCACAGTTCACCGATCAAACTAAAATGTTCTGAAAAGCGTTTTATCCCATTTAAAAAAGTTTAACGTATAGATAATTATTTTTCTAAAAATTTATTGGACACCAAATTCAACCATTATTTCTAAATACAGATAGAATGAAAGAAAATTTTAATAATAATAATAATAATGATAATAATAATAATAATAATAATAATAATAAACGTATCTAGGCCTTCTCATTACTCAACAAAAAAAATAATAATAAATGCAAATTATTATTTATTTCAATTTATTTGTTTTTATAAAAAAAATTATTTAAAAAATATGAGATCTCAAAAATATAAGTATATTTTCAATATTCAATAAAATATGTTAAATGAAATAAAAAAAAATATTTTACACGCGAAATATGTTAAAATAATATAAATAAATTAGATACAAACATTTTGAAAAAAAATGCACACAAAAACAAATAAAAAAGAAAACGAACAAAAAATAAAGTAATTGCATAAATAATAATTAAGTAAAAATTAAATTCAAAAGACATAAAACAAAATAATTAATAAAAACTTTTTTAAAAAACTAATTCTGTAAAATTATTCAAATGAAAATAATATTTATACTTTTTATGGGTATATAAAAAAATATATTTTCTAATTATTCAAACAAAATCTATATCCAAGTGACAAAAAGTCGACTATTAAATTGTACGTGTTAAACATCAATCGAATTGACAAACGTTTTAATTAATTTCCATTAATTTTCAATGTAATTGTTTTTAAATTAAAGGAATCTGTCGAACAATATAATATATAGACACAGTAAATTTAAACTCGTTTTTATAATTTTAGTTTTAAATAAATAAAAAATATATAAATAAATAAAAAAAATATATACAAATTTTGAAAACCAGTATTTTTTTGGTATACATTGACATCTCTTTTAAAAAAAAAATCCTTTTTACAGAAATCAAAGGAAACAAAAATCAAATAAAGTAGAATTTAATTTGTCTACATGTTAAAATATTGTACTGCAATAAAGTTAAAAAAAAAATTAAAATACCGAAACTTCTCTACTTGGATATAAAATAAAACATATGTAGTTAAATAAAAAAATTTAAAAAGCGAACCAATCAAAGTCTAATATAAATAAAAGAATGGTAAAAAAAATCCAGTAATAATTAAAAACTTAAATATAAATTTTAAAATAGTCTAGACTTTTATTTCATTAATAAATTTATTTTTTATTCTATATAATTTTTTTTTCCTTTGAAATATAAATTTTTTCCCTTCGAATATTTATTTCATTTCCGCTTCGACTTTTTTTTTTAATTAAAAAAACGTGTTTTTTTACTTAACTTTAATTAACTCTTTTTACATTCTAAATATTTCTTGGATCAATAAAATATTTCATTACAAAAAAAAATTGCAAAAAAATCTATGACAATCACTAGAAAAAAATTCTTTTTTTTTTTAAACAAAAAAATTAATTTTTTAATACTTTTTAGAAAAATAACACGATTTATATAGAGATTTTCTCTAACTGTATACAACAAATTTCTCTTATTTAAAAATGTTTATATCAAGGATAGAAACATTTCGAAATGTACTTTTAATTTGCAAATTTTTAATTATATGAAAAAATGTATTTTAAATTAAATTTGAATTTTGACAATAAATATACACGAAAATTCTTTGGTATTACTTTTAAAAACAGTATTATTTAATTATTTAATAAATTTACGTTGGTAAAAAATTTATCACATTTAAATTATTATTTATTTCTACTATTAAAGAAAAGTAGTAATTAATTATTTTCTACTAATACAAAAGTCTAAAAAATAGTTATTAATTTTTTTTTATTCATATATTTATATTCAATTATTATTTATTATACGACCAGAAATTATTATCTTACTTTTATTATTTTATAACAAACTCTTAATTATTACTGCTTTCAATAAAATAAACTCAAAGAAAATTGAAAAAGAAAGAAAATTTCACAAAATAATTGCAAAGAAAAAATTCTCCATCCACCATATCTTTCATTATTGGTTAATTGAGAAAAATTATACTCTATTTCTTGCGGCTTATTAGGTACGATAAATGGAAGTAAGGGAAAGGGAGGGGGGGGTGGAGTTAAAAACAGAAATGAAAAGCATCGAAACTCAATAGAAGAAGTTATTAATCGATTCAGTTATCTTTTTTTCTTCTCGTTTCGTATCATTGCTCATCTATTTCCGTAACCCTCGGGCAGTGGTTCAACTTCCATTTCATCTCGTCAGTGGATATCAAACGACAGCCGTTTAGGTAAATCGCTGCAAGCGCTTGATTTCAATTAAATTACCTTTCAACCGATATTAGCAGACGATGCTAAATTTTCTCTTCTTTTCTTTATATTTCACCCCCAGACATATTCACTTTTACCTATACCTATATAACACGGTAAATTATATATTTTTAACAAAATCTATAAACGGAAATTTTCCTTCCCCACATCCAATTGCAAAATTTCCTCGTACAATTTAATTTTCAAACTATTCAATTAATAGCAAATATTTTGATAACAAAAATATGAAACTCGTATTTTTCGCATCAATAGCATTTTGATGCCTTTGGTACCAGTTTGATACTTTTAGTATCAGATTGATAATTTATGTGCCAATTTAACAAATTTTAGTACCAATTACCAATGTTGGTACCAATCTGAAAAGATTGGTACAAATTTGATACATTTGGAACCAATTTAATAATTTTGATACTAATTTTATTTTTGGTACCGATTTGATACTTTTGGTACCAATTTGAAAAGATTGGTGCAAATTTTATACATTTGGAACCAATTCAATAATTTTGATACTTTTGGTACTGATTTGATACTTTTGGTACCAACTTGATAAATTTGCTACCAATACAATACTTTCGATACCAATTTAATTCGATCAAATCAAATCTATAAGAATAAAAAAGTTTTTATATTAATTATTACACAGTATATTTCCTCAAATTTTTAAAAATTTTCTATAGAACGAGATGAAATTTACCCCCCCAAAAAAAAGAAAAGAAAAAGAAAACAATTTTTGATGACAAAAGTTTTCATAAATTCCTTTTAAAAATGTTATACCATAAAGTGTTTTTTTTTTCTTTTCATTTTTTTCTCTCTCTTTTTTTACGATGAAGCAAAATTGCTATATAAAACTACTTCGGAATTTTAAATCGTTCATGGATTATAGTTTCAAGAACAAAACGTCTTGAAAACTGAAAAGCAATTTTACTTTGGAAACATTCCAATGTATGGGACCTATTATACAAGCAATCATGTAACTGTCAGGAAACAGTTGGCTTTCGACATTTCTACTTCAAGTCAAATTACAAGCACATATAATGTACTTGTCGCATTCTTTCTCATTTTCTCCCCTCCCCCAATATTTCTCCATGCAAATACAATTTAAAAGAAATTTTTTTTTAAATCATATATATATTTAATGAACTGAGAACATAAAATAGGAATTCCAATTTTATTAAAAATATTTCTTATTTCAGAAATGGAAAAACTAATCAACATTTTTTTTAAAGGTTTATAAAATACTTAGTCTTTTTATAAATAAGTAAATTTTTTCCTATAATTATAAAACAAAAAAATAGAAATATTTATATATTTATTAATATTAATATTATAATATTATATTAATTTTTTTTTCATTAATATAATAATTAAATAGTAATAAAATTATTATTTTATAATATAAGAATATTAATACTGTATACCATCTTCAAAATTATTTTCATCATTTAATTCAATTATTATTATCTAAAACTTTTTTTTACTAAAATTCATCTTTTAATCAGCTATTTTCAATAATTTTTGTAAAAATTTTAAATTTCAAATTTCTTCGATTACTCAATTAAACTTTTTCAAAAAAAAAACATATTCTGCAGATTTGTTATTAGTTAGAAGTACAAAAAATTCGGATTTTTAAAAATCTTAATTAATCTTTTAAAAATACAATTATAATTCAAATCCCATACTGTAATGCTTTTAATATTCAATTATTATTATATCTACAATTTTAACTGAACTTTATTTTTAAATCAATTTTCATTAGAAAATTCTACAATAATTCAATTATTTAAATACAGAAATAAATAATTGAATTATTTGAATGTTTCTTAAAATTGAATACTGATAAAGAATGTAATCAACATATTTTTAACTAATTGAAGTTTTTCGACGTATTTTAATAAAATTATAAAAAAAAACAATTATATTTTTCGATAAATTTGATTAAAATTGTATTGTTTAAGAGTCAAACAAAATATAATTTTAAAAAAATAATATTCTGCGATGAGTTTAATTACTTACGAAACTAATTGAATTCCTAAAAAGAATTTTATTATTTTATTTATTAAAAAGAATTTTATTACTTTTAAAAATTATTCAATTTACGGAATTATAATAAATAGTTGAATCTCTGTAAAAATATGTATTAATTTATAAAAATAATGAAATTATAGCGAAGAAATTGACAAAAAAATTGGTAAATAATTCATTAATAATAATTCAATAATTTCATTCCCGCAAAATTTTTATTTTTTATGAAAACAATTAAATTTTTGGGTAGAATTTTATTAATTTTTTTTTAAATAATTGAATTTCTTTTCAACACTTTATTAAAATACTAAATATTCAAAATCATTGAATTGATAAAAATATTGTTGAAAATATTTTAATTTTTAGTGCCAAGAATTTTATTAAAATTTTTTTTTATTTTTAATTTAATAATTTCTAAAATTTTTTACAATAATTGAATTTCTGCAAAGAGTTTTATTACTTTTGAAAATTATTCAATTTACGGAATTATTTATAACTTCTCTAAAATTGATTTTTTTGAGTGTATTTACCTAAAATTCTTCTATAAATCCATTATTTTTAATAATTGATTGAATGTATATTACAAAAAATTAACTAATTTTAGAAGAATCTAAATTAAAATTTTCTCAAAAATCTCATTTTAAAATTTCTAGTTAAATTTATTTAAAATATAATTTATAAGCATTTCAAATTAAAAGCCGTTGGAGTTCATCTATAATTATGCAAATTGTAAACAAAACTCTTTTAAAATTCAATTCGTTTAATTAATTATAATAATTAATTTACTTCAATATTTTAATGAATCTAATCATTAAAGAATTAATCAGTGAGAATTTCATGATAGACTTTGAAGAATTAAGTTATTTAAAAAGATATTGTTCTCAGAAATATAAAAAATTGAAGATTTTGTACTCTCTTAATTTGAATCAGTTAAAATCATGATTTTAACTGACAATCAGTGGCTGACTTTTTCCTTCTGAAGCAGTTATTTTTAACTGATCCAAAATTTAGAGAGTAGAATTCGTGGTAATATCAAATTATAGTTTAAAAGTCAAACAAAAATGGTACAAAATTCAGAATTTTCCTATAAATTCAAAAAGTTTAATTTTTTTTTTAATTAATTAAATAAAATAATTTCCGACTCTTCCCTGACCAATTATATACTTTCCCCAACCTGTATCAATTCTATTACAGGGTTGCCACAAATATTAAATTTTATTTTTCCCTGACTTTTCTTTGATTTCCAGACAAAATTCTCACTTTTTCCCTGACCATAAAAAATATTCTGGTTCACTCTAAAAATTATTAGTTACTCAAAAAAATGTTCTATTAAATTTACTTAAAAATTTCATTAATTGTAAAATTATTCAAAAACGATCAATAACTAAATTTTTAAATAAGTATTGAATTATTACTTTTCTACGGGAATTAAAATTCTTCAGAACATTCAAATTCAAACCTTTTTCAAACTCAACAATTTATAAGAATATTATTACAAAACATAAAGAATTCTTAATGTTTTGTTATAATTTAAAAAACCATTATTTACAAAAATCCTAAAAAAAATCCTTCGCAAGAATTTAATTATTTTTAAAAGTAGTAAATTTTCTCAAAAAAATTAAATTATTTTTAAAAAATGTAATAAAATTCGTGGCAATAATTCAATTACTTTCATAAATAATAATAAATCGATTATCCATTAATTCATTTTTAAATAAATTTTTATTAGAAAATTCTAGAAAAATTCAATTATTTAAATTAAAAAATAAATAATTTATTGAATAATAGAATGTTTGTTAAAATTGAATTCTGATAAAAAATGTTATCAACAAATTTTTAAATAATTGAATTCTTTTGACAAATTAAAAAAAAATTAAGAATAATTACTTTTCGAGGAATTTGATTAAAATATTGTATCCAAAATTAATTAAAATCCTACGATGAGTTTTATTATTCATGAAAATAATGGTAAAAAATTTCCAAAAATGTTATTAAAATTTTTCTAAAATAATTGAATTTCGGTGAAGAATTTTATAAAAATCTTTAGATATTTAAAAAAAAATGTTATAAAATTTTGTATATTAAATAATTGAACTTACGTGAAAATTTTATTATTTGTGAAAATAATTGAATTATTTCAAAGAAATTGATTACAAATTTCATAAATTTTTGAATTTCTGTAAAATTTTGACAAGAATTTTATTCAAGTTTTTAAATATATTTAAATATTGAAGAAGAATTGTATTATTTATAACAATAATTGAAATTTTGACGAGAATTAAAAACATTTTTTTTTAAAATAATTGAATATTGATGAATTTTATTATTTATAAAAATAATTGAAATTTTGACAAAAAATTTTCAATATAATTGAATTTCTGCGAAGAATTTTATTACTTTTGAAAATAGTTTAATTCTTCCAACGAATTTTATTCAAGTTTATAAAAATAATTGAATTTTGGTGAAGAATTTTACTATTTCTAAAAATAATTGAATTCTAGAAAAGAACTTTGTTAAACTTTTTTCAATAACTGAACTCTTGAGACAAATTTTTTAAAATTCTTTTTAAATAATTGATAATTTTCGAAAAAATATTTGAAATTTTTAAAATTAAATAATTGGATTCCTGTGAAAATTTTATTATTTATGAAAATAATTGGTTTATTTAGAAGAAGTTCATCAAAAGTGTTGCAAATTATTGAATTCCTGTGGAATTTTTCCAAAAATTTTATGAAAGTTCTTTAAAAATTAATTTATTTAAAAAGAAATTATTGTCTGAAATAGAAAAAAATCACGGTTTTGTATTAAAATTCGTGGTTATTTTTATAGTCTACAAGGCAAACAAAAAAACATCAAAATTTAGAGTTTTTTTATGAATTTTTGAAATTCGATTTTTTCCAGTACTTTTACTAAAAATCCCTGACTTTTCCCTGACCAATTTTACTTTCCCTGACTTTTCCCTGACTTCCCTGACCTGTGGCAACCCTGTTATTATCAATCAAATTCAAAAGAATACGCCATTCAATGAAAAAAAAAAATAAATAAAATTCGCTATACAAAAATAAGAGTAGTATTCCTATAGTACAAAAATAAATAGTGTATTTCCTCCAAAGCATTCGCCAAAGAAACCAAACACGACACTACACGTATATACACAATTAATGTATCCAACTTAAAGCGAGTGTGCGAAAAAAGAGCTTATTTTACTTTTTGCGCGACAATGTTTTATATATGTATGTGAAATCCGTTGTGTGTCAAGTATATAAGAGGATCTGAAGATGGAAGCTTAGAAGCTTTCTACCCTCGAAAATTCAGATTCGCCTTGAGTTGAATAGGATTCTGTTGTTGGATTTCGAGGAACAAGCAGACGAAGCATGAACAGGGACGTAATACGCGATCCGTTTCGACGGCTATGTGGGCACACTCCTTGTTTCCTGACGGGCTGACGTTGTAATTTCACACTGCATGCGCCCTACAGTACCTATGTCGCGTAATACCATACACACCTCCCCTCTCCCTTCGCCAGTTAAATTACCCTTCCTCGCAATGAAGGCAAGAGTGTAATACCCCCTCTCACTCTCTCTCACTCTCTCTCATCCCATATTGCTTTGTGTACATCGTTTCACGCGCTCACCAATTTCCGTTCTTGGTCCTCATCATGCATCGTTACATCCTACATTAAATATTTTCCGTATTTTGTGGGTATATAAATAAACCCTCGCGTCTCTCTCTCTCCCTCTCTCTTTAGGACCCTAATTATCATTTTCCTCAAAGGAAAATTGAAGAAAAAGAAATTTTAACATGGGTAATTCAATTTTACCTCCAAATGGAATTTTACAATGTAAGAAATTTTTAGAGCGCAAAAATTACGTACATGAAGTTGGCCCCCATTTTAAAATAAATTAAATTTGCTTTAAAGTTCTGACTTCGTCTACAATAGTTCTAGAGTTCCTGATAGTTTTTAGAAATAGTTCTGGCGATTAAATGGTAAAAAATAGGTATTTTTATAATTAGGAGCCAAATTCACACACCCCCCCTAATATTAAAGAAATTAATTTATAATTAAAGTTCTGAGTAGTTTTACTAGAGTTCTAGAGTTACCTACAGTATAATAAATAATAATAAATAGTGTTCGATAAAAAAACACACTGAGAAAAATAGATATTAAGCTTTAATATCTAGATATTAACGGTCTATATATGTGCCAGTCAAATACATAAACATCTTAGATGTTTGAATCATAACATCTTAGATGTTTAAATCATAACATCTAGATGTTATGAAATACCATCTATTCTTAATATCTAGTACATTAAGATTTTTAATATCCAATTTTCTCATACACCCAGAGAAAATTATTATTTAAACCAAATATATTTTATTTGACTTAAATAAACGTCTATTTGTCTCACAACCAACTAGACTTTTTATTTGTTTTAAATAAAATTTATATTTGACATAAATAAAACATATATTTGAGTTAAATAAAATTTTATTTAAACTAAATAAAATTTATTTGAAACAAATAAAAAGTCTAGTTGGTTCTAAGACAAATATACAATTTCTCTGGGTGTAATAACAATATTTTCAAAACCCAAAAACTACTCAACTAACACACAGTAAAACGTGAAGGGTTAAAATAACAACAGAATGGATTAAAATAATCTAAAACAGTTTAATCCCTCTAAGATTAAATTAACAACCAAAAAGAATTAAAATAATCTATTTTGGTGTTATTTTTAACTATGAATAAAATTTTATTTTAAATATAACATTAAAGTCAACGACTTGTAAAAATTTAACAAATTTAACTTTTCTAGGGAGAATAGTAACTTAGGTATACTAACTAACTTAGTAACATAGTTACTAAATTCAATTCTGTTCCAAATTTTTAAAAAATTCTCTTAAAAATTTCAATTTTCTTTATAAGCAATAAAATTCTTCTCCGATATTCAATTATTTTTACAAAATTTCAATCAAATCCTCGTCAAAGTTTCAATTCTCTTTATAAATAATAAAATTCTTCTCTAAATTATTTATATAAATAATAAATTTTTTTACAGAAATTTAATTATTTACAAATTTGTTTATAAATTTCTTCGCGATAATTCAATTATTTTCATAAATAATAACATTTCTACAGAGATTCAATTATTTTTATAAATAATAAAATTCTATTAGGAATTCAATTATTTTCATAAATAATAAAATTCATTGCAGAATTTCAATTATTTTTAATGTAATTTTAATCAAATTCCTAGAAAAATGTAATTATTCTTAAGAATCTTATTGAAATTCGTCCAAAGAATTTAATGATTGAAAAAATTTGTTGATAACATTTTTTATGAGAATTTAATTTCAAGAAACATGAAATTAATGAATTATTTATTTTTGTATTTAAATAATTAAATTCTCGTAGAATTTACTAATAAAAATGGTTTTCAAAATGAATTTCAGTTAAAATTTTAGATTATACTTTAGTATTAAAAGCATTATAATGTGGATGTTTAGAAATAATTAAATTCCAAAAATTTTTCAAACTAAAATCAATTGTTAATTTTTCATATATTTTTGACAAAAAATGATGTAGAATTAATTCTTTTTAAAAGTTCAATACGATTTTTATTGAAATTATTTCCAGTTTTTTATTTTTCAATATTGCAAAATTTCCGAATAATTGAAATTTCATAAAATTAATTTGTAAACGAATAAATTTGAAAATTCTCATAAAACTCATCGCAGCGTTTCAATTATTTTTCATATTATTATAATAATTGAATTCCTTGAAAAATAATTATGTTCGTGCGAGTTTTAATAAAATTCGACAAAAGAATTCAATTATTAAAAAATTTGTTACTAAAATTCTTTATGAAAAGTGCATTTTGAGAAACATTCAATTAGGTATTCAATAAATTATTTACTTCTGCATTTAAATAATTAAACAAAGTCGAAACAAAAACATCTTGGATGCTAAATATTTCGCCAATAATTTTTTTTTTTTACAAATGTTCAAACAATCAGTAAAATAATGTTTACTCGGTAAACCAACTAAAATTTATAACTAAAATTTATAACTAAAGTTTTAATTATTGATTTGTAAGTTGTAGCAAATATAAAAATTAATTTAATGATTCACACAAGCAGCTAATGAAATCCAATTATTTGTCACAATAAAAAACTTCCATTAGAAGCAATTTTAATATCTTGGCGTCAATATTTTCATTATTAGAAGCATTATTGACATCAAGATCTTAAAATTGCTTCTAATAGAATTTTTTTATTTTGACAAATAATTGAATTTCATTAGCTGCTTACGTTAATCATTAAATTAAATTTTTTATTTGTTACAAATTTTACAATTCAATTTTTAAAAATTTAGTCTTTGTTCTGATTAAAATACTTTTTGTATCATTAATAATAGTTTAGGTTATTTTATGAAACTGTTTAGTACTTTAGGCTTTATATTTGTCCAGAATTTCAAAGAATACAATTTTTTTTAGGAAAAATTCAAATGTTTCAAAAAATACGTAATGTATTACAAATTTTTGCAATATAATATAAAGATTTTAGCCCAATTAATAATATTCCAGAAAAATTTCACAAATCCGTTTAGAAGCTTAGTTTCTACGTTTGTCTAAATGTAGCAAAAAATAATTTTTTTCTGAAAAATCCGAATATTTGAAAAAATACGTCATGGATTAAAATTTTCCGAGATAAAAATCAAGATTTTAATCCAATTAATAATGTACTAAAATATTTTCCATATCCGTTTAGAAGTATACGTTTGTTTTTATATTGAACTCTACGTTTGTTTAAATGTTAAAAAACCAATTAAAAAGAAATTCAAATGTTTAAAAAATATGAAACGCATTAAAATTTCCTGAAATGTATATCCAGATTTTAACCTACAATTAATTATATTCCAGAATATCTTACAAATTGGTTTAGGAGTTTTGGCTCTACAATTTTTTTAAATATCAAAAAGTCGCTATGTTTCAGTTTTCTTTGCTTAAATTTTTATAGAAAAGTATCTTGATAAGTTTGGTTCAATAAAAAGTACGTTAAATTCAATTATAAAATATAGTTCCTTAACCGACTATTAATTTTTTTTTTAATTTTTCTCAGTTATTTAATAATTTGTCTCATTCTCTACTAAAGCTTTATTTTGTTACAGTCACTTATAAACTGAATCTCCTTTAAACAATCAATTTTAAAACAATTAGCATTAAAAGACTTTTAAGAAAGTTTAAAATACGGACCACATTTCTTGAATTAGTGTCAAGTATCACATCAGTGTTAAAGAAATTATTCACATTTTCACTAAATAAATAATTCATTTTAATTTTTTACCTTCCGATATATGAATTCTATAATAAAATCTTAGTGCAAATATACCTCAATTTAACATGTGTTTTATTATTTTATTGCTTAAAAAATCAATACTGAAAAAAATTCCTATTCTTTTCATGTATTTTTATTCTTTCCGTTATTTTTAATATTTTTAAAGATTTTAATTTTGAAAAAATTAATTTATAAAAAAATTTCTTAGTCTAAATAACATTTCATCGATTCTACAATTGATTTTATTTCTTTTTAAATGTAAAGAAAAGAAATCGATAGAATTTCAAATTTTGAAAATATAAATATAAATAAATGATTTTTCGAAATAATACCAAACTAGAAGATTTTTAATAAAAGATTGAAAATTCTCTCGACTTTTATACTTTCTTTCTTAAAGGTTGACAATGACACCTAATCCGCAGCCAGAATTCGACCATATTCCCTCGTTTAACGTACATAATTGACAACTTGATGGACATTCGAAGTTAGTGACAGAACGAAATTCACTAACCCTGTATTTAGACTCTGGGGGACTGCAAATCTAATTTTCCTCAGTATCTCTACTTATACTGTTACAGATCCACAGAATTTTCTACAGAAATAGTATCCAACGATTCTTGTCCATTTTTTTTTTGAAAAATTTTTTTCTTCCTTTTTTTAGATAAAAATATTAAAAATCTGATTTTGGTATAATTGACTAATTAATAAAAAAAGGTGTTTTTTTTAACTTGTTAAATTTCGTTTATAATCTAATGAGTAAAATCTACTTTTTTTAAACGGTAATAATTCAAGATTGGATTTTGGTTTTAACGAAAGATTACAAGTGTTTAATTGCTGATTAATTAACATATAAATGTAATTTAGCGAACTAAATTACCGTAGAAGATTAAAATTAAATAAGTGATTGTCCTTTTTGATTTACATACATATGTTAAAATTTTCATATGTTTGGATTTTGGAAAATTAGTCGAGTGTGCTTGTTAAACTGTTTGTTAAACACAATATCGGATTATGTAGTTTTGAGATATAGAATTTTGTGAAATTTAAACAATAACGAAAATTAGAATATTACCGCATGAATAATAATCCTATTGTGTTCATCTTGCGCTTGTGGAATGCATAATCATCATTAAAACATAATATCTATCTAAACCAACATTGATGTGTCAAACAGACAACGGACACATTTATATGTGTTTTCACCCACATGAGGAGAGCAAATACATGCAATTTATACCAAATATTCATATCTATTCTCATGTAAATTGGTTACGATTACAATCTTTACATATTAACGTTCCTCGACAATATATATTGGGAGAGAGAGTGAGAGAGAAAGAGAGAGTTTGAATCACGTTATAATGCAAACGGCGTTAATAATAATCATTATATTATTGTCTACATTTTCATTATCAAGTTTCACTAAATATTTGATGTGGAAAATATTTAATCATTTGTCCCTCTAAACTTTTCTCACCTTTCTCCTTGGAATTAACAATTTTTATATTAATTAGAATTTGAAAATTTTCTATTTTTTATTAAAATAATTTTTATTTTACTTCCCCTTTAATCTTCTAAATCTGTATTGTAGCACTGTAAAAAGAACGGTACTACTTTAGTACCAATTTTGATATTAAATAGTAATTTTGTTCAATTTTAATACCGAAATCAGCTCTAATTTATAAATTTTTAATTACAGTGAAAATTTCACTAACAAATAATAACAAAAATAAACAAAACTAACTAATTGTTAGTAAAATATTATTAATTATTTAATAGAATTTCACTAATTGCTTGTCATCTATTTCACTAAATAAATTAGTGAAATTATATAATCGAGAAACTTTTTTTCTAAAGTTCTTAACTTATTTTTGTCAACCCTGAGTGAAATTATTACTAAACTAGCAACAATTCGCTAATTTCTTACTTACTTTTTAAAATAAAATAAGCAACTTTAAAAATAAAAAATTTCAACATTTTGTGTTGAAAACACTTAACAAAGTAATTTTGAAGAAATTACAAATAATTGCTGAGATTTAAATATTTTCAAAATAAGAAAATAAAATTCTTTTCATAAAATTCAACTATGTTCAAAATTAAAAAACAAATTCTCGTCAAAATCCCAATTATTTTTATATAAATAACAAAATTCTTCCCCAAAGTTTAATTATTATTTTCAAAAATGTCAATAAAATTTAAAATGTTGGAAAAACGATCTCCAAAAGGACATGTCAATAAAAACTTCTCAATTGACGTTTCGGAACTGGATCCAGTTCCCTCTTCAGAATTTATTATAATTTATTATACTGAAAAATGAATGTACATGGTTTTTGGTTCGCAAAGAAAAATAACAAAATACAACATTAGTCGATGTTAATTCAAATTACAAATTACAGATTAAATTTAAATTCAAACAATAAAAAAGTAAAAAATTCTATATACTCACTCATTTTATTTAAAAATTGATTTTTTTCCAAATTAAAAAAATTTACTTAAGGTTATGGTCATTAAGTTTCATGTTGTAAAACAATTTTTAATTTTGTTTTACTGAATTTATAAACTGAAAACTTTATTCTTTTTTTTTGTGAAATTATTTTTTTAAAAATAAAAAGTTATTAAATATAATAAATTTAATATAAAGCCATGATATAAAGCCATGTCAATAAAATTCTTGTCCTCATTTTGAATGTTTTCAAAAATTTTTCACATTTCAATGATTTTCAATATCTACTATATTTTAATAAAATTTCCCGAAAAGAATTTAATTATTTGAAAGCAATTTTAATGAAATTGTACGCAAACATTTAATTATTTTTATAAATATAAAAAATTCCACAAGAATTCAATTGTTTATGAATTTGTTTTATAAATTTCTTTGCAATAATTATATTATTTTCATAAAAAATAATTTAAAATTCTAGAAAGTGATAATTAAATTGAAATGAAGAAAACAATTTTTATGAAGTTACAGTTACAATGTTGATATAATATAAAATTATAATTTTATCACTCGGTCAGCATTAATTATTATAAAACATGAAGAATTCAATCACTTCGCGCATTCGACTCAGAGCAATCGACATCTTCGTGTTTTATGATAAATATTCTTTGGAGCCGTATTAACGTCAAAAAGGTTTGAATTAGAATGTTTTAAAGAAGTTGAATAGTAATTAAATATTTATTAAAAAAAAAGAAGTCATTGATGTTTTCGAAAAATTTGTACAATGAAAGAAATTCGTAAATAAATGTAACAGAACATTTTTTTAAATAAAATATATGTTTTCTTTTACGTTATAAACATTCAAAAAAAAATGTATTTCAATTTCAAAAAAAAACCGTTTAAAAATGTTATTTCGCTTTACCAATTTTGGGGTTACGTCGAATACACATATTTTCCTATAAAATTAATTATTAAAAAATATACATTTTAAAGCAAAACTGAAAAACTACTTTTCTAATATTGAATTAAAGAATTAAATGCAAAAAAATTTGCTTTAAAAAAGTTGTTTGTTTTCAAGAAAATTGTTAATTAAATGTTTGCTTTTAAAATTAAACAGTACCGAAATTTTCAAATGCAAACTACAAACATTAATATTTAAAAATTAACAGAAGATTAATTTTTTTTAATTAATAATTTTAAAAAGAAAGCAATATTTTTAACCATATTAACCTATTCATAATAATAATAATAATTCTTTTGTTTTTTAACTGTATTGCATTGTAAATAAAAATTAAGACTAATTTTTATTCCTATTGTTATTAAAAACAAGTTTAAAAAACATTTTACAGGAAAATCCTTTTACAAAACAGTGTAAATAAATTTTCCTAATTTTTTTATAAAAAAGAAGAAAGGGAAGAATTGGACCTTAGAAGCAAATCACTTTAAGGTTATGTTAGCGTTACTTTTTTCTTGTTTAAAAAATGTCTCTTTACTTATTGCAAATTAAAATCAGTGTTTATTAAATATTTTAGTTGTAATGAAGACTGAAACATTAATTATTTAAAATAACAGTTGGATTTTTTGTACTTTCATTTTTAAAAATGCAAACATAACCTACAATTTTTGTCTTTTAAGGTCCCTTCCTTCAGATCATATGTCACAATTTATTTTTGAATTATTAAAACTTTTGCACATCACTGCTATACTTTATTATATTTTAGATTTTCATACAAAATTTCAACTCAATTTATTAAATATTTAAAGAGAAAAGTGCTTTAAAAAATTAACATTGAATTTCTAACAGTCACATGCTGTTAATGCACGTACATAAAATTTGAACTCTTTAGCTCTTCCTTTCCTGTAGTTCAAAAATAGGTAAATTTTAGAGAATGGGAGTCAATTTTAATTTAAAATTAAATTTTAAAAAATTTTAATTTAATTTAAATTTAATCACTTTTTAGTACTGCTAATTTTTTAGACTGAAAAAATCTTATCTTAGTTGCTCTTTCAAATATGTGCGCATCATTTTCTCCACTTTTCATACGGAAAATTCAAAATTTCCTTTTACTTCATTTAAAAAAAAACACATTAATAGACAAAAATTTGCAAAAAATTTTTCACTACTTTTGGTGTTGTTGCTTGTCGGGTGTTTCTTGCGGAGTGCACTTTATTTTAGAGAATGATTGAGATCTTTTAGTGGGTCTTAAAACAGGAAGAGAATAAAAGAAAAGTACCAGCAACTACTCCAATTTTCAAGAAGGGGTGAGAGTATTTCGTCCCAGACACGTAGAACGAGAGGTCGAAGAAAATTCTGTATACGTGTTTACAGAGGTTAGATTTGCTACGTGTCCCCATACTGTATATATAGCTGCTTCACAAAAAAAAAGAAACACACACAGAGAGAGACAGCATGGACCAACATACTGCAGATACAAAATCGCGAGTACTAGTAGAGAAAAATACATATATGTATAGGCTTGTAAAAATCGGGTCGTGTAAAGGAGTCGAAGAAGCGAGACGAATCCAAATTCAGTTTTCTTTTTCCCCAGTGAACGAGTAGTCTCTTCTTTTCGTCTCAAAAATCCCGGTTATCTCTTATTCTTGCGTTTTCGATCTTTTCCCCAATAAATATACTATTATATATGTGCGTTGAACAAAATTTCACTTGTTTCCCCAATTTTCAATATCTCCCAATTTCTTACCGCGATGCCCCTCCTCGTAAAAGAAAATTTACAAAATTAGGAATCAATTTTCTACCACGCTATAGTTTACTTCCCATCCCAAGAATATTAAAAAAAATTATATTTTTGATTCTAAAGAAATAATAAAACCAAAAAAATATTGTTAACATTAACCCTTTAACGTCCAGCGGTTCCGAACGAAATCACTTTTGACTATCAACCTTAATAACTTTAACAAAAATAAAAATATTTTTTATTTCGAAACAACCAACACCCACAAATTTATTCTACTTTGTGAAAAAAAATTTATATTGCAATAAAAAATTATCCAATGTTGTTAATAGATCATTTTTCGATCCTTTCTTTTCGGAAAAAATGATGTTTAAAAAACGTTTCGCCTCTAGGATCCTTATGTGATTGTATGTTGAAAAGATGTAAGATGGTATCAGAAAAAATTTTGATGTTTAAAAAATTTCTTAATTTTTCTTTACACAAAGCGCTGATGATGGCACTCAATTAGAGGCCGAAACGTTGGCTGAGAAATAATAATAAAGATGCTAGAAAAATATTAACAACATCAAATTTTTTTCTGATACCATCTTACATCTTTTCAACATACAATCACATAAGGATCCTAGAGGCGAAACGTTTTTTAAACAAGAAATTATCAATTTTTTAATTACAACAATAATAATAAAATAATGTTTATGGCAGAATTTACAACAAAATTAGAAAATCGAAAATTAAATAAAGCCTAGCTAATGACATCTAAAGTAAATTCACTTTATAGTGAATTATACTATACAAGTTTTACTCAAGTTCACATCGCGAAAAGTAAAACTATTCTACCTTTGAAGTAAATTTAACTATCAATTTTTAGTTTGTGTCCAAAATTGTAAAAAATAGTGAAACTTGATAGAAATCTTCATAAAAGTAAAACATACTTCATATATTTTTCTATGTAAAAAATTCCATCTTTTAATTTAAATTATTAAATTAAAATTTAGTTAGAAAATAGTACAATTTTACTATTGCTAAAGTGAATTGTACTATCAACTTTTTGTACAATTTACATCGAAAGAAGTAACATTTTACTGCCTCAAAAGTAAATTTTACTGTCACTTATTACTGAGAAAAACAAGTTCTGGTTGGAATTACCAGAAATCCTAGATTAACTAGAATATCGTGTTAAATATACCCTAATTTTACTACTTCCGACATAAATTTTTGCTATCATCTTTGCCCAAATTTACTTTGAAAATTGTAAAATTTCATCTGAAATCACTATGAAACTATTATTAAATTTACTTTATGAAATTTTTTCTATTCAAAAAATCTATTCTTAGAATAGTAAAACTTATTTTAAAAATAGTAAAATTTTGCACAGAAGTGAATTTTTTCTATATAGTTTTCACTGAAATTCACATCGAAATTAATAAATTATACTCCCACAGAAGTAAATTTTACTATATCAATTTTTGATCAAACCTTTTTCGAAAATCGTAAAAATGTACTATAACTACCATAAATTTTACTATCGCGTTTGCTAAAATTAACTTTTAAGACAGTGAAATTTACTCTGAAAATAGTAAAAAAAAAAAAATTCTAAGTAAAAATTACATCTAGTGTAGTAAAATTTACCTAGAAAATAGTTAAACTTTACTATCCCTGAAGTACATTTCACTTTCAATGTTTGGTACAATTTATTTTTAAAATAATACAATTTTTGCAACATTTATTTTTTTTTTGAGTTTTTGAAAACTTTGATATTGTTTTTACGAAAATTTTAATCGAAAACAGTCAATTTTACTCTGAAATTGCTATGAAAGAAAATTAAAACTTATATTATCAATTTTGGCCATGTTAAAAATTTCACCTTTTAAATAGTAAAATTTACTTCAAAATTAATAAAATTTGAGAATCTCCAAAATAAATTTTACTAAAAATCATTATGTTAAAATATTTTTTAACTTTCGGAGTAAATGTTTTAATCATATTTTAGTAAAATTTTAATGCCTTAGGAGTGAATTTTATTACCATTTTGACTAAAATTTACTTTGAAAATAGTCAAAATTACTACAAAATTTAACCTAAATGTCAATAAATTCTAAATAGTTTAAATTTTACTTGCAAAAGATGTTTCCTAAATAGTAAAATTTGCTCCGAAAATAGTAAAAGTTTATATTTTTTCCACGCAAAAAATTCGTTGACATAAAGAAATAATTATTTATTTGAAAAAAATAATTTCTTAAATTAATAAAATTCTTCTATCGCTATTTCGAAAATTCATCTTGATAACAAAATTTCTTTTAATTAAACAAAACTTGACCGTGTCAAGATTTTTTTAGAAAAAGAAATTCACGTTAAAAAAATTAGAATTCATTAAATAGCTGCAGTCAAAGAAGAAATTTTTATTGAAAAACAAAAAAATTTTCTCAAAAAATATTCAGAGAAATTATGCACTAAAATAAATTAATAAAAAAATTAATTTGTTCTAAATAACAGATTACATGCGTCTATTATCAAATAAATATTTACTTAAATAGAATAATTTTTATATCCAACAATGAAATTGTATTTGCTGAATATTCAAATACTTCGAATACAATTTAATTGATTTAAATACAAATTATTTGAATCAAGTAAATATTTATTTTATAATAGGCCCATAATCGGTTATTTAAATGAAATAAATATTTTTTCAGTGTGCTATAATTTATAATAAATATTTATTATTTGGAGTTTTAATAATTGTTTCATTTTAATAATATTATTAATTTAGAAACGAACTTGGAAATTATTAATTATTTTATCTATTTCAAAGAATAACCATATTAACAGCATGTGACTTTTACAAATTGAATGTTAATTTTTTCGACCACTTTTCTCTGTAAATATTTAATAAATTGATCTAAAATTTTGTAAGAAAGGCTAAAATATAATAAAGAAGGACAGTAAAGTGTAAAAGTTTTATTAATTCAAAAATTAATTATAATAAAATCTTTTAAAATCTGTAATTACGAGAAATTGAGTAGAAGTGACCGTGACAACCTGATAATTTAAAAGTAATTTGTAATAATTAATTTTAAAAATATTAAAACTTTTGCACATCACTGCGCCCTTCTGTATTGTATTTTAGACTTTCGTACAAAATTTCAGCTCAATTTATTGAATATTTAAAGAGAAAAGTAGTGGCAAAAAAAATTAACAATGAATTTCTAAAAATCACATACTGTTAAGCCCTGTAATATAAATTTTATCTATTGGAAACATCTTTTTCAAGTAAAATTTAAACTTTTCTGAATGTAAACAGTAATATAGTGAATGAATAAAATTCATAAATTATTATTAAAAATTCCCCACTGCCAAAACCCTGAGCGAGAGGAATATGAATACTCATCAATGATCATCACTCACCTTGTGATATTCAACGATGACTTAAAAAAAAGAATGAGTTGTGAGTTCTTTATAATACTCTCAATGCACACTATTCCAGATACTTTTACACAGCGAAGGAACTTCTTTATTAGGCAGTATATAATATACGTCCACCAAACTCAGATTTCGCACGGGCGAGAAAAGTATAAAGAATATATGAACAATGAAGGTTGTTAGATTCTCAAAAAAAAAAGAAGAAGAAGAAGAAGAAAAAAATAAGAAAGAAAACTTTTTCTACGCTAAATATTCAGGGATGTAATAGCTTCTTTCCTTTCGTTCTTCTGGTTATAACACATCCGCATATAAAAATGACGCCGGAAAGAAGGTAGTCGTTTTCTGCTCGGAACAGCGAGAATTCTCAAAATTTATTGTAAGAAAATGGTACCCTGATAAATCGGAGATGCGTGCCAGATAAAATGACAGACGGTTATATCCTATATATCGAAAGATAACCTCGTTTTATTTCTGCGTTTCAATGAACATATATATATATATAGTCATACGCCATTTTTATATACATTTTTCAAAGGAAAAAAAATATATTTCCCCTTAACTATCATTATCAGTTTAAATTGTGTCCTTCTACATACACGATAAATTTACCTTATCACTTCACCTTTCACTTTTGCACCATAGAAAAATTCATTTCTTCTCTTAGTCTTTCTTTTTAAATCTCAATCAATTTTTAATTTTTTTTTCCTACTTACATATGGGGCATTCCACACCAAATCGGAAATTATTTTGCTTAAGAGACACCGATTTTTGAAATAACACATTTTTTACGTAAATTTTATTTTCAAATGCTTAAAATTCGGTTGAAAATTGATCAAACTGAACGCTCTTATTACGAAAATTTTTGTTTTCACGCATAGTTTTTAATAAAAATATGAAAAAAAATTTTTTAAATCATTTATGATAACATTTTTAAATTTTTGCAATAGAATTTTATTTTTTACAATGTATGTACGGATTATTTTTTTCAAAATTTTTTGTAAGAAACTAGCACTAAATTAACAATTTCGAATCCTTGTCTGATTGTGGACAAACGACGGGATCTATTTATTTAAAATTTTTTAACTTTTATAAATATTTTGCCCACAATCAGACAAGGATTAAAAATTGTTAATTTAGTGCTAGTTTCTTACAAAAACATTTTGAAAAAAAATTAATCGATACATACATTGTAAAAAATTAAATTCTATTTAAAAAATTAAAAAATGTTATCATAAATGATTTTTTAAATTTTTTTCATATTTTTATTAAAAACTACGCTTGAAAATAAAAAAAATTTCTAATAAGAGCGTTCAGTTTGATCAATTTTCAACAAAGTTATAAGCATTTGAAAATAAAATTTACGTAAAAAATGTGTTATTTCAAAAATCTGTGTCTCTTAAGTTACTTTATGGAAAAGTTTGAAAAAAAATAAGGTAGCTCATTTCAAGAAGCACTAAATGAAAAAAAAATAATTGAAAAAAATTTGAGATGCAAAAGCAAAATAATTTCCGATTTGCTGTGGAATGCCCCATATATTTACTTTTTACTTTTTAACTTTTATTAAAAGTTTAGTTTCAATTATTAATAAATTATTCCCTTTAATTTCAAGTTTGTTTTCAATTTTTAATTTTTATTCAATTTTTACTTTTTAATTTTTATTCGAAATTTTTACTAATTTCCAATTTTTTTTTTAGTTTTTATTTAACTTTTTGAATTTTTATTTAATGTTTTCTTTTGAATTTTTAATTAATATTTACTTTCACTTTTTAATTTTTCTTCAATTTTTACTTTAATTTTTCAATTTTTATGCAATTCGTACTGTTTAATTGTTATTAAAATTTTAGTCTTAATTTTTTATTTTTACTCAATGTTTTCTTTGTAATTTTTATTCTAAGTTTAGTTTCAATTTTAAACTTTACTTTTTAGTTTTTATACAATTTTTATTTTAACTTTTAATCTAAATGCAAATTCAATTATTAATTTTACTTCTTAATCTTTATCCAATTATTACTTTTATTTTTTAATTGTTGTTCAAAGGTTAGTATTATTTTCAATTATTATTTAATTTTGCCATTTTCATTTTATTATTTACTTTAATTTTTATTCAAAATACAATTTCAATTTTTATTCACTTTTTACTTTTTATTTAATTTTCATTTTAATTTTTTAATTTATATTCAGTAATGACTATTAATTCTTCCTTTTTTTCAACTTTTACTTTTGAAATTTTTTTAAAGTTTAGTTTCAATTTTTATTTTTTAACAAATTTTTCATTTTTAACTGTTATTCAAAGCTGAGTTTTAATTTTTAACTTCACTATTCAGTTTATATTCAACTTTTTACATTTATTTCTCAATTTTTATTAAAATTTATTTTTTTTTATTTATTTTTTTTTTACTTTTTAAAGTTTACTACACTTTTTACTATAATTTTTATTAAATTTTTAATTTTAATTCTTTCTTTTTTTCTATTTTTACTTTTCAAATTTTTTTCAAATTTAGTATCAATTTTTACTATTTAACCAATTTTTAATTTTTAATTGTTCAGTTATTCAAAGGTGAGTTTCAATTCTTAACTGTTTTTAGTTTTTATTAAACTTTTACTTTTATTTTTTAATTTTTATTCATATATTAATATAAGTTTCTAATTTTCTAAATTTTTACTTTTTATTTTCATTTGGTAGTTTTTTTAATTTAGATTAAATTTTTACTTTTTATTTTTATTTTGTAGTTTTTTTAATTTAGTTTAAATTTTTACTTTATATTTTTAATTTTGTAGTTTTTTTTATTTTAGTTTCAATTTTTTAGTTTTACTTTTATTTTCTAGTTTTTTAATTTGGTTTAAATTTTTACTTTTTAGTTATTATTCAAAGGTGAGTGTGAACTTCAATTTGTAACTTATATTTAATTTTTACTTGCCAATTGTTTATTCAAAGTTTAGTCTTTATTTTAAATTTTTATTCAATGTTTTAATTCAATTTTTACTTTAATTTTTTAATTTTAATTTCTTTTTGCTTTAAAAAATTATTAAACCATTATTCTTTAAACTTTTTAAATTCTGTAAATTTGTTTTTCAAATTTAATTAAAATTATAAACCGAAAATTTATATTTTTAATTAAAATTTTTTTTTAAATTCTTATTTTTTTAATAAAATAAAATAATAATAATTATTAATATTTTTACTATAGACGAGATTTACACAGACGTAAATAATTTCCGAGATCAGAAATGAAACTGAAAATCGAGAGTCATAAATTTAGGAAAATTCAACATCGATGAGAAAACCAGTAGCAAGTTACATGGATTTTCGGTCGATCTATATATTTAAGGCAGACTAGAGCTCCTCCATTTTCGTTTCCAACTGCGGTCGCATTATGAAATATGGTTTGGAAATGTAATGGAAGGGGGATTCCAACGCCAGAAGGCATAGTTTCGCTCTCTGTAACTTGACTTGGATGCTGTTTAATGTCAAAAAGGCAAGGGAGAAAAAAGGAGACAGAGAGTAAGACGCAAAAACAATACACATCCATCTTATATACATATCCACATACAAGAGAATATATGCAACAGAATCGTAATATATATATATATATTATCTAGTTTTTGATATTCTTCAAATTTTTCTAATACACATTACAATATTCCCGATTTATGAAAAATTTAATTTATATTCACAAAAAGAATAATATTAATTCAAACGTAAATATTTATCTTTTACTAAATTCAAATTAATTGCGACTAATCAAATTTCAATTTTAATTAATATACAATTGATTTCAACTATAATTAAATTTAATTTATAAAATTAATTGAAAATATACAAATTTTTATTTACATTATGAAATTGATTAAAACCGTTTTAATTTAAATTATAAAATTAAATAAGAATATGAAAATTTAAAAATGTTTAATTCTATAAAAGTCGCACCTTTTAGGAGTTGAATCAAAAGGAGTAAAATTTATTTGGTTAAAAATTTACTCCTCGAGATATTAACCTTCTTCACTAAATTATAACTGCGAAATAATTCCCAAGAGAATTAATTTAATTTGATTAAAAATCAAAATTTATTTAAATTAAAATTAAACCACATTTCAATAGAATAAATAAATAAAAAATAAAATATAAAAATTAAATTACTCGAAAAACCGATTTTTAATTATAATATACATAATTATTTTTTAACCAAGTTACGTATAATGTGGTTTTCAATTTTAAATATAAAAAAATCTAGACTGTTCCTTTATCTCGTCTTTCACTTTATCAAATAATGAATAATAAAAAGAATTCCAATAATTAATAAGAAATTTTCACTAAACGTCAATTAAGAATCAGTTTAAAATCAAATTAATAAATTTGCTTCCAATTTGAAAAGGTCTGCACCAAATGATTCGTCAATATTTAAAATGTAAATGGAACTGAACTAAAAATAAAACTACTCAGATTATTTAAATTTTTCAACTATATAGAGATGAAAGAAATATTCTTAAATTTAAAAGAATAATCGCTATTCACAATACAAACCAAATAGAATCAAATCGAATCAAATTTAGTTTTTAATTTATTAAAAACTTAATACATGTAAATGAAGTTAAATTTAAAAGCACAAAATTAATTATAAAAATTTCGTTTTTTATTTGAAGACTGAAGAGATGAAGAAATAATTAAAAGTGAAGTTGACAAATAGACGTGCACATACAATATATAGATGGCTACTACTCTTTATTTTAAAACTATATATATATGTATATATAGATGAATAAATTTTAAGAATATAAAAAGATTCAATTAACAAAACACAATAGAAAATCTAGGTCGTGAGCAAGATGAGAAAAGAATGAATGAAATGTCTCTTCAATTTAATTTAAATTATCAACTATTTAATTACAAAGTTTTATAGATATTCGCGCGCGCTGAAACTTTGCGTAAACTTGTGGACAATTTTATTTAGTATTAACGAAGAAAAAAGTGAAATTTAAATTTCATTCTGTTTACACCTTTTTTTTATTGTTCACTCTCAAGTGGGAAATAAAAAATAATCAGTTTTTTTCACTGAAAACCACTTATTTTTTACGATAATTAGTTATTTTTTCCTCTTAAAATTAAAAAGTAAATAATTATTTTTTGTTCACTTTTTGCTTAAGTAAATAAAAATATTATTAGTCACAACTGAATAAAACAAATAAATAAAAATAAATAGTATTAAACGAAAAACTAACTTTTAGTAAAAATTAATTAACTATCAATAACAAAATAACTAGAGTCAACGATAGCCGTGGTCGTTAAGGCGTCTGCAGAGATTAGGGAGTTCAGGGTTCGATTCTTCCCAAAGTGAACGCAAAAAAAATATTACAAAATAACTCCTTATTAGTCAGAAAAATAACTAACAGCAAAACAACCTTTTGTTAACCCAAAAATAAATAATATTAGTCAAAAAATAATTCTTAGTGAGAAAGTAACTAATTATAAATAAAAAAACAATTAATTATTAATAAAAAAAAACTAATTTTAAAATGAATAAAAATTGCTTTTTTTAACTTTTAAGCTACTTTAAATTCAAAGTGCATATTCTTAGAATTAGAAATTTCCGTCAAATAATTAGAAAGTAATATAGTAAAAACCCAATAATTGAAATGCCAAAAATAAAGTAGATTTAATTTATTCTTTAATCTTCCGCTTTTTACCTATATCCTCAAATAATATATATATATAAAAAATTTTTGAAGAGAACGAAATTTCATTTTCATATCGAATAAATAATTAGGAGGTATTTTTAAATTTTAATTTATCGACAGAATAATTACAAATTGAGTACAAGAAAAAAATATCTATCTTCCTTTTAATTCGCTATTAAAAAAAAAAAAGAAATTGAAATAAAATATTTAAAAACGATATAAAAAAACTTGCATATCAAAGAAATAATTTTAATTTGATTTAAATTAACTTTTAAATTATACAAGATTCTGTAAAATAGATAATTAATATTCTCATTTTTACTATTCGTTCATTTAAAGTATTTGAATAGACGAAACGATTGAATAGTTTAAATGAAATAATGAAAAGAAAATTATATGAAGAAGAGAAGACGAAATATACATATATATATATATATAGTCAGAGAGAAGAGTTGAGTCCCTATCTTTGTCTGACCAGTTGTAGTCTAATACTACTGAGAATTCGCTTTTAACCACAAAGCTTCTGGTCTGACGCGTAACGACCTAACCACTAGACATTGCGCACCCCTTCATTTCCGCTAAAACTTTCCACAGCAAAGGCGCTCTGATTTTCTGATTTTCTTCTTTTAACGACTTTTTATTAGCCAGAAACTCCTTCCAAATTTATATTTATTATCCTTTATTTATTTATTTATTTATTTTAATTAGCATTTATATTCTAAAAAGAAAAATTATTCAAAACTAATTTAAGAAAATGAAATTTTTAACACAAAACAATGTTTGTATTTATTTTTTATTTATGCCTTTTTTAATTAACATTATTTTCATTTAAATATTTCTTTATTTACGAATTTCATTATTTACTTTTTTTAATACGAATTTCATCATTTACGTATTTTTTTAAATACCAGTTTCTTTATTTTCTCATTTTTTTATTCATTAACGAATTGGTTTTTGTATTTATATTCAATTATTTTCATGTATCAAGATTTATAATCACAAATATTGTTATTATCAAATTACAAAACAGTAATTTTTTCAAGTAAAATTTCAGTAAAAACTTTTTAAATATAGACTAAAAAACTAATAACTAACAATTTGTCTTTTAAAACTAATCTAGTAATTATTTTAAAAAACTCATATTTAGTTTAAAAAAAACTTCTAATTGTTAGCAAAAAAACTAATTCTTAGTAGAAACTTTCAATTTTTTAGTAAAAACTAGTTACTAATTAAGTTACCACTTATTAGTTGAAAATAACTAATTATTAGTTTAGAACAACTAATTATTAGTGAAAGATGACTAATTCTTGTTTAAAAAAGAATAATTACTAATTTAGTTACTAACTTTAGTAAAAAAAACACCAATTATTAGTATATGAGTAATTTCTCAGTAAAAATCTAATTACTAATTAAACTACTAATTTTTAGTACAAAATCACTAATTATGAATAGAAAATAACTAATTATTAACAGAAAATGACTAAGAAATTAACTAAATCTAATTTAGGATGTAGATTCAAAATATTATTAACTTATAGAAAATGAAATTTATAAATTTATAAAAATTTACATATTTGTTAATTAAAGAAAATTTAAAATTTGTAAATTAAAGAAAATTTAAGATTTGTAATTTAATTAGTAATTTTTAGTCAATAAATAACTAAAAAAAATTCAAATTTTTATAAATTTGTAAATTTAATTTTCTATAAGTTAGTAAAATTTGTAATCTACTTCCTTAATTCAATTTAGTTAATCTAATTGTTAGTAAAAGATTGACTGATTTTATACTTTAGTAATTACTATTTACTAACAACTTATTTCTAGTGCAAAATGACAATTTATCAGTAGAATAACTAATTCTTTATGAAGTTACTAACTTTTAGTAGAAAATAACTAATTATCAGTAAAAATACATCTGATTATTAGTAGAAAATAAATATAATTCTCAGTAAACAACTAATTACTAATTAAGATACTATTTTTTAATCAGAAATAACCAATATTAGTAGAAAAATAACTAATTCCCATTTAAAAAATAATTACTTATTAAGTTACTATTTTTTAGTAAAGAATAACTAATATTAGTAGAAAAATTACTAATTTCTATTAAAAACTAATAACTCAGTTACTACTTAGTGAAAAAACGAATTATTTTACTAAAATGTTGTTTAAAAATATCTAAAATGCTAAATTCTAAGTAAACAAATAACTAAAAAATATTCAAGTTTGACTAATTGTCAATCTTTTTCAGAAAATTTAGTTATTTTGACATAACCAAAAAGTGAATTTAACTAATAATTAAAAATTCCTCATTCTAACTAATTTAGATTAAAATTTTAAATTTCTTAAGATATAAATATACTTTTGCCAAAAACATTATTTTCCCGTGAATATAAATTTTATTTTCTATAAGTTAGTAAAATATTTAATCTACTTCCTAAATTAAATTTAGTTAATCTATTTGTTAGTAAAAGTTTGACTGATTTTATACTTTAGTAATTACTATTTACTAACAACTTCTTTTTAGTGGAAAATAACAATTGATCAATAGATTAACTAATTGCTAATTAAGTTACTAACTTTTAGTAGAAAATAACTAATTATCAGTAGAAATCAACTGATTATAAGTGGAAAATAAATAGAATTCTTAGTAAACAACTAATTACTAATTAAGATACTATTTTTTTAGTCAGAAATAACTAATATTTATAGAAAAATAACTAATTCTTATTTGAAATCTAATTACTCATCAAGTTATTATTTTTTATTAAAGAATATCCAATATTAGTAGAAAAATTACTAATTCCTATTAGAAAACTAATAACTTAGTTACTATTTAGTAAAAAAAAATAATTATTTGACTTAAATGTTTACTAAAAATAATTAAAATGACAAATTCTTAGTAAATAAATAGCTAAAAAAATATTCAACTTTAACTAATTGTCAAATTCTTTCAGGAAAACTTTAGACATTTTTACACGGAAAGAAAGTTATTGTTCAATTTTATAAAAGTATGTTACAAGTGTAAAACAAAATGCGACAAAGGTAATTTTTAATATCAAAAGTACTAAACATTAATAAAAAAAATATAAGATTTTTAGTAAAGTTATATCAAGTATCAAGAACTGTTTACTAATTTTAATATAACTTTACTAAATTTTACATAAGTTTTTTAAAGGTTTAGTATTTCCGATATCAAAATTTACCTTTGTCGCATTGTGTCCAGTACTTTAAAACTATTTTTACAAAATTTGACAATAACTTTCTTGTACATAACCCAAAAGTGAATTTAACTAATATATAAAAATTTCTCTTTTAAACTAATTGAAAAAAAGATTTATATTTTTACTATAGAGATTGTTGTAACAATCCTTGAGTAAAAATATAAAAAAAACACTTTTTTAATAGAAAATAAATTCTTATTAATAAAATTTTGAAAAGCAATTTCTTTTCGATCTGTGTATGCAATTTTGTTTTCTTTCTTCTTCTTCTTCTTCTTCTTCTTCTTTTTTTATATTATATTCTTATCAAAGTTTGCTTATTCCCTGTATACAATATATCAATCTTACGCTATCGTTTCTTTAATAGAGTTTTCGTACAAGTAAATCTTCACCTCGTTTATGGTGCACGTTTCCGTACTGCGATATGATGTTATGTATTCAATAACCAAACTATATACCAATATTGAGAACGATTTCACTATGTTCATGTGTGAGACATACGCTACTCTCCTCCGCTCAGCGCATATATACAACCGCCGTATCTGACATTTCATACTCAATATATCAAATTAAATCATCCTATTCCAACTTCATTATCCATTGTCATATAACATGTAAACAATTTTATCTCACGAATATCACACGACATCTCTCGTAAAGTGTATACATCACACTGAGATTATTATTTCTCTGGTTCTAATGTGCAATGCGTCATAAATAAGACGTATAAATTTTGAGATGAGGGTCATTTGCTACAATACTTACGGGGTGAAAAAGGAGCTAAAAACTTAATGCCAAATCTATAAATGAAAAAGTTTTCCTCTTTTTTCTCCTCTTCTTTTTTTGCTTTTAAATAAAAAAAAATAAAGGGGGTTAATTTTTTTTTATTAACGGAATTAATAAAAAATTAAAAAAATGAAATCAACAAAGAGAAAAAAATTTATTCATTTCATGATCTACATATATTACGATTTAAAAAATAAACGATGTAAATAAAAAAAAAACAAATAGAAAATAATTCGAAAAATAGAAAAGAAAGAGAAATTAAAAATGGAAAACAACATCAACACACAACGAAAAAGAAAATAAATGGAAGAAATAAAAATATAATTAAAAAAAGAACCAAAAAAAGAAAAAATATATGAATAAAAAAGAAAATAATAAGAAAAACAAAAACATAAAAAATAATAAAAATTTGAGTTTGGAATAAAAATGAAGCATAAAGAAAGAACTAAAAAAGAAAACATAAATAAAAAATATATAAAACAGTAGAAAATAGAAAATTAAGTAAAGAATATAGAAATTGAAAATAGGAAAAAAAAGAAAAAATGGTAAAACATATTGAAGTATAGAAAGTAAACGAAACAGAAATAAAAATATAATTCAAATTCTAAAAAGAAAGAAAAATAGGTAAAAGTAGAAAAAATAAATTAAAAAATTTTAAATACTATCAAAAGAACAAAGAAATAGAAAATAGAAAAATTAAAAAAGCATGAAATAGAAAAAAACAAAAAATTAAAACAGTAGAAAATTAGAAAAGAATAAAGAAATAGAAAACAAAAAAAATGAAAAAGTAGAATTTTGTAATGAAGAAGAAAATGGGAAGAAACAGAAATAAAAATAATAATTCAAATCCTAAGAATGAAAAAAAAAGAAAAATAGGTAAAAGTAGAAAAAATAAATAAAAAAATTTTAAATACTACCAAAAGAACAAAGAAATAGAAAATAGAAAAAATAAAAAAGTATGAAATAGAAAAAGGCAAAAAATTAAAACAATAGAAAATTAAGTAAAGAATATAGGAAAACAAAAAAAAATGAAAAAGGAGAATTGCATAATGCAGTAAAAAGTAAAAGAAACAAAAATAAAAATAATAATTCAAATTCTAAGATAGAAAAAATTAGGTATAAGAAGAAAAAATAAACTGCAAATAAATTTTCTCTTTTTTAAATGTTATTTTTCAATTTAAATAATAATAGAGGGGTAATCTGGTACAATACGCTCGGGGAAAAAAGGAACCAACAACTCAAATACAATCCGATAAATATCGCATTTTTCCCTTTTTCATTTTCTTTTTTCTTTCCTATTTTCTCCATAAAATTACACTCTCTAATTTTGAATTAGTTAAAACTAACTAATTTGATAGCAAAAAGTCAGTCACTGATTCAAATAGTAATATTTTACTAACGAAATAGTTAATAATGACTAATTATTAGTTAAATTCATTTTTAGGTTATGCAAAAATTACTGAAATTTGCAGTAACTAATTCAATTAGTAAAATTTGACTATTTTTTTAGTTATTTATTTACTTATAATTATTTATTAACTACTAACAATTAGTTATTTTTTACTAATTGCTGAAACAATAAGTCAGCCACGATTTTACTAATAATTAGTCATTTTTAACTAATTCAGATTTAGAAAGCAATTGAAAAATAAAGGGAAAAATTATTTTAAAAATAATTACAAAAACACTAACGGGATAACATATCCCATTTTAAAATCAAACCTATAAATAACAAAATTGGCCCATATACTTAAAAATCCTTTTTTTTTAATTTAAAATTGCAAGTTACACTATAAAATTGAAGACTCACGAATAACAAAAGAACCAGATTCAAACAATTCTAAAAGGACTTGAATAGAATTCTCCAAGCTTAATAATATAACTAACAAGAAAAGACTCTCCTTTTTTCTTAGACTAACTTACATACTTTTCCCATTTTCCAGCAAAATAAACGATTTTCAAAGAAGACTATTTCACAACGATTCACACCCGAAATGAAAATTATTTTTTTTAAGACAAAAATCCTTATCGAAAACCATATTATACGTATTATGAAATTTTATATCATTACACTGAGAAAACATTATACTTAATTTAAATAGAAAAATAATTTTAAGTGATTTTGTTTAATTGAAATCAGTTTTAATTCCAAAATATCGAAAATATCTACTGCTTTCATTCAAAAATATTATTTGTTTAAATAATTATATTTAAATCAAACACATTTTCTGCTTTGATTTAAATAAAAAATACGTTTACAAATTTTATGTTTAATTCAAACTTAAAAGCAGGTTATTACGAATTTAAAATCAATCGAAACTTATCCTTGAATTAAACAAAATATGTTTGAATCAAATAAATCGTTTTCTCAGTTTACGAATATTGTTTTATAATATTCTTTTTTTAAATTACAATATTCATTATAACAGACGTAATATAAAAATATTATTTCACTTTAAAAAAAAGTTTATTTGATTCAAATAACCGATTATTTATCTATTATTAAGTGGAAGTTTGTTTCAATCAAGTAAATATTTATTTGGTTCAAGTAAATATTAAATTAAATCAACTATATGAGCCAATAATTTTAGTATTTGATTTTTGAATGATCTATTATTAAGTAAATGAACCAAACAAATATTTGCTTAACTCTGTCAAATATTTACTTGAACCAAACAAATATTTACTTGCATCAAACAAATATTTACTTGAATCAAACAAATATTTACTAGAATTAAACAAATATTTACTAGAATTAAACAAATATTTACTTGAATCAAACAAATATTCACTAGAATTAAACAAATATTTACTTGAATCAAACAAATATTTATTTACATCAAGCAAATATTCACTCAAAATACATAAATAATTGCACTTATTCAAGTTTAGAGTATAATGAACCAATAATCGTACATATTTTAATCAAAAAAAAAAAATTTCCACTGAATCTACAATGATGATAATGATTTGAAAAAATATTTTCTTTTGAGAATATAAATATGAAGATAAGCATAATACAGAACACAAGGTTAGTCAATCTGGGAATAGACGCAGTGGGTAAATTTGTCATAGGGATTGTCGACATGGTGAAAGAAAAAGAGAGGCCGAAGCACGTAGCTTGTTACCACTTGTTTATCCACTGCAGGGTCGTTTTCCATGAAACCTCAGAAAACCTCTGCCATATACGTCTTTAACCCCAGCATACCGTTGACATACTAAACGCTCCCCCATCCCCAACTCATTAGTTTCTTTATACAAAGAGCACATTTTCAAACATCGAAAATCTTATTTTCCTCACAATTTTACATCCTTTCTGCCTTCCATCAAAAAAAAAAAAAAAAAAAATACAAAAATAAATATTTTGAAAACTACCCAAGTAAATGAATAACAGAATTAAATAAATAAACATATAAACAAAGAAATGAGAAAATAAAAAAAAACAAAAAAAATATAAAGAGAGTAAATAAATAGAAAATAAATACAAAAGTAGATACATAAGTAAATAACAATGTAAAAAAATAGAAAACGAAAAAAATAAATAACAATAAAAGATAAATTAAATGAAAAATAAAAAATATCTAAAAAAATACAAAAATAAATAAGTAAATAAAGAAAGGAAAAAGTAAACGCAAGATTGAATAGGAAATTAACAAAAATATTAAGTAAACTAAAAAGTAATTATATATGTAAATATAAATACCTAAATAAACTTACAAAGGGAAGTAAGTAAATAAGAAAGTAAATAAATAAATATATCTAAATAAAAAATAAATAAATATAACAGTAAACAAGTAAAGAAATCAATAAATAAAGAAATATAACTAAATAAAAAAGTAAATAAATATAACAGTAAATAAATACGGGTATCCATAAATACAAAAGGAAGTAAAAAAAATGAAGTAAATAAATACATAAAAGGAAATGAAAAACTAAATAAAATTGCAAAAAATAATAAATTCGCTCTCGCATATTAAAATTATTAAACATTATTATTCAACAAAATAAATTCTAAAAAAGAAATTTAAAAATATAAACTCCCCGTCGAAGAATAATTGAGTAGAAAATTAACAAAAATAATAAGTAAATTAAAAAGTAATTTTATATATAAATAAGTACCTAAATAAACATACAAGAGAAAGTAAATAAATAAGAAAGTAAATAAATAAAGAAATAACTAAATATAACAGTAAATAAATATACCAGTAAACAAATAAAGAAATCAATAAATAACAAATTAAATAAAAAAGAAAGTAAATAAATACAAAAGGAATTAAAAAAAATAAATTAAATAAATACATAAAAGGAAATGAAAAACTAAATAAAAATGTAAAAAAAAAATAAATCCACTCTCGCATATTTAAATTATTAAACATTATTATTCAACAAAATAAATTCTAAAAAAGAAATTTAAAAATATAAACTCCCCGTCGAAGAATAATAAATCAAAACCCTATTCCCCCCCCCCCTCTCCACGACAAATAAAATATAAATTATATGCAAAACTTTTATATTGTGAGGAGAAAAAAATCCAGTTCTTTGAAGTGGCAAAAGGAAAAACATATTAAACGAAGCTACCATTGTAATGAACGTCAAGAGAAAAAGGTTTTGTGGCATAAAATAGGACATAACAAAAAGCAGATACGCGGTTGCACAGTTATTATTGTATTATGGATTCGTCGGGTAAAAACGACTTCCTCAGTGACTCGTTTATACAATTTTGTCGCTCACATACAGTTTACTCAAACAAACGACAATTTAAGAACCGCTTTAAAAATAAAAAAAACAAATAAAAGTTCAAATCTATTCTTTTTATGCAAAAAAAAAAAAAAAAAAAAAAGAAGAAGGAATAGAAAAAAGAAAATTTTTTTACATTAAACCAAACTTTTTCAACTCAACACATTTTCTACTACATTGCATATTATTATTATTCATTGGATGAAATTTTAATTTTCAAAAATGAGTTTTTTTTTCATTCCCACAAACTATCAAGGGGAAATAATTGAATTTTTCCAATAATAATATTCATTTTTTATTTCATTATTCGCTACTTTTTTATTCATCAAAAAATTAGTCACTCTATTCAATTTACAAAATTTTTAATATTATTTTATATAATATTTGATTTTTTAGTTAAACTTTAGCTAATTATTTTGAATTATTATTTTACTTTCTGTCAATCAATTTTAATTATTTTATCGAGTTATTTACGTTGGTTATTTTAAAATAATTTACAAAAACTTACTTGACTTGAAAAAATTTTCAAACTTAATTAATTTTAAACAAGTAATTTCAACTAAATATAATTCAAAAATATTGAAAATAAATTTAATATTTAGTTCAAATTTAATTTATTATGAAAAATAATATTTTCACGAAAATTATACTAAAATTTTCTTCTAAACTAATTAAAAAGCAAATTCCAAAATTTTTTTAGGCCTTTTTTTAGAAAAAGACGTCGACCAATTATTTAAATTAGAAAAAATTTTATTTTTGATTTAGAAAATCAAAAGTATATAATATTTTTTCCAATTTAAATAATTGGTGAATTGGTTTAAAAAACCAGTAGTAAAATTTTTGTCTAATTTAAATTTCGAACGACTTTCAACTGTAATTCAGATTTAGAAAATATTCACGCAAACATAAGAATAAAAAAAAAAGCCGAACGCACTGAGAAATATGAGAAGATGAACAATATCTGGTGACGAGAACTATGACCGATTCTAATTAAGGCGCGTTAATTGGGCCATCGTTAAATAGAGTTAATCATAGGCTGCGAATCGATGAAACTTGAACTGTGGTGCGAAATCACAAACACTCGTCCCCCCCGCTCGCTCGCTCGCTCTTCCAGAGAGCTAATAATTTTCCAAACTCTAAACTACTTTGTCAGGTACTTTTCCTTTATCGTAAAAATACACGAATTGATCATTAATTAAACACAGCTTTTGCATTTGCATTCAATGCGCTCTCATCAAATCTCTGTCCCTTGAAAATTGACATTATATATATATATATATTTATATAGTCCACTATAAATGATGAGATGAGAGAACAAATTTTTCAAATTTAGAACACATAACTTCACCGCATAATATTCATTTTTCTATTATTTCAAAAGAAGAAATTTTCTACTTTTAATTGAACTTCCTAATTAAAGAATACTATCGGAAAAATATATCTAAAAAAAAAATTCTCTCTAAATCGATTTTCCTCGAACAATATATGAATTTTTAGAAACGAAATGTTCTGTAAAACGATGATACTTTCAATATATATTAATAGATAATTATAAATATCAAAACTCATTTTTAGTTACAAATTTTCTTACTATATATTATATAATATAATAAAATATAATAAACAAAATCATTTCCATTTCATGTTGTATGCAGAATTAATTAAATTTTTATCATAATAATTGTATGTACTAATTTCTACTATTTCCGGATTAAATTTTTTTCCATTTGCGATGTCTATTAATATAAAGTTCTACTAAATATTCATATGTAAAATATCGGAAATTTATTATAGAATTATTAATCTCTAATTAAATATAGTCATTTTCGAATTATTATAATTAAACATACAATAAATCTCTAATTAGAATAAATTAAATAATAATATTTAATCAACGGAAAAAAATGTTTATCCAGAACAGCTACAAAATAAAAATTTCACCATATTAGCGGAATTTTTAGTTGTTTTAGTTAAAACTTTCGCTATTCTAGAGAAACTTCTCCTCTTACAATAAAATTATTATTATTCTAAATTTCTAATTATAATAATTTAGTAATTATAAATGTCTCTTATAACATTCACAATTAAGTACTTTATTTAGATAAAAAATTAATAAATTCCTATTCTTTTATTTTAACAATCATTTTTTTAAATATCAATTTGTATTACATTGTTTATTCTCAACAATTTTTTTAAAATTTTTTTAAATTCTAATGATATTTTTTTAAAATAATTTCATTTAATTTTCTTTAAATATTAAAGTTTCTTTAACAATTTTAAATGCAAAATTTAAAAGTAATTGAATTTTATGAACAACTTCTCTTAAATTTTTTAGAATTGAATTCTGATTTGTAAAATTTTATAAAGATTTTGTTAAAAATAATTGAATTTTTTCAAAGAAATATTATTAAAAATTTTTGAAAATTTGAATTCTTTAATGACATTTTATTACAATTGTATATTAAGAAAAATGTTTTTTTTTTAAAGAATTTTACTTTTTATAAAAATAATTTAATTTTTGCAAAAATTTTAATATTTAAAGGAAAATAATTTAATTTTTGCAAAGATTTTAATATTTAAAGAAAATTAATTGAACTATTTCCAAGGATTTATTAAAATTCTAGAATAGAATTGAATTCTGATTCGTAAAATTTTATAAAGATTTTGTTGAAAATAATTGAATTTTTTCAACGAAATATTCTTAAAAATTTTTGAAAAATTGAATTCTTTCATGACATTTTATTACAATTGTATATTAAGAAAAACGATTTTTTGCAAAAATTTTAATATTTAAAGGAAAATAATTTAATTTTTGCAAAGATTTTAATATTTAAAGGAAAATAATTTAATTTTTGCAAAGATTTTAATATTTAAAGAAACATAATTTAATTTTAGCAAAGATTATAATATTTAAAGAAAAATAATTGAATTATTTCCAAGGATTTATTAAAATTTTAGAAGAGAATTGAATTCTGATTTGTAAAATTTTATAAAGATTTTGTTGAAAATAATTGAATTTTTTCAAACAAAAATATTATTAAAAATTTTTGAAAAATGGAATTCTTTAATGACATTTTATTACAATTATATATTAAGAAAAATGTTATTTTTTTAAAGAATTTTACTTTCTATAAAAATAATTGAATTTTTGCAAAGATTTTACTGTATTTAAAAGAATATAATTCAATTGCTTCCAAAGCTTTATTAAATTTTAAGAATAAAATAATTGAATTCTTTTTTGTGAAATTTTATTAAGATTTTGTCGAAAATAATTGAATTTTGGCAAAAAAAATTTACTAATTATATAAAAATCATTGAATTCTCCTGAGAAGAATGTTATTATTAAATAATTGAAATATATCAAGATTTTTAAAAATATTAACAATAATAATTAGTTACGTATTGAGTAAAAGAATTTTTTAAATTTCCATTATAAAATTTTTTAGAAATTCATATTTGAAAATAAACAATTTTGCGATTTGCATAATAATATTAATAATAATAATAAATCTCCCTCATTACAATAAAAATTGAAAAACAAAAAAAATGAAAAAATCCTTTGGAAAAAAAGAGATAAAAAGTATTATATTATTATTATTATTTTTTTATTATTACTATCCGTTGTTATTATTTATCAAAAGAAAATATCTTGAGTAAATCGAGGACTTAGGAGTATAAAATCTGTTTGGTTTTCAACTATAAATATACCTATAAGAGAAAGAGAAAAAGGGATTTTGTTCGGAATAAGCGTTTAAATGATATTCGGCCAGCGAAAAAGACATAGTAGTAGAGAAAATCTATTTTGCCCCTTCGTATAATCATTTCTTAAAGAAGAAAACCTGATTCAAAGGAGTTATTGCTTTTCTACAAAGTTAACCCTTCCACCACTGATTTTACACAACCACAAAATTTCTCATCAGCCTTAAGGAAATCTAAACGTCTTCTCTTAATTTAAATATCTCCGTTCAAGATATGCTGTGTCTACTTAAAATGAGCGTCAACAGTTGAAGGGCGGAATAAATTCAAAGTACTTCATTAAAGTCTTTCACAACCTAGTCGATGATGAGAAAGGATTTCTATCCTCCTCCTCTCCTTCTCTCTCACTATATATATATATATATATATATATACGAGGAGAAGGAAAAAAATAATAATAAAAGACTTCCAATCACTAATATATACTCTTAAAAGAAACCATCCGAGATTGAAAATTTTAGTTCAAAGTATTCTTAAATCTTCCCACAATATATCGCAATTTGTAAATAGAATATAGATAAACTTAAAAAAAAATTTTAATTAAAAATTTTAATTCTTAAAAAAAAATTAAATTTCAATTTAGAATTTAAATTCTTTAAAAGAAATCTAATGAAGCTGAAACTGGCACCCAGCTATTACCACCAAGTTAATATTAAAAAAATAAATTTGAAAATTCAATATTTATTTAACACCAACATTAAAATTTGAAAAATTAATTTTGTCCTAATAACTCGATACTAATTATTACAGCTTCTTAAAAAATATTTAACATTAAAATTTCATTATCAACATTCTTTTAGTTTTAAAAATTAAATTAAAAAATAAAACACTTTTTGTTTAAAACCAACATCAAATTTTGAAAAATTAACTATAGATGTAAGTTTCAGCAAGTTTGTATAGTTGCATACAGTAATCTAACAAGAAGTGTTTTTCTTATTACCAAAAAGGATAATCCTTGTTATCTTATAAAACTATAGATTTATCTTTAATAATCAAATGTGAATATAACCATCACTCCGAGAAAAGTCAATTTATCTTTGGCTGATGAATTTTGAATATCGTACGGTTACTTTACTTCATTAATATTTTACATACGAAGATTCTCAATTCGTTGTGAGCATTAATTTGAAGACTAAAAACCGATATATAAAGATAGAGAAATCTAGAACGAAGAGTTTATTAAATCAACCAAAATAGTCTCTGGCTTTATATCCAATCAGTGACATTTCGATAATTTAAATTTAGAGAGTAAAGTATATAAACAAAAATTACCACTTTCTTCAATTCACATCTAGTACACAAATTCAAAAATTGTTATCAAGCATTGCAAACAAATTTTATTAAATAAAGGACTATTTAGACCTTCATATAATAATAAAGAACTAAATGTAGTTAATTTATTAATTAATAAATAATTCTTTTGGCAAAAAAAAAAAAGGTTATTTAGAAATCTATAGAAGAGGATGAAAAGCGCATAATTACTCAAATCGATAATATATAATGATAAATTATATAGATAAATGTGCCTTGCATATATATGTCAATACAGATATATCTGAAAGTCCTTTTTAGCTGTTGTGAAGCTCGCATTTGTGATAAAGTGCTCTTTGACACTGTAGGCCCTGCAATAAGCTCTAAGAAGCTAAGAGGCTTTTGGCTTCCGTTAGATTATTCACGATTTGACTCTCTATTGCATCCTAGGACCACCACCATCACTAGTATCGCTTGTTGGACGATGTGTACATCCTCTCAAAACAGAAAAGCACTAGACATCCATGAATAATCAATTTAGAAGGAAAACCACTCCTCCAACACATTGACAGTTGTATTTTTCATATTTTTTCCATTTCCATTCTTCTCTTCCTTTTTTCCCCCCTCTTCTCAATCGACAAAATCAAAATTACAACAAAACATTTCTTATTCGCAAATCAGTAACAAAAATTAATACACATTTGTTTCCTTTTGTAAAAGAACAAAGGAATCAGAAAATGAATAAGAAAAAAAACTAAATAAATAAAAATAAAAAAAAAATAGAAAACAATTTGAAAAAGAAAAAAATAATTTATTTATTTAATATTATGTAGATATCATGAGAAGAATAAAATAAATAAATAAAATAGAAAAACTACTCTCTAAATTTGAATCAGTGAAATTTCATTGAAAAAGACAATTAAGGGAATAAATAAAAAAATAGAAAACTGAAATCAACAAAGAGAAAATAATTTATTCATTTCATGATCTACATATATTATGATACAAAAAATAAACGATGTAAATAAAAAAACAAATAGAAAATAATTCGAAAAATAAAAAAAGAGAAATTAAAAATGGAAAACAACATCAACACACAACGAAAAAGAAAATAAATGCAAGAAGAAATAAAAATATAATTCAAAAAAGAACCAAAAGAAGAAAAAATATATGAATAAAAAAGAAAATAATAAGAAAAACAAAAACAAAAAATAATAAAAATTTGAGTTTGGAATAAAAATGAAGCAGAAAGAAAGAACTAAAAAAGAAATAAAAAAGAAGAATACTACTAAAAAAGAAAACATAAATAAAAAAATATAAAACAGTAGAAAATAGAAAATTAAGTAAAGAATATAGAAATGGAAAAAAGAAAAAAATATAAAAAAATGTAAAAACATACTGAAGTAGAAACTAAACGAAACAGAAATAAAAATATAATTCAAAATCTAAAAAGAAAGAAAAATAGGTAAAAGTAGAAAAAAACAAAAAATTAAAACAGTAGAAAATTAGAAAAGAATAAAGAAATAGAAAACAAAAAAAATAAAAAAGGAGAATTGCATAATGAAGTAAAAAGTAAAAGAAACAGAAATAAAAATAATAATTCAAATTCTAAGAAAGAAAAAAAATAGCTATAAGTAGAAAAAATAAAAAAAATTTAAATCTACCAAAAGAACAAAAAAATAAAAAATAGAAAAAATAAGAAAAACATAAAAAAGTATGAAATACAAAAAGACAACAAATTAAAACAATAGAAAATTAAGTGAAGAATAAAGAAATAGAAAACAAAAAAAATGAAATAGAATTTCGTAATTAAGTAGAAAATGGGAAGAAACAGAAATAAAAATAATAATTCAAATTCTAAGAATGAAAAAAAAGAAAAATAGGTAAAAGTAGAAAAAATGAATAACAAAATCTTAAATACTACCAAAAGAACAAAGAAATAGAAAATAGAAAAAATAAAAAAGTATGAAATAGAAAAAAACAAAAAATTAAAACAGTAGAAAATTAAGTAAAGAATAAAGAAATAGAAAACAAAAAAAAATGAAAAAGTAGAATTTCGTAATTAAGTAGAAAATGGGAAGAAACAGAAATAAAAATAATAATTCAAATTCTAAGAATGAAAAAAAAGAAAAATAGGTAAAAGTAGAAAAAATTAATAAAAAAATTTTAAATACTACCAAAAGAACAAAGAAATAGAAAATAGAAAAATAAGAAAAACATAAATAAAAAAAATTTAAATACTACTAAAAGAATAAAGAAATAGAAAATAGAAAAAATAAGAAAAACATAAAAAAAAGTATGAAATAGAGAAAGACAAAAAAATTAAAACAATATAAAAATTAAGTAAAGAATATACGAAAAGAAAAAAAGAAAAGTAGGTAAAAGTAGAAAAAATAAATAAAAAACTTTTAAATACTACCAAAAGAACAAAGAAATAGAAAAATAAGAAAAATATAAAAAAGTAAAAAATAGAAAAAGACGACAAAAATAAAACAGTAGAAAATTAAGTAAAAAATAAAGAAATGAAAAACAAAAAAATGAAAAAGTAGAATTGCATAATGAAGTAGAAAATGAAAAGAAACAGAAATAAAAAAAGTAACTCAAAGTCAAAAGAGAGGAAAAATAAAAAAAAATAGTAGACAGAATAGAAAAAGTAAAAAAATTTAAATATTACCAAATAAATAAAAGAAATAAAATACAGAAAAAATAAGAAAATCATAAAAAAGTAAAATTGCAAAATGAACTGAAAAATTAAAAGAAGCAAAAAATACTACCAAAAAAAGAAGAAATAAAAAAAAAAAAAAGAATCCAAATTCGAATAATTTATCGATTCGTGAAAAATATTTCACTGCACCAGAGAGTGTACATTCGAGAGCAACGAGTTATGCAGTTTAAGCTTATAATTAATGAGTTTTGAGGATCGACTTAAACTTTAAATTAAGGTCTTCTCGTTCTATAGAGACTACAGAGCTCAACAATCCCTTTCTCGTGCAGAATGAAGGCAGAAAGAGAAAAAAAAAATAAAAATAAAGATGGGAAATGAGGAGAGGACAACAGGAGGAAAAGTCGATATTACTTGGCAGTCGTATTGGACCGACAACCTACTATTAGTCTCTCCTATGTGTATACCTATATATATATATATATATGTATGTATATATACTTCGTCTGAGAGTTAAACTTTCATCCAACAAGTTTTCTTTAATGAAGCTTTCTTACACTCCCCTTCTTTCTACGTCATCACTTTATACTTTTATAAACAACAATTGGAATTTCAACTTTTACATTAATTACCTATTAGTGAAATTCTACTCTATTTTCGAACAAAAATAATTTTTAAATGTAAATTTTCAAAAAATTTATATCAAAATGTACCGTCAGTCGCAATGTTCAAAGCTCAAAAGGCATTAACTACATGAATAATAATTAAATAATAATGCAATAATAATCAAAATATAATTCGAAATTATACATAAATAAACAAGTAAATAATACAAGAATCAAAATATAATAACAATAATAATAATAATAATAATAATATTAATAAAAATAATATAATAATAGTAATAAGAATAAGAATAAAAATGTTAATAAATATAAAATACAAAAAGAATAACGAAGATAGTGAACAATACAATAATAAATTATTCATATACTCTTCTATATTACGTATTTTATTTTATTTATATCTAATTATAAATAAATTACAACTTTCAAAGGAACAGAAACAGAAAATTCAAACTGGGAGAATAATTTCCATCTTTTGATTAAACAAATTTAAATAAATTAACAAACACAAACAAGAAAATATATTTCAAAAAAGACAAAAAAAAACTTTTAAAATTAAAAAATCAAAGTAAAATTATCAAAAAGTACTTTTTTTAATGCTTTTTTTTTACTTCTTATAACTAAAATTAACTTACTTCTTGTAATTTGAATGCCTCTCAAGATTGCGTTTCAAAATTAAAATTGAAAATTCGATATAATGTCATTACAATACGTCTAAATTTAAAATAAAGTAAAGCACAAAGGTCAAAGACTAGAACTCGTTTTAATAAAAAACGGATATCAAATATGCGTAGGAAATTCTTTATAAAAAGTAAATTTAAGCTTTTGTAAAAAGCAGAAAATGACAAAAAAAAGAAGAAGAAGAAGAAGAAGAAGAAAGAGAAAAATGATAAAAAAAAGAAAGAAGCAAAAGATTTTCAATATCCAAAAAATCGATACCTATGATAAAGGAATAAAGGCAAAGATTATTTTAGCGTACAAAAAAATATAAATTAATTAAATTGGCATTTAAATTCACTTTCGTTAAAAAACAAGTTGTTCATTCTATGAATTATTATTCATAAATAAAATAAATAAATAATAATAATAATAATTTCTTATACATTTTTTAATTATTTTTCCTCAGTATAATGGATACCAATTGCTTAATCTTTTATTACAGACTAATTATATTGAAGTAAAATTTTAAAAATTTCAAAAAATACTATCCAAAATTTGAATTTTTTGTGAAAAATAAAAATATTGATTAATTTTATAAAAATTGATAGAATTTATACTCTGTATATACATCTATAGATTTGTTTTCATGCAAAGAATACAATTTCGATAAGAAATGAAAATTTTAATAAAGAAAAAAGTTATTTCAAAAAATACAAACATTTTTTAAGAAATTAAAAAATTGCTAAAATTTTTTTGTTTTGTCTGATTCTAGATTTTTATCTAGATTTTATCAAAAAATTTTTATCAAAATCCGTCAAGACGTGTAAGAGAAAATTTGTCCTACAGAAATTCCAAAATCGACATCACTACAAACAAGTCTTCCTTTGAAGAGGAAGCAAAAAAATTCTAAATTTAAGAATATAATACTAAAATTAAGAATATTTCTTTCTCGGTATATAGTCTTTTATTTTCAGAGTACAATATTCTAAAAATAAAAAATATCATCAATTCCTACCGCATTTTAAGAATAGAAATAATATTTTTAATTTTTTTTCTATCGATATTAAAAATTTAATTCGATTTACAATTTCTAAAATTATAAATACTATTTATTTCTCTTCATTCATAATCGACATTTTGTCGAAGCTCTAATTTAAAATGAACTAATAATATTCTCTATTTCCTGAAAATTTAATTACGTTTATAGATATGAGGCATTCTATTTCAAAACGATCCCCCTGTAAACAATTGCTAATTTCCGTCAATTTTGAAATAAATCTTTCTTCTATTTAAAATTTAAATAGACCAATTAAATTTTATTACTAGCAGTTTTGAAAGACAAATTCTTGAACTTTACAATATCTCAAAATACATTATATCCGATTTTTGTAAAATTCATGGCAAAATAAAGAAAAAATATTTTATTTTTATTCCTGTAAAAATTATCATTGACATTTCAGTGGATTTTGGAAAATGAATTATCTTTCAAAACTGCTAGTAACAAAATTCAATTGATTTATTTAAATAGGATAAATATTTAATTAAAAATTGACGGAAATTAACAATTGTTTACAGGGAGAAAATCATTTTGCTTTTGCATCTAAAATTTTTTCAAATCTTTTCTTTCAAGTGCTCGTTGAAATGAGCTACCGTGATTTTTTTCAAATTTTTTCGAAAATCGATATAAGAGCTATAGAGATTCTTAAAAAATTATGTTTTTTACTATTAAGTCTGAATCATTTTCCCACAATCAGACAAGGCTTAAAAATTGTTGATTTAGTGCTAGTTTCTTACAAAAATTTAAAAAAAAATTCGTTTCATACATTGTTTAAAATAAAATTTTATTTTGAAAATTTTTAAATCTTATCGTAAATTATTTAAAACAAATTTTTTCATATTTCTATTATAAACTACGTGTAAAAAAAAAGAAATTTTGTTACAAGAACGTCCAATTTGATCAATTTTTGTCTGAATTAGAAGCATTTCAAAAAAAAATTTACGTAAAAAACGTAGTTTTTTCAGGAATCTGTGTCTCTTGAATCGCTTTATGAAAAAATTTGAAAAAAAATCATGGTTGCTCATTTTAACCAGCACTGAAAGAAAAAAAGTATTTGAAAAAAATTTCGAAATGTAAAAGCAAAATGATTTCCGACTTGGCATGGAATATGCCCCCATATATATAAATTTAACAGAAAAAATTCTCAACGATATATCAATAAACTATTTTTAATCAAAATCCAACATGTATATAGGTGAAAATTTAGAGAACAGGGTCAGATAAGTTCATATAGTTTGATTAAAATCGTGAAAAGCGAATAATGTTCAAGAGTCCATGAAACGAATTTCACTTTGTAGATATTGCACTTCTGTTTTACCGAAACAGAGATATTCGCGTCAGATCACTCGTATAAATGTATAACGATGTAACATACAACATTATTGCTAAATCTGTTCTGCGGTTGCTATTTCTACCATTACAAAACTCACTATATACCGTCAATATTTACATTTATGTACTAAAATCATTTCCCTCCCCCCCCCCCCAAAAAAAAAGGAAAAAGAAAATAAAATAGTAGCTTTTATCATTCAATATGTACTTGATTTTCAAAGCCGAATACTTTTTATGACACCCACCCACTCACTCACTCAAACAAACACACGAGGGAAAAGAACAAAAAAAAATTTTTATTTCCAACAAAAAATTATTTACAAATAGAAAAAAATACACAATGAATGGAAAATTTAATAAATAATTCCATTTTTTCTCGACTCAGCAAATTTATTAAATGAATTTTGTTTTCCTTCTTTCTACATTTTTTATTATATCATTTGTATTGTTAATATATTACTATTATTTATCATCAATTTTTCATAGCTTTCACATAAAAATGAATGTATACTACAAATTAAATTTTGTTTATTTACATCGGCTTTTATTTATTTTATTTGTAAATGAAAAAAATGACATAAAAACAATAGCAAAAAATGTATGAAAATTAATTAACAAACATATTAACTTATTTATTTCCTATGGAAAAGATTTTGTCCGTCAAATCTTTTCAATGTCATTTAAAGGGGTAACAAAGAAAAATAGTTAAAATAATAAAGAAAGCAGAATAAAGAAATAAAAAAGAAAAACTAAATTAACAATAAAAAAGATAAAATATTAAATAAATACACTGAAAAAAATTTATTAGAATCAAATAATTAGTATTTGCTTTAAAATTTAAATACAGAAATTATTCTTTCAAATAGAATTTAATCGACTTAAATTATTTAATTTGAATCATTTTTTGATTCAAGAAAATGGATGTTTGTCAAGTAATCGATTATTTGATTCAAAAAAATTTTTTTCAGCGTAGAAAATAAAAAATAGAAAACCTTAACAAAGAAATAAAAAATAAAATACAGGGTGTCTACTATTTTCATTCAACAAAATTCCCGGTTTTTCCCGGTTATGACCTAATTATTTCCCGGTTTTCTTTTCTCATAAAATTTAAATTTAAATTTGATTTCGAACATAAATAAATAATAATTTTAATTGAAAATTTGGAAAATAATTTTTAAATTTTTTAAAAATAATATTGTCTGTTTATAATTATAATTGGAAATTTTCTTTTTCAAGTTTATTACAATTCTATTGATAATAATTGAATTTCTGCAAAGAATTTTACTATTTACAAAAATAATTGAAATCCTTCCAAAGAATGATATTATTTATGAAAATAATTTAATTCCTGTGAAAAATTTTTATTACAATTTAAAAAATAGCAGTGATAATGAATTATTTACTTAATAAGTAATAAACATTAAATTTGCTTAAGAAATGAAAAATATAATTTATTTGAACATTCAGAAATTTGAAATTATAAAAATTGAAGAGAAGTTCAATAATTATAACTATTAAATAATAATAGAATAATATAATTTTTAGAAGCAAAAAATTGTTTTTTAAACTTTAAAAAGGACTTTATATTTTAAAAATAAAATTATAATTACGGTCACTAACTTCCCTTGATTATTTGCGAAAAATTTAAATTTAAATTCTTTCAAAAAAATAAATTATTTTTCAAAAAAAATGTAAAGAAATTTCAATTATTACAAAAATTTTCAATTATTTGTTTAGAAAAATTAAATTATCTTGAAACAATGGAATAAAAAAATTTAAACAATTTTATTTTTCAGAATTAAAAAAAAAATTTGCGAGAATTCAATTGTAATAAAAAAATTTGAAGTGCATATCTTCTTTTTTTTAAATTAACTAATAAAAATTTTGATTATTAATCTTCGCACTAAGAAACATGAATTCATTAAAATGTGATTATAAAATCCAATTATTAATTAATTATTAAATTAAATTAAAATACTTTGAAAATTTTATCTGTTAAAAATTTTCTAAAGAAATTCTTTAAGAAATTAAATTACATATTTGCAGTCGAATTTCACAATATTTCTATTAACACCATAATTTTTTTAAATTTATTTAGATAATCTGTTTGAATTAGTGCTTGATTTTTACTATCAAATTAATTTTTTTTAACTAATTCAAAGTTAAAGAACAGTATAAATATCTATAAAAATTGAAAAAAAGTAATTTTTTTTAAAAACAAGTTAAAATAATAAAACTTTTTTAATTTTGGTGAAAAAATTCCCGGATTTGTATAAAAATCCCGGTTAATTCCCGGTTTTTCCCGGTTAAATTAAATTCCCGTTTATTTCCCGGTTTTCCCGGTTAGTAGACACCCTGAAAATATAAGAAAAAAGAAATAAAAAATTGTAAATTAGTAAAAAGATCTAATTTAGAGAAAACAAAGTAAAAACATTGTCAACTTATCATTAATTCAAATACATTTTTTTCTATAGTGCAAACTGAACAATTTAGTAAAGAAAACTAACTCAAACTTTGAAAACAAATAAATTTCCATTAATTGGGTATGTTTTTAATTTTTTTTTTTTTTTTTGTTCAAATATACGAGAAAAGAAATAAATTTTTTTCGGAACAATGGATTCTACATTAGAATTAATTATAATAGAATAGAAAAGAGGACCATTTCCCCTAGGCGAGAGAGATGAATTTCCCAGTCGGTTTCTAGTATATTCACTAAAATTTCTGTAGATTTGTACGGTGGAATACGTTGCAAAACGCTACTACCATTTACAGCTCTATCGTGCGGGTGCGTTGCAATTCAGTGATGCATGGCAGGCATTAGGAAGATTTAACGCTCGATACATAAATATACATGTGTGTATAATTATATATATATACATATAGACATGCATTTATGTGCATGAGCCAACAAATAATGTAACTACTTATTTGTTTTACTCCCATTACTTTATACATGAACCAATGTTAAAATTCCTCTGCTAAATGCGTGTGCAATTCTCTATAATTGCGTGCATATATTATTTTATATATTATTTATATAATGTTATTAGCGTTATATTATAATAAACAAGTAATCGGTTATTTAAATAAAATAAATTTTTTAAAATGAATTTTTCGTTATTCGAATTAAATGTAATTTACCTGAATCAACTAAAAAAGCATAATATTTGTCTGATATTTATTTGCATCAAATGAATATTTTTCTTCGTACAAGTAAATAATGGTTTTTAATACAAAACAATTTGTACTCGAATCATCTTAAATTTATTTGAGTCAAATAAAATTGTTCTACTCCAGAAATTTAATTTAATTCGACAAAATTTAATTTAATTCAAATAAATTTAATTTAATTCAAATAAATTTAATTTAATTCAAATAAATTTAATTTGAATCAAATAAACATTTAATTTGTTTCAAAGAATTTTTTTAACAATTAAATAGTATTTAATTGAATCAACTATAATATTATTTCAGTCAAATAATATTAATTCAAAGCAAATAAACATTGTTTCTAATAAAATATCATTTACCAAATGGAATAAATATTTATTTCAACAAAATGGAATATACCCAGAAAAAGGATTTCTTTGAAACCAAAAAAAATTGTTTTTTCAAACTCACTCTTTCAATGAAAGATAAAATTTGTTTGAGTTAAAAAAAGTTTTCTTTACGTTTAAGAAAAACAATTTTCAAAGTTTTTTTATTCAAAGAAATTATTTCTTTGAAGCATTTATTTCTTTGCCTTAAAAAAAGATTTATTAAATCCAAAGAAACATTTCTTTGAGCCAACAAAAAACAGTTAAAGAAATATTTTCTCTAGATTAAAGAAACTTTTTTTTGACCCAATAACAATGCACAAATTTCTTTGATTTGAAAAAACATTCTTTGAAGTAAAGAAGCTTTTTTCTGGGTGTATATTTCGAATCGAATAATATTTATTTGAATTCAATAGACATTTAATTGTTCCAGTAAATTTATTTCGAAGAAAAATGAAATTTTTTCTCTACGTAAATTTTATTTTGAATAAAAAGTTTTAAATTCCATACAAAACATTTTTTTTTTTTTGATTCCAATAAAATTTTTTTAATCCAAATACAAATTTCTTTGAACCAAATAGAATTTTTTCGAACCAAATAAAATTCTTTTGAGCCAAACAAAAGTTTTCTTCCGTCACAGAAATTTTTATTGATTTTAACATTTTTTTTTTAATTTTTAATTATTTTTAATTTACTTTTTATTCCCTCTCTCCCCCCGCCTTGGCAAAATTCAGACAAGGAATTTGAATTTCGCAAACTTGCGCATATACATATCGAAAGATAGAATACGTTAAATGTTCAATTAATTAGTTAAAACTTTAATGACATTAAAATCGGTTGAATTCCTTTGTTTGAGAAATGTTCATAAAGCTCTATTAAAATTTAATGTGTATTTATGAATATATATCCAGACGAAAAGGGCTCTCACATACGTTCATACGATATTATTCTGAATTATCCTAAAGTCTGCGGGGTTGCCACGAACTGCGCGAATGTATTTGTTAATTGTAGTCTAGTGCATAACTACCATTACTCAAAAAGAGACGAGCTTGTAAAATTCACTTTTCTACCTCCCCCATACTGTATACATATATATATTTTTATATATAAGGAAAAATAAGAGAAGAAAAAAAAAGTACCGAGTACTAAATGTATATATATAGTGTACATTGTCGCAAAAAAAAAAATAAAAAAAATAGAAAAAGCAGGAAAGTAGATATAATTTTGCTGGTCCTAAAAAGAATGCATTTTCCTGAAAAATACTAACATTTTCCTCGTATATTTCGTATTCTTTAATGAGGAAAAATTTGTTTCCGCATGCTTTAAAAAACACAACGTAACCGAAATTTTAACTTTTTTTCCATTTTTTCTTTCATTTCTCAGAACACTACGCGAGAGAAAAAACCGAAAAATTCTTTCATTATATACATTTAAATGCGAATATGAATTTTCCAGACTAAAATTTATTCATATTTTACTAATTAACAGTCATTTTTTTTTAATTCATTGAAATTTATCCACTTTGTCAAATGAAGAGTTTACGTATATTTTGCTAATTTAGCTTTTTTATATATTTTTTTTCAATATTTAAAATTTATCTACTTGTGAAAATTTATAAATGTAACTTATTATCATTTATCTTTTTATAAATTAAAATTCGTCTATTTTACTAATCAAAATTAATCAATTTTTCTAATTTAGCAGTTTTTGTGGAAAAAATGAAAACAAATTCTTTCCTTTTATTAATTAAAATTCTTCTAGTTTGTTAATAAAAATTCAACTCCTATGCCAACAAAAAATTCATCTATTTTTACTAATTTAACTATTTATTTAGTTTACTAACTAAAATTTACCTGTTTTTCAAAATAAGGTTTCTCCCTTTATGCAAATTAAAAATCTACCTATTTTATCAATTAAAATTAATTCATTTTTCAGATTAGAGTTACATATTTTACAAATTAAAATTCATATATTTTGCTAATAAAAATAAAAAAACAATTATTATTTTATTATAATAAAAATTATGTACTTTTTTACTTATTGAAATTCGTTTATTTTTTAATTGAAATTCTTCTATTTTACTAATTAAAAATTTAAAATCCACCTGCTTTACTAATTAAAATTTACATATTCTACTTATTAAAATTATTGTAAATAATTTATAAAAATTCATTAATTTTACTCATTAAATTTCAACTATTTTACACAAAAAAAAATTACTCGATTCAAATAATAATCTTTTAATTTAAACATTTAATTAAAAAAATTGATTATCATGTAAATATTTCCTTGAATAAAAAAAATTTCTAATTGAATCAAACAAATTTTACTCGAACGAATAATTTCCTTTTCCGTATAGCAAATACCGCAGTTAATTAAAATAAATAATAATTATCTCAATATTTAATTTATTAAATTTTTTAATTATGTTTAATTGACAATAAAATAAAAAAAGTAATCGTATAAAAATGTTGAATTAATATATGAAAAATCCCTGAACCTGTTTGAGGACAAACTCATGATATTATTATATTGAAGTGAACGATATGTCTACAATAAAAACCCGATCGCAATTGTAGATTTTCAATAGTAAATTTATGTCCCTGTTCTCTTCTTTAAAAGGGTCAATTCCCACCGAGAACGTTATCCGATGTTAATTGATGTCAACTAACGCAATGATCGTACGATTTCGTAGCAACCAATGAAAATCAAGAATTGAAGCGAGCCTCCGTCTTCGTCGTTGTCGTTGCCGTCAACGTCGAACGATATGATTATTTAACTTAAACTCGTAAACATCTTGTTGGCATTAATCTTGTACTCGCGTCGCTGACGCGTTACATTATGAAAACTCTCCTCTAATTATAGATTCTTGACGTACAGAAAACTTCTTATTCTTGAAATTAATAATAATAATAATAATCTAATGTTTTTCCTTTCTTTTCCCTAAAATCTTTTTATCATTTATTTATTTCACTTAAACGGGTTTAATATATAATAAATATTTACATGAATCAAATAATTTTTATTTTAATAAAATAAATAAATTTTCACTTTCTTACAGTAAAATTTAAATAACATATACTAAAATTTATCATCCGAAAGTAATAAAAATTCCAAAGAGAAATAAATTTTAAAAAAAATTTGTTCTTTAAATTTTTTGATGAATTCATAATCAAAATTTGAAAATTCTCATATTAAGTAAATATTGAATTATTATTGTTTTATTTTCAAAAGTTTTTGAATAACACTTCTCAAGAATTCAATTATTTACACTAAGAAAACAATTTATTTGATTCAAATATATTTTGTTTAAATCAAACTTAAAATATCTTTGCTATACAGTCAAAAATATTGAAATTTAATTGAAACATATTTTTTGGTTCATTTAAAAAAATAATATATTTAATTTAAACATAAGTTGTGGTTGACTTTAAATTATTTATAATCAACTTTTAAGTTTGAATTAAACATAACATTTTTAATATTTTTTGTTTAAATCAAAACAGAAAATATGTTTGAATTAAATATAATTATTTAAACAAATAATACTTTTGAATTAAAGCAGTAGATATTTTCTATATATTGAGATTAAGCTTACAAACTAATTTCAATTAAACAAAATTAATACAATTTTAATAAAATTTCACGAAAGAATACAATTATATTATTTTCTGAAATTTGCATAAATCCATTGAAAAAATTGAAATATTTAGAAAAATCTTTGCAAACATTCAATTCTCTTAAAAATAATTCTAAAAAATATTTAATCTTAAAAATTCAATTATTTTGCAAATTTTAAAGAAAATTCTTATAAAATATTAAATTATTTTCTGTAAAAATTACAAAATTTATTTATAAAACTTTTACAATGTCAATTTTTTAATAAAATTTTACTGAAGGATTCAATAAATTTTTTTCCAATTTTTAATAAATTTTTTTGAAAAAATTCATTTATTTTCAAAAATTTTAATGAATATCTAATATTTAATAAATTATATTGAAAACAATTTTAATAAACTTCAACAATAAAGTAATCAATTATTATAACTTTTAACAGAAGCGATTATTTTAAAAACTTGAAAGAAATTCTTCATAAAATCTAATTACATTCAAAATTTTCAATTTAATCTATTAACGAAAATAGATAATTTGAAAAAAAATGTAAAGAAATTCTTCAAAAGAGTTTAATCAGGATTTTGAAAATTTGTAATAAATTTCTTCGCAGGAATTTAAATATTTTTATCATTAATAAAATTCTTCAAAGGAATGCAATTATTTTGAATTTAATTGTTGTGAAATTTATCGAAAGAATATGCAATTATTTTTTAAAATATTATTACAATTCATTTATATTTATTTTCAAAAATTCTGACAAAAATTTTCGGAAAAACTAAATTATTTTTTTAAGTAATAAAATTCATCGCAGGAGTTTCATTATTTTTAATAGTATTTTATTAAAATTTCTTAACAGAATTTATTTATTTTCAAAAATATTAAGTAAGTTTTCGATTAAATGCAGTTTACAAAATATTCAAACTCGAAAGTTGAATTTTGAATTTGTTGAATTTAATCTCAAAAATTGAATTATCTCTCAGACTGTCTGTAATATTTATTTTTAAAATTCAATTATTTTCTAAATTTTTAAAAAACTTCTATTAAACTATTAAATTATTTTCTTTAAAAATTACAAAATGACATAATTTGTTTATAAAAATTTTATTTTCTCAAATTTTTAATAAAATCTCAATGATTCAGTAAAATTTTCTCCAATTGTTAAAAAATATTTTCAAAAAAATTTCTTTTGTAAAATTTTAATAAATTCTGAGAATTAATTCAACTATTTTTAGAAATAGCAAAATTCTTCGGAAGAAGTAATTTATTTTCACAGGAATTCAATTATGTTCAAAACAATTTTAATAAACTTCAACAATAAAGTATTTAATTATAATTCTTAACAGAAGCTATTATTTTAGAAACTTGAAAGAACTTTTTCATAAAATTCAATTATTTTCAAAATCTTCAATTAAAATTAGTAAAGAAAATATGTTATTTAAAAAAAATTGAATACAATATTTTAATAGAATTTAATAAGGATTTTGAAAATTTGTAATAAAATTCTTCGCAAGAATTCAATTATTTTTATTAATAATAAAATTCTTCAAAGAAATGCAATTATTTTGAATTTAATTGTAGTGAAATTTCTCGGAAAAATACAATTATTTTTTAAAATATCAATTAAATTCAATTATAATTAAAAATTGTTGAAAAAATTCTTCGGAAAAATTTAGTTATTTTTTTAAATAGTAAAATTCATCGCAGGAATTCAATATTATTAAAAATCTTGGGAAATTATCAGAACATAACGAATATTTTTTAATAAATCTTTAATACTTTTTACACTAAAATATTTAAACTCGTGTAAAATTGAAGAACTTTTTGTAAAAAAAACATTTAAAAAAACATCAAACAAAATAAAATAAAGAAGATTAACTATAATTATAGTCAGTTCAGATTTTACTCTCTAAGTAGAAAAAATTATTTTTTCCGCGCATAATAAAACAAAATAAATATAAAAATAAATCAAGTAAACCTATATCAATTTGTAGAGGGATAAATTACATATTCGCTCATAACGCCCATTAGATTAATTTCAAATTTTCTCGAGTCTGCTAATTATCTTCTCGGTTCAGAAAACATTCTTGCCAACATTCAAGTGCTGAGCTTACAATTTCGATAATTTGTCGACTCATGAGTCGACATAACGCTAACGATAGAAATAAATTATTCACACACAAAAAAAAACAGAAAAAATTTAAACCCCTCCCAAAACAAAATTTTATAAATAATCCCCTTTTACATATATATATAATAAACCCAATAAACACCCAAACAAACCTATCAACTGTTTTGCTAATGATATTTTGGAAACTAGTGCTGGTAACAATAGTTTGATAAGCTAAATTCGCGCATAAATCAACGAAATATATATAATTGTTCACGAAGCAATTTCTGTGCGTGACACAAATTCTACTTTAGAAACACAGAGAATATTGGATTAAATTATATCCTATTATTTGTTTCGAAAAAGAAAATTCCCTCATTTTAATTGTGAAATATTTACAAATTTATTGAATGAATTAAAATTTTTCTTTAAATAAAGAAATAATATAATATTCTTTTTTTCTCTCGGTTTACGAATTTTCCCTCCTCTGTTTGTATATGGCGCATAATATGCAAATATTAACGTGCAGTTAAACAAGTAAACCATTTAAATTGAAGGCAAAGCCAATGCTCATCCCAGAGCTCATCCGTTTAAATACAATGAATTTACAGTATTCGCACTCACAAATATAATATAAATACGAATAATTGCTATTTGAAATAATTTTTTAAGTACACGATTTAACATTCCAATGTAATAACTAAAAAATCCACCATTCTAAAAGATGTTAAGAAAACTAATTTTTTTATGTTTCCAAAAAAACTTTATTTAGTATTTACTAATTTTTTTAAGTTATTTACATTTTTACTTATTTCTTTTAAAATCAATTATAATTATTTGCGCTGAAAAATAAATTTAATTGATTCAAGGAAACAATTACTTATGTCTAATTATTAAATATTTGTTTGCATCAAATAGTTTCAACATCTGTCAATTAAATTATCTTTTAAATACTAAAATTATTGGTTCACATACAATTTAAATTATTTATTTTCCTATTTATATTTGATTTAAATAAAAATTATTTGATTCAAATAAATATTTATTTAGTAAAAGACAAATAATTTATTATTTGAATCAAAACAATTTTTAGTATTTATTTGATTAAAATAAAAATTATTCCATTAAAGTAAATATTTATTTGGTAAAAAAAAACAATTGAATGAAATAATGTCTTTTTTCATTAAATAAAATTTCTTCTTTATATAAATAAAATTAAATAAATTAAAAATTTTATAACATTTAAAAGAAACAAAACCTATTTTATTTCGAAAATTTAAAAATAATCGGCTTAATTAAAAAAATGGTTCATATGCATTTTAATTGTTCTTTTGAAGATGATTCCATTGAACTGTTAAATAATAAACTTAATTAAAAAAGAAAAATGCAGTATGACTATATAATCAACCGTAAATAAAAAATAGAGTAAATAGAAAATATAAAAAATCAGAAAATTCACTTTTTCAATTTTAGGAAGGCTATTAAATTTTTATTTGACATTAATTGATATTTTTTACATTCCTCCTTTAATATGATTTTAAAATTTCAATTTAATTCAATAAAAGTTTTAAAGGCTTTTCTATTTTAATAAATTAAATTGTCGCAAAAATTCTATTGAATGAAAAGCATCTAAAAATAACTTTCTTTTAGTACAATAACCTATTTATTTGTTTCAAATTTAAATTCAATTATTTAATTAAGAATAACCTTAAAAGAATATACGAAGGAAGAAAAAAATAATAAAAATAAAATAATTACAAAATAATTACTTAAATCTAAATAAAAAAATGTCCTTTCCCTAAAACTTTTATTTGCGAGGAAATGATTCTAAAACAAATTAATTATTTACTGATTCATATATAATAATTTTATTAACCCAATTAAATTTTATTTGATTTAAATAAAAAAATTTCCTCACTAGCATATATATAAAGGTTACAAAATATTTCATACCTACACGAATAAAACTTTTTCCTTCTATCAATTTTCATTCGAATAACGATTCTTCTTTTTTTCTATTTACTCTCTCGCACAAATAATAAATTCTCATTTATAATCCAACGAATTGTCAGTTTCTCTCATTATTTCATTGATTCCAACTTCTCTTTGTAATACCATGGAAAAAATATTCTATTTTTTTTAAATATTAAAGAAATATATTTCTCTTTTCATTTTTATATTTATATTTTCCTTCATCAATTACATTGCAGTTAAAAAAGATATAAAAAAAAGTATGCTTCAAAAAAAAAAGAATCGAGAGAGAGAGAGAGAGAGAGACCTGAACAATGTGTCATTTTCCATACATTTTTTTATTTTTCTCCCCCCAAGAGATTCAAAAGAGAAAAAAAAATAAACCTAAATTCATGATCTTTCCAGCAAATCAGAGATGGCAAGTACCAGTAGTTCTAGATTCTCTGAATAGAGCTAATTTACAAAGAAAACTGTTGCTTTCTGCTTGCAAATTTTAGTGACTGAAATACCCTAAATGAAGAGAATTCTCTCTCAATTTATTAAAATAAATGTAAAGATTTACGTCAAGAAATTGCAAATGACAAAATATAACCTGCTAATAACTATCGTATAGTTGACAAAATATTATTAGTATAAGTTTGCAAATATTTTTTCCACCAAAAAAAATTTTACAATTTTTACAATTCAAGTCAAATAAACTCTTTAGTTTTTAAAACAATTTCTGTAATTTAAAGCAATAATGTTTAATTAATTTAAAACAAATTATTTGACAAAAAACCCATGTTTGTTCAACAAATTATTTGAATAAAATATTATTAGATGACTAATTACTTTAATAAAACATTATTTAACAATAATTATTTAAATTAAACATTCATTTGATAATTTGATTAATTATTATTTAATGCAAAAAACAATTTAAAAAAATTTTCTATTAAAATAATTAAGTGTCAATTAAACATTACGTTTATATAAAGTATTTATTAGATTCAGATAATTATCATATAAATATTTAATTGTGCTAAATATTTACTTGATTAAGTAATTAGTAATCAAGCAAAAATGATTTGAAATAAATAATTGTTTTTGCCAAATAAACATTTTAACAAAAAATAACATTTAAATTAATATTTAATAGTTAATACAAAATTACAAACGAATATTTATTCGAAAACAAATTATTTATTTTATTAAATTAAATTAATATTCAAGTCAATTAATTATATATGAATCAAATAAATGTTTGATAAAAACAAAAATTTATTTGTTTTAAATTAATTAGTTGTCAAATAAATATTTGCTTTTATCAAACATTTATTGGACTAAAATAATAAATCTTAAATTACTTTTTTTTGACATCTAATCATTTAATCAAATAGATTTTCCCATCTAAAATTTTTCTGATTAAATAAATTTCTTTCTACTATGAAAAAGCTCGCACAAAAAAAAATTATTGAATTTAAATTTAGACCAATAACTCTAAAAAAAATTTATTTTATTCAATTAACAAATAAATTTTTGTATTATAAACTAAAGATTTACTTGAATTAACTAATTTCTACTTAAATCAAATAAATTGCACTTGCTTCAATTACTGAAATTAGTAATTTAAATGCAATTTAATTGATTTAAAGGCAATTTAATTGATTCAAAGGCAATTTAATTGATTTAAATGCAATTTAACTGAATTAAATAAAAAATTCTCCGATTCAAGAAAATATTTATTTAATAATATTCAAGTAATTGATTATTTTAATCAAATAAATTATTTTCCCATCTACAACAAATTCCAAAGAAATAGGCAATTAAAAAAACAGAAAAAAATCTCTTCATCGCGAATGTAAAATTAACTTTTATAATTTCCAAAACAAATGCATTTATTTTAACAAAAAAAAATAGAAGTGTGCATTTCCAACAGCGTCGATTATTAACATTGCGCGGGAAAATTAACGAAATTGTTTATGCCGGGCTTAAAACAATGAAGACAATAATTAGTTTTTCCAGGTAAGCTCTCTCTCTCTTCTCTCTCACTCTCCACAATAATAATTGTGCGAACCGGTGCGGATTTCAAAGTGCGAATATAACCAAGAGAACTGTGTGTTTGACCACCGAAAATGGTTCTGTGGACATGAACCAAAACCATGAATGTGTAAATCAGTTAAAATGGCAAATAATAATCGTCGCGTATGGAAACATGATTCGGTCGTATACGACTATGTATACACCATTCTCTCACTCATTTACTCACTCTTTCTCTCTTTATACATGTACAACAATTTTTTCCCCTCCCTCCACTTTTTTCCTTTTTTTTTTTTTTTTTTTTTTTTTTAATTCGTTTTGTTAAGCGTACCGTAAAGTAGTTCATTTTCCCAGTTTTATACAAGAACAAAATAGACCGATAAAATTCGATGTGCACATCATCAGAGATATTAAAACACAATTTTCAGCACTAAATATACCAAAAATATAATTGAAGGCTCTTATCAGTTCAGAGAATTCGTTAAACATTCGAATGAATGCACAATTTACCATATCCATTCTTTTCTTTACAAGAATTTTTCATATTTTCAAGCAAAATTAAATTCAGTTTTAATTATTAATTTTAATTAGTTCAATATTAAATTTTATTATTTAAAAATAATTCATTAGCATTATAAGAATAATTTTAATTTAACAAAATTTTAATTTAACAACATTTTCAATTTTTACGAAAACAAAAATTTTTTATTATTTTTTATTACTCCGATAACAAAAATTACTTAATTCAAATAAATTATTACTTGTGTAAATAAATATTTATATATTTGTATGAAATATTTTTTAATTAAGTCATCATTAAATTATATTTTTTTATTGTTTCCAATACTAAAATTATTATTGGTTCAAATACGATTTAGTTGATTTTAATAAATAATATTTGAGTCAAGTAAATATTTATTTTATCAAGTGGTCTGTCTGCCTTATATTTTCTATATTAAATAATCGTTATGTTCCGGTAATCTATTCGCAGTTAGAAGTTAGTTGTTCGTTTTATGTTTCCAAACTTTTTTTTTAAATAATTGTTTCTTTAAAACTTATTTCCATAAGGTTTTTATAAAAATAATTAAATTGTTTTAAAGAATTTTATCAAAATTTTGAAAAAAATTATGTTTTAAAGAATTTTATCAAAATTTTGAAAATAATTATGTTTTAAAGAATTTTTTAAAAAGTTACAAAAAAACAGCATTCAATCGAAAACTTATTAAATATTTTTGATAATAAATATATTCTGTTAAGAAATTTTAACAAAATACTATTAAAAATAATTAAATTCCTGCCATGAATTTTACTACTTACAATAGAAAAATAATTCAGTTTCTCTGAAGAATTTTATCAAAATTTTTAAAAATAATTGAATTGAATTAAAATTTTGTAAAATAATTGTTTTCATTCGATAAATTTTTTTCTACAAATAAATTAAAAATATTTGCATTTCTTTGAAGAAATTTGTTATTAACGAAAAAAATTGAATTTCTGCGAAGAATGTTATTAAAATTCTTTAAAACCATGATTAAATTTTTTTTGAAGAATTTCTTAAAATTTTTTAATAATCTATTTTCGTTAATAATTTTAATTGCAAATTTAGAAAGTAATTGTGTTTTATGAAGAATTTCTTTCAAATTTTTAAAGTAATCGCTCCTGTTAATAGTTATAAATTAATACTTTATTGTCGAAATTTATTAAAATTCCTTTCAATATAATTTATGACATTTTAGATATTTATTAGAACTTTGGAAAATAAATGAATTTTTTCGAAAAAATGTATTAAAAATTGAAAAAAAAATTCACTGAATCCTTTAGTGACATTTCATTAAAAAATTGATACAATAAAAATTTTATAAACAAATTTTGTAATTTTTAAAGAAAATAATGAAATATTTTACAAAAATTTTCTTAAATGATATATCACGTAACATTTCTCTCTTAATCTGAATTAGTAGAATTCTACTAAGAATTAGTAAAATTTTACTAATTTTTAGTAGTTTTTATGAACGACTTTTCACCTTTTTAATTAGTAGAATATTACTAATTTTTAGTAGAATTCTACTAATTTTTAGTAGTTTTCATGAACGACTTTTCACCTTTTTAATTAGTAGAATATTACTAATTTTTAGTAGAATTCTACTAATGTTTTAGTAGAATTCTACTAATTGAAAGTTACTTTTTCACTAAATGAATTAGTGAAACTGTTTTATCGACTATTAATAAAACAGTTCTACTAATTGTTAGTAGAATTATTACTAAATCATTTAGTGAACGACTTTTCACCAATTCATTAGTAACTTTCTACTAATTTAGATTTAGAGTTGCTAGTGTTTATTAATTTAAATTAGTGACAGAGTTTTGATTTTTGATTTAGAAGATTTTACTAATAAATCAATTGGAATTATTAGTTATTAGTAAAATTTACTAATTCAAAAGAAAAAAGAGATTTACTAAAAGATTTACTAATAATAAGTGAAAAATTTTTACTTATTTGAATTTAGAGATATAATTTATTTAATTATTTATTTCAAATTAACGGGTTAGTCCATTTGGTACAGTAAGTACTTCTAATTCTAAAAGTTACAACTGTAACATATAAAAAAAAGATACAATATCAAGGATGACGCTTTAAAATTTTAAGTTAAGTATAGGATCAAACAATTAAATAATAATAGAACAATAATTTTTAAATTATTATAATTTTTATAATCAAATAACAATTACATTTTAAAAAATATTTTTATTTTGTAATAAAATGAATAATAAGATAGACCATAATTCGCGAAGAAAATATATTATGTATAGACAAGGAAAATATATTTATATACATCAGCTAAATTCCGAATCGACGTTGCTCACAGATTAAGAGAAGGACTATAAAATTTAAAGGATTACAGAGGGAGGATTAACCTTTTTTTCAGCCTGAATTGGTATACTACTAGAGTGTATGAAAAATTTATGGCATACATTTTATTTTTCAAATTCCCTACGAGCTTGGAATATATAATCTAACAATACAGATTATATAGACTGGGGAAGGTAAGCTGTGTGTACCTGCTTCGTAAACATTTTTTCTCACGATAAAAAAAAATCTATAGACACACATCCTCTAAATATTTAATCTACTTGAAAGCGATATAACAAACATCTCATCTATAAATGCAAAAACGAGCCAATTTTTCCTCTCAAATTCTACCAATGCCATAGTATTATTTAAATAAAACAAAATAGCCCTGAGAAAATTTGCAAAAAAAATATACAATATAATATAAAAAAATTATTATAAAAATATAAAAATATATAAACTAAAAAAATGATTTCATAAACAATATTTTACTTAAAAAACTAAAAATGTATATAAAGAAGTAAATAAAAGTAATTGAATAAAAAAAAGTAAAAGAAATAAAGTTCAGTTCGGTAGCCGTGGTTGTTAACGCGCCTCATTTTGTGCGTGTCTAGGGTTCGATTCCCGTCGGGTCAAAATTTTTCAAATAACGGAAATAAAAAGTACATAAAAGTGAAAAGTAAAACAAGACAATAGATTTACATTAAGGGTAAATAATGGATGAAAATGAAAAAGGAAAAGTAGATCATCGAGAATAAAAAAGCAATATGTAAATAAAGAAAATAGAAAAAAGGTAAATAAATAAAAATAAATAAAACTAAAAGTAAATTCACGAAAATAAGTAAAACAAATATAAGTGTAAAATAAAAAAAAATCTACAATAATACTTATCAATAACAGAAAAAATAACAATATCAATAACAGAAAAAAAAATAACAAGACAAAATAAGTCGAGTAATAAAGGAAATACCGTTCGAAAACTGTGTGTGAGAGTTTCAGTTTAGCCAGCAAAAGACACGAAAGGAAATACTATATAGGTGGAAAGATTTAACTGTCGCAAGAGATTTCCGTTTGCAGAACTTTACTCTTGAGATCGAGGACCGTAACAAATCTATGTCGAGCCCCTGTGCAAAGTTACATTTCAATTTTAACAATTGCAAGAATAAACTCATCTCCAAAAACCCGGCAATTTGTAATAAATGCACATCTTTTGAAATTTTCTTTATCAAAGTACTGACTTCATTATTCCACAAGTTCGCTATGTGTATTGATATAAATGGAGAAACTATTCAAAGGTATTTCATGTATAGGTTTATTCAAAACCCCCAAAGGCGTTTGTAGGCTCCTCTCTCTCTCTCTCTCTCTCTCTCTCTCTCTCTCTCTCTCTTCCTCTTTTATATAAACGAAACCGAAACCGTATCGTTTTCATTCACCCGATGAAATTAAACTTAAGAAATTTGAATCCAAAGCTCAAGATGTAAAAAAATCGATGTGGGTTAACAATGAACGTCAGGAATTCATTTCATTATTGCCAAAATTGAATTTCAAAAGCTCAGAGGAGGGGAGGGGATTTAATTGTTAGAAGTTTAATAATATTAAAACCATCATGCACATAGAAAAAAGAAATATTTCATTTAGAGTCTACTAAACATTTTATTTGTATCAAATAAATTTTATTTGGTTAAAAAAATTGTATTTGGTTCAATAAAAAATGCTATCCTCATCGAATAAAATTATTATTTAAAACAAATAATTAATTTAGCAGGTTCTGAGACAAATATACATTTACAGGGTGTCTACTATTTTCATTCAACAAAATTCCCGGTTTTTCCCGGTTATGGCTTAATTTTCTCCCAGTTTTCTTTTCTCATAAAATTTAAATTTAAATTTGATTTCGAACATAAATAAATAATAATTTTAATTGAAAATTTGAAAAATAATTTTTTCAAATTTTTAAAAATAATCTTGTCTGTTTATCATTATAATTGGAAATTTTCTTTTTCAAGTTTATTACAATTCTATTGATAATAATTGAATTTCTCCAAAGAATTTTATTATTTACAAAAATAATTGAAATCCTTCCAAAGAATGATATAATTTATGAAAATAATTTTATTCCTTGTGAAGAATTTTATTACAATTTAAAAAAAAAGCAGTGATAATTAATTATTTACTTAAATAAGTAATAAACATTAAGTTTGCTTAAGAAATTATAAATATCATTTATTTGAACATTCAGAAATTTGAAATTATAAAAATTGAAGAGAAGTTCAATAATTATAACTATTAAATAATAATAGAATAATATAATTTTTAGAAGCAAAAAATTGATTTAAAACTTTAAGAAGGACTTTATATTTTAAAAATAAAATTATAATTACGGTCACTAACTTCCCTTGATTATTTTCGAAAAATTGAAATTAAAATTCTTTCAAAGAATTAAATTATTTTTCAAAAAAAATGTAAAGAAATTTCAATTATTACAAAAATTTGCAATTATTTGTTTAGAAAAATTAAATTATCTTGAAACAATGGAATTGAAAAATTTCAACAATTTTATTTTTCAGAATTTAAAAAACAAAATTTGCGAGAATTCAATTTAAATGAAAAATTTGAAGTGCATATGGTTTTTTTTTAAATTAACTATTAAAATTTTAATTATTAATCTTCGCACTAAGAAACATGAATTCATTAAAATGTGACTATAAAATCCAATTATTAATTAATTATTAAATTAAAATACTTTGAAAATTTTATTTGTTAAAAAGTTTCTAAAGAAATTCTTTCACAAATTAAATTACATATTTTCAGTCGAATTGCACAATATTTCTATTAACTCCATAATTTTTTAAAATTTATTTACATAATCTGTTTGAATTAATGCCTGACTTTTACTATCAAATTAATTTTTTTTAACTAATTCAAAGTTAGAGAAGAGTATAAATATCTACAAATATTCAAATAAAAAGTAATTTTTTTAAAAACGAATTAAAATAATAAAACTTTTTTTAATTTTGGTGAAAAAATTCCCGGTTTTGTATAAAAATCCCGGTTAATTCCCGGTTAAATTAAATTCCCGGTTTTCCCGGTTAGTAAACACCCTGATTTTAATTAATTTAAATATTTGAATTATATTCGATTTAAATAAAATTTTTTTCTGGGACCGAAAAAAAATGTTTTTCCATTTGTAATCAAAATTTTGTCTAAAATCTAAATAGGATCAAAGTGTTTTATTCAAAAAAATAATCTGGCGTTCCAAATTTATATTTAAACAAAAAATTTCCATTTTTCAAATCATTAAAAAAATACATTTAAAAATAAAATCTCCGAAATTAATATTTTATTAAAAATGAATTATTATAAAGAATTTACATCTTTTAATTTAAGAATATTTTCCATAAAGAAATTTAAAAATTCGATGAAATCATAAATAATTATATAAATATTGATTAATTAATCAGAAACTATTAATTGAATAAAGAAGTTTTTTTGTTTTAGCCAATAAATTTTAATTCTAAAAAATTTTCATTAAGGAATAAAAATAAATGTTACAAAAGTCAGATAAAAACTAAAATTTGCACTCTCCCTTAAAAGTTACTACTCTCTCCTATTTGCATTCGAATTATATAAATATTAAATGAAAACGCTAAAGTCACTCTCTTCTCTCCATCTGAAAACTAAATTACAAAATTGGACAGTTTTTTGACAGATAAAATGTCATTCGAAGAAACTTTAAAGTCACAATTTTCTCTCTGTGATGAAAATCAAAGGAACGGAAAATAGTTTTTAAATCTGAAGATTAAAAATAACAAAAAAAAAAAGAAAAATAGAGAAAATAAAAATAAAATGAAATCAATGATGCGTTGTGCACTGAACGAAAGAAGAGACGAGAGTAAACTGAACGGAAACGGGAAGCATTTATTTCTTTCCGATATTTATTCCGGGCATTTATGTCCCTGTGGAAGAGAGAGTCGCGTCTATACCAAAACTATATAATCGATTTTTCTTTTTATGAATTATGTCCCCCTTCAAACAAAATACATTAAACCATTTTGATACGCTCGACCTATACAACCAAATTTCACTTTAACATGTTTATCTTGTTCTCCATTAGAAGAAAAAAGCAATAGATTATTGTTAAATCTTTTAAAAACGAATTGAACTGACAATCAAATAAAAAAGTTTACTCCATCTTCATATTTTTCTATTTTTCCATTAAAAAAAAAAAACTATTACAGACAAAGCGTGAACAATTTATTATATTTTAAAGTAATTTATAAAAAAAAAAATTAACACTACCAAATTTTTTTCAAATACAAAAAATGGAGACTGATCTTCCGGCACAAATAAAAATAAATCGCATTTAATTCAAACTATATATATACACAAACATCAAAGAGAATTGATTGGCAAAAAAATTGCTTTTTTATATATATGTATAAATAGAACCCACCTTTTTTTCATGTCTCGAAAATAATTTCACTCTCATGTGTATAAATATATATAATTTCACCTTTAGGTGAATACAAACATAATGCATTACTTCCGATTGAAATAAATGTTTGTTTTGTTCGAGTAAATGCTTTTACCATAGATATATATATACATACAAACGAAGCGATCGCATGTAATTATTTGATAATTTAGCGCAAAATTTCTGGTTAAAAAGCTCGCGACAAGCCTCTGAAAATTGACAAATATCATTTATATATGTACATATGTGTTTCTGTGTGTGCATATATGTTCAGAAAATTTTATTAAGTTCATCATTGACAATAGAGTTTTTATCCTGGCCAATTGTCACTCTTTTCAAGTGAAATATAAAATAAAAAAAATGATTTTTAAATGCAATTAATGTCGACATTTGTGCATATTGTGTGAGTTCAACTGAAAAATTCAAATCAAAATTTCAAAAAATTCAATAGGTAAAAATTTACAAAATTTTTTTCTTCACTAATTCTTTAAATTAATGATTGGTCATACTTTATTTTTCAAAAGTAACTATAAGCAAGCATATGACCAGTAGGATTCAACACTTTAATAATCAATTGTCCCAACTACAAAAATGAAACATTTAACCAGTAACTACAGAATTTTTTATTTTCAAGATAAATTCAGGGTTGCCACGCTTTTGCTCTTTACAAATTCCCTGTTTTATTCAAGTTATCCAGATTAAAAAATAGAATTTTTCCTAGTTTTTAAAACTACATTTATTATTAATTAGAAACTTATTCAAAAACATCATTAACTTTATTTTTAAATAAATATTTTATCATTAATATTTTTTCATACAGAAATTAGAATTTTCAAAAATCCAATTATTATTCTTTACTTATTCTTTAAAGAATTAAATTATTTTCATTTTATTTATTTATTTAGTAATTAACGGGATTGAGCAGATCAAAATAATTTGTCAAAATTAAATTATTTTCAATGTCTATTATTTCAAAAAATTTTAACAAAAGAATTCAATTATTTAAAAAGAAATTTTAATAAAATTCGTCTCAAGAATTCAATTATTTTCAAAAGCAATATAATTCTTTGCAAAAATTCAATTATGTTCAAAATTCACAAAAATTCTTGTCAATTTTGAATTACTTTTATAAATAATAAAATTTTTCTCCGAAATTCAAACATTTCTGAAAAATTTTAATGAATTTCTTGGCAGAATTCTAATTAATTTATAAGTACAATTTTTATCAAATTTCTTAAAAAATAAAATTATTTCTAAAAATTGTAATTAAAATTTACCAAAAGAATTTAATTATTTAAAAATTTATTGATAAAATTCTTTATGAAAATTAAATTTTAAGAAATATTTAATTATTTAGTAAAATATTTATTTTTATAGTCAACAAAATTAATTATTAAACCAAAATATTTATAATATTCTACACAAACATTCAATTCTTTTCCTAAAAAAATGTCATAACACCATCAGAATTTCAATTATTTTTCATACAATTTTAATCGTATTTCTCAAAAAATGAAATTATTCTTTAGAATTTTATTAAAATTCGTCGAAAGAATTCTATTATTTAAAAAATTTATTGAAATAATTATTTACTAGAATTGAATTTTATGAAAAATTGAATTAATCAAAAATTATCTTTGCTTGTATTTAAATAATTGAATTCTCATAAAATTTTCTGATAATAATTCATTTTTAAAATGAATTTCAGTTAAAATTTTAGATTAAAATTCAAAGTTTTTATTTCTTCTTAAAATTCGTAAAATTGAATACTGTAAACAAATGAATTTGAAAATTGTCAAAATTTTTTTTCGAAAATTATAAAAACTAATTGATTTAAAAAAGAATTTTAGTCAAAAATTCTAAAAATAATAATCGTAATGATTAAAAAAAATTTTTAAAGAAGTTACATTAAAAAAAGTAGCAAGTGAATTTTTTTTAAAAAATTAATCCTACAGAATTGTTTGTTAAAAGTATCAAAAATTCAAATTTTCAAAGATTTTAATTTAAAACCTTTCGAAAATTTAACTATTTCTAAAAATTTAAATAATAATTGAATTCTTTTAACAAATTTTAATAGAATTATTCTTAATACTAATTTCAGTTTTCGAGAAATTTGATGAAACGAATTTTATAAAATAAATTAAAAATAATTGAAATTCTGACAAGAATTTCATTAAAATTTTTCTAACTAATTTAATTTCAGAGAAAAATTGTATTATTTATAAAGATAATTGAAAATTTTTATTAAAATTTTAGTAGATTTTTTAACATAATTCGATTTTCTACAAAGGATTTTATTAAAATTATTTTGAAGAAAATTCAATTGTTCTAGTCTTTTTAAAATTTCTATCAAATTCATTTAAAATTGAAATTTTTCAAAATTTCTAACCAAAACTTTTCCAAGTTCATTTAAGTAAAATTAAATTTCAAGAATAAATACAATTAGAAAACAACAATTTTCCAGAATTTCGATCAAAATTTCCTGCCTTTTCCAGGTTTTAGTAGAATTCTACTAATTAAAAGTCACTTCTAACCAAAACTTTTCCAAGTTCATTTAAGTAAAATTAAATTTCAAGAATAAATACAATTAGAAAACAACAATTTTCCAGAATAAACAATTTTATTTTTCATTAGCCATCCTATTATACTACATATGAGAAATTCCACGTGAGATTTACCTATGACTATCACTTTTTTCTAAACTCTAAATTTTGAAAACTTATAAGCTATTGAAAAGGGGCCAAAACTTTTAAAAAACCAAAAGTTCAAAAATTCATTTTTGAAAATTTGAAAATTTAAACAATCAAAACAAAAATGAAAAAATACGTTTTTTCATATTTTTCTATAAAGATTAAGAAAAAATATATAGTTAACCGATTTTTAATTTTACCATATCGGTAAATCTCACGTGGAATTGCCCATATAGTAAATCTGTTTGTTGATATTATTTCAGTTTTCTCTAATCAATATTTAATTATCAATATTTATGACAAAAAGAAAAATTAAAAATTGTGCATTATCTTTTGTTTACAGTTCAGTGAACATATACATTGTTAAAATAGTTAAAATTCTAACAAAGTACTCTGATCATGAGATAATTTATGTAAATTGTAATCGCATAATAAAATCAAGAGATGAAATATTTGAAACTCTAATTAACACGATACACACTCAGACATGTATATATAAATATTTACATGTATACACGAATATTGAAAAATTCTATACATCTATAATTATACGATATAACCTTTCGTTACGATATTCCCCGTTCAATTTACATTTACTTTGAGGTAATTAAAAGCACAATTTATAATTCACTTTTTAACATCTACAATAAAGAAAATCGAAAAAGAATAATATATCTGTATATATATATTTATACAGGCGCGAGATATAAAAAAAGTAATTACACCCATCAATATTTTATAAATTTACGACACAATAGAGGAGGAAAATATGAAAATTATTATTTTTAATTATTTCCAATAAAACCATATAAATGAATGTATTTTGTATATAAAATTTAATAATTATGAAAAAACGAGTGAAACCTAATGAAATTAAATTCATTAAAAGTTACATATTATATTATAAATCAATTTTCAACCTTTTTTCCTTTATTTAATATTTTATCACGTTTGATGGCTGATACATATATATGTACCGGAAACTATTTTGCACGCTTCCCGCAAAAAAAGAAAAAAGAAAACAAAAACAAAAAATTCATAAAAAATGAAATACGTGACCCGATCACCCGTTTGCCTGTTTCGTTATCAATAAAGAATTTGAAGCTCAATTAAAATAGTGCTGGAGAACTATAGAATGTTTGAGTTTCGGGTAGGGCATATGCAACTGAATTAATTGCACTCGATTGCTGCGTCCCTTTTTTTTCAAAAACCACTCAAACCCAATACAACAATTGAACGTCAAAAATCAATCTAAGACCAGGGTCATTGACTTTATTGCCGTTAAATGAAGAATATTGTCAAACAAAAAATTGCGATATTGAAAAAAAAAAGAATTTCCATTCTGTACCTATGAAAAAAATAGTTATCTAATTTTCTATTTCAGAATTTAGGGAATGTAATGTTAAACATGAATTTTGCTTTAAAACTAATAAACCTTATTACATATTTACATGACTAATTGTAATAATTGATCTAATAATAAAATACGAATCTTTACGGAAAATTAGTAAAACTTAGGAATTTTAATAATTTCTAAACATTACAATTAATAATCCTTCTTGAATTCAAATAATTTTCTACATTTTTCAACTAAACTTCATCTCTTAATCAATTAAAAACAATTTTCCAAAAATTCTTCTAGAATTTTATTATTTAAATAAAAACTTCAATTTTTTATAATAATTGTAACTCTCCATAGTTTTTTCTTAAGTTACTTATAAAAATAAAATAAGTTATAAGTAATAAATTTTATAATGAAATTATAATGTTTTTTTAAACTATATTTTATATTAGAAATTATTTTATTGAGGTTATAAATTTAAAATTAATGTGAGGTTACTTCTTATAAAAATAAAATTAAGTTTAAGATTTTTGTAAATATGTTAATGTAAAAAAATGACGCATTTTTTTGAAAAATGCTAATATTTCCATGAAAGAAAGATAAAAGAATAAATGCCTAATTATGGGGAGGGGACAAACCTACCTCCTCTTATAAGGAATAAAATATTATAATTTCATAATTTTAATTGAATGAATTATGTTTATTATTAAAATTTTATGTTAAAATTTAGTAAAATGTTTCAAAAATAATTAGATGTTTGAAAAATATAAATAAAAATGATCAAATTTGTGAAGAATTTAAAATAATATACAAGACCATAATTTTTCAAAAAATCCAATAACTTTAAAAAGTGAATATTTATAAATTTTTATGTACCTTAAAATATTTAAACCTTAAAAGGTTTAGTACCTTAAAATATTTTAATAAAACAATTCTAATAATTTTTAAATATTTTCTTCAAAGAATTTTTCTATAATAACTTTAAAATTTCTCCAAAATACTATAAATAATTCTAAAATGTTGCTATTTTTTTATGTATTCGAAATTTTCGTAATATGTATTTGAAAATATTAAATTTTAAAAAATTGGTTGACAATTTTAATTATTTTTTATTATAAATTTTACAATTAATGACTTTCGACAAAAATTTTTGCTATTTTGATTATTTTAAAAATTTGCAATTTAAATTCTCCAAAACTTGATTTTCAAAAATTATAAATAAATAGATATAAACAAATAAATTTTTTAAGATTAAACTTTTACAAAATTTCAAACTATTCAAAAAATGTTGTATTTTAGATATATTTGAAAAATTTAATCATGTTAAAAAATGACTCTCTAAACAATTTTTAAACAATTAGTTTACTTATTTTGCGAAACATAAGATTTTAAATAATTTATCGTCTTTTACTAAAAAAAACTGTTGTATTTTTTTGTTGCAATGTTTGGAAGAAAAGTCCAAAAAGATGAAATTTTTAAAAATATATCGAGAATAGTCTGAATTTTTTTAATTCCTTTGTAAAAAACTTTTTTCTTTTCTCAACAAATTTAAATTCAAATTTAATATCAAACATAAATAAATCTTAAAATTTCTTGAAAAAAATGTTTTTCTCAACAATTTTAATTGAAAATTTGGAAAATAATTTTTTTAATTTTTTTTTTTAAATATTCTTGTCACTTTATAATTATAATTGAATTTCTACAAAGAATTTTACTATTTCTAATAATAATTGAATTCGTTCAAAAAATGATATTATATTTGAACATTCAGAAATGTGAAATTATAAAAATTTAAGAAAAGTTCAATAATTATAATTATAACTATTAAATAATAATAGAATAATATAATTTTTAGAAGCAAAAAATTGATTTAAAACTTTAAAAGGGGCTTTATATTTTAAAAATAAAATTATAATTACGGTCACTAACGTTCCTTGAATATTTTCGAAAAATTTCAATCAAATTCTTTAAAAATATTAACTTATTTTTCAAAAAATGTAAAAAAATTTCAACTATTTGTTTAGAAAAACAATAGAATTAAAATAAATGAAAACAATTCTAACAATCTTGATTCTTGTTTTTCAGAATTTAAAAAAAAATCGTAAAAATTCAATTTTATTAAAAAATTTGAAGTGTGTATCGTTTTTTAAAATTAACTAATAAAAATTGTAATTATTAATCTTCGCACTAAGAAACATGAATACAACAGCAATAAAACTTTTTTTAATTTTGGTGAAATATTCCCGATTTGTTATAAAATAAAATAAAATTTTTAATTCAAAATTGAACCGCCGGATAGTATAACCACGCATAACATTTTGATGGTCATTTTAGTTGACTTATAAAATACAAAAATACACTTTAAAAAATTTTATTCTTGAATTACTTTCTTACAAAAACTTAATATAATGTAATTAAAAATTTTTTAAATCTTCTAAGTTTATTTGAGTGTGACAAAGGCCAACTAAAATGTCCATAAAAATTTTATGCGTGGTTATACTATCCGGCAGCTCAATTACATAAAAATTCTAAATAACAGAATGTGTAAGCCAATAAAATAATATTAAATAAAAAAATGTACATTTTTTTCAATAACATCTTCCTCGCACTGTTAAAGAACCCTAAAAACCCTCTTTCCCATTTTTTTTTCACCAATATCACAACAAAATTCTCTGGGAAAAAAACTGGATCGTTTTCCATGTTCAAGATTGGTCGTTAAATTTTCAAATCAGAAAAAACTAACAAATAAAGGTATTAGAGAAAAGCAAAAAGAAAAAAATAAGAGGAGAATTCCATTTTTTTATTCTCCATCTTTTCTTTAAAAAAAAAAAAAAAAAAAAAAAAAGCCCTTGACTATTCACATAACGAAAATAGGAAAAGTCGGAGAGAGCGTAAAGAAACGAGGGCATGAGGTATGTGGTGTTTCCAGTTGGTGGTTGTACATAAAGGGTTTTGGAATTGAAGAAAAGGAGTTCCAGATTCAAGACCAGCAGTCGAGTCAGCAATTTGGGTTTTACCCTTTTATATACGAATATAAAACGAAAAAGCATGGGACATCAATCAGAATCCTACTTGCGTTCGTCACGAAAATAAATACAAAGTTTCTCAATATACATGTGTTTATACTTGTATGTATTGAGCACGTCGAGGGCGTGCAAAAGCGACTGAGAGAGAGAGAGAGAAAGAAAGTCTTTTTGCAAACGAGAACGATACGTTATTCTGATTGACTTAAAGGCTGTGTATTACATGTGGAAAATCGATCTCTTGGAACACTAAAAATAACAAAAAAAAAGTAACAAACAAAAAAAAACAAAAAAAATAGGCGTCTGTTACCACCTTCTTTCTACACTACATCGAGTTCAACAATTTCGTATTCGGGTTCCGTTCCATCCTTTTCTTGATTTCAAATAACGTTGGAACAGACTTTTTAAGAGAAACTGTCAAGCAGACATTCTCTCCCTCGCAATGAATTGTTTATTCTCAATTTTATCACCAACATAAATTTGCAATTAGCAATTAAAAATTTGATATTTTCCATTGTTATTCAATTCAGAATTTTTAAATTTAAAATTACTAAATTTTAAATTAATTTTCAAGTTAAAATTTTAATTTTAAGAATTAAATTAAAACCTTTAGCATAGTTTTAAACTAAAAATTAAGAATCTTAATTTAATTTTTAAGATTTGAATTCGATATTTTTATTTAAATTTTGAAGTTTAAATTACACTGAAAAAAAATTTATTTGATTCAAATAACCGATTATTTGAGTCAAATAAATTTTTTTTTCAGTGTACAAATTAGAAATTTTAAATTAATATTGAATCCAGAATCACAAATTTAAAATAAAATTTTTTAAATCAAAAGTTTAATTCTCAATTTACAAATAAGAGTTAAAATTTGTAATAAATTTTTAATTCAAAATTACATAAAAATTTATTTTGTTTCATCAGCAGTTAAAAATTGAATATTTCCCATGTTTATTTAATTCTAAATTTTGAATTTAAAAATGCCTAAAAAGTATTTTATTTTTTAAGTCAAAATTTTTATTTTAAAAATTAAATTAAATATTAAAATCTTTAACTTAATTTGATATAACAAATTAATAATTTTAATTTAATTTTAAAGTTTAAATATAATCTTATAAAATTTTTTAAATCTAATTCAAAAATAAATTAATATTAAATCTGAAATTAAAAATAAAATTTTTAAAATCAAAATCTTAAATCTTACTTTACAATTAAGAGTTAAAAGATTTAATTAACTTTTTAATTGAAAATTACATAAAAATTTGAATTATTCAATTAGCAATTGAAAATCGAATATTTTTCATTTTTATTCATTTCTGAATTTTGAGTTTATAATTACAAATTCTAATTTATTTTTGAAGTTAAATTTTTTTATTTTTTAATCAAAAATTTTAGCTTAAGGGCATTTGAAACATTATGACGTCACAGTATAACTAAAGCATATGTTCTAAAGTTGTGACGTCATAATGGTTCAAATTCCCTTAATTTTAAAATAAAATTCAGAATCTTAATTTAATTATGAATTTGAAATTACAAATTTTTAATTAATATTAAATCATAAATTGAAAATAAAATTTTTAAAATCAAAATTTTTATTCTATTACTTTACAATTAAGGGTTAAAAGATTTAATTAACTTTTCAATTCAAAATAATAATTAAAACTTATTCAATTAGCAATTAAAAATTAGACATTTTCCGTTTTTATTTAAGTCTGAATTTTGAACTTATAATTACAAATTGTAATTTATTTTTGAAGTTAAAATTTTAAGGATTAAATTTAAAAATGTAGCTATATATTTTAAACTAAAAATCAAGAATCTTCATTTAACTTTCAAATCTGAAGTTTAAATTAAAAATTAAATTTTTTTTATTAATATACCATTACAAATTGAAAATAAAATTTTTAAAATCCAAATTTTAATTCTTATTTTACAATGAACAGTTAAAAGTTTTAATTGCATTTTTATCAAAATCAATTAAAACTAAAAATTTGTAATTAAATTTTTTCTTCAATATAACAATTAAAACTTAATTAAACTAAAATTAAATTAAATTAAATTTTAAAATCAAAATTACGTTAATATTTTTATTTCTTAATTTTAATCGGTAATTAAAATTAAAAGTTTTAAAACGCAATTCAATTTAAACTTCAAATTTGAAATCTTTAATTTATAATTAAGGTTTTTCAAATATTTTTAATAGAAATTTTCAATTGATTTCGTTGAAAGCTGATCTTTTTATCAACTACTTTTTTTACAGATACTAAATATTCTATGCACCTCTTTAGTTTTGTTTTATTTCTAAGCGAGTATTTTTACAGCAAAAAGCAAGTGTTATACACGAAACGATTTCTATTATGGTTGAAAATTCTCCTCATGTCTGACCATATCTAGTTTTCACTACTGACAATCTTTCTGCCTTATAACCTCGACTTTTATCCTGAGAAAAATGTTTTATTTCGTAAAAATTAAATTTTTTAAAAATAATCCCAGTTATAAATTATAAAATACATTTTTCTCCAAGTTTAAAAATTTATAAAATTTATAAAAACTAATTTAAAACAAAATCTACTATTATTTGGTTGCTATTAAATGTTATTTCTCAAAAACTTCGAATTTTAATTAGGATAATTAATTGCAGCATTATTTTTTATATTTTATTTGTTTCATGTTATGGAAATTTTTTATTTATATATATTTTTTACTTTTGTGACTAATTTTATTTTGCACAAATAGAACTTCATTTGGTAAAAGTCGAATTTTATTTCGTACAAATAAAACATAATTTAAAAGAAATAGAATTTTATTTGTCAGCATTAAAAATTTTATTTGACACAAACAGAATTTTATTTTTCAAACATAGAATTTTATTTGTTCACAAAGAAATTTTTTTTTAGGGTAAATGAAAACTTATTTGTCAAAAATAAAATTTTATTTGGCACAAAAAGAATTTTATTTTCTATAGAAAAACTGAATTTTTCCCAAATATAAATTCAATTGACAAAAAATAAAATTTTATTTTTAGCATTAAAATTTTATTTCGTGCAAACGGAATTTTAATTTGGCAAAAATATAATTCAGCAGCACAAAGTATTTTGCATTAATAGAATTTTATTGCATTAAATTATTAAAAGAAATAAATATTTGTCACTGAGAAACATTTCCTAACAAAAAATTCTATAAATTCCAACAGTAATGATTGTAATTATTTATTATTATTATTATTATAAAAACGTACAGTCACCTCTTTAATAAAATGTGAAATAATTAAAAATCATTTTAACATTTTAATAAATTTACAATTCAGCCAATTTTTTTTCCTATCTATAACTAATAAAAATAAATCTTGATTGAATTTGCACGAATATAAGAAAAGAGAGAAATGACTTTATATCTCGACGGATAATAATATGAAACCTCACATATAGACAATATAATTTCATGCAAGAATCAATACGTACACCGCGTGGTAGGAATAATATCGCAATTTTTATTTTATCAATAATATCTATTCCGACAATATACCCGCATCAACTAAATTTACATTCAAAATATTATTTCGAAATAGAGAAAACACAAAAATTACATTTACCAAAAAAAAAATAATAAAAAGAAAAACAGAAAACAAAAACAAACAAAAAAAAAGCGAATAAAACCACATACAATTAATTTTCCATTTAGACTCGTGATATTTAGCGAGAGGCAAAACAAAAAAAACAAAAAGAAGGGGTAGGGTAAAAAAAGAAAAGAAAACAATTGCCGGAAAGAGTATCTATTTCCGGCATTAGATAATGATAAAACTACGTACACAATTTAAAGAACAATAGAAGAGCGTATATAATGTATTCTTTCATCTGAAATTCAAAGTAATAAGAAAATTTTTACCGGAGAAAATGGCAAAATCGATGAAACGAAAATACACGAATTTGTGTTGGTGGAAAGGAACTGCGTGGAATTCTAAGAACAATTCTTTTAGTGAGTTTAGCTACTCAATGTATAAATGTATATATATATATATATATAAAATGGATGAAAGTTGTGTAGGTGCTTAAAGTAAAGGAAAGGCGGTTGTTGCACGCAAAGAGAAGTAAAACTCGAAAGGATGATCACGGACCTCGCGCAACTTGAAATATAAGAGCTGTAGAAACGGAAGCAAAAACTGTGTGGCTCAGAAAAGACGAGTACGCCTCAATAGGGGATGAGAAAGGGGGGAGGGAGCAAATGGGGGCGCACATAAAGAGAAGGGAACCTATATAGTATAACAAGGGGTAAAGAAGAGGCGGGGGGGGGGGCTGATGCGAACAACTACACTGAGTATACGGCCTTACCAATTCTATTGTGATCCCGATCCATTATAATGGTAGCTTACACGGAAGAAGTGTGTGTATATACATAGCCTACATAATGGGGCGTGACGGGAAAAATAATTAAACTCCCCCCCCCCTTCTTTCATAGCAAAATTCCATTATATTACAACAACAATAACAACGAAAAAATCAAATTATGAGAATAATTTTTCCAAAAATTCTCAAAATATTAATTAGAAATATAAATTGTATTTTTTTAGAGCTATACCTCGCAGAAAGAAGATTTATACATTTTTATCTTACACAGCCTACTAACCTATATTTACGTGTATCAAAAATTTTTATTTTCTTCAAATAAAAAATTGTATTACGATCAAATAAGAATTTTATTAAATTAAAAATTTAATTCAATTCAAATTCAAATTTTATTAAATTAAAAATTTTATTCAATTCAAATTCAAATTTTATTCAATTCAAAATTTTATTGAATTCAAATTTTATTACACACAGAGAAAAATATTATTTAAACCAAATATATTTTATTTGACTTAAATAAACGTATAATTATATGTCTCAGAACCAATTAGACTTTTTATTTGTTTTAAATAAAATTTATATTTGACATAAATAAAACATATATTTGAGTTCAATAAAATTTTATTTAAACCAAATAAAATTTATTTGAAACAAATAAAAAGCCTAGTTGGTTCTGAGACAAATATAACATTTCTCTGGATGTAAATTAAAAATTATATTCAATTCAAATTTTGTTAAATTAAAAATTGTATTCAATTCAAATTTTATTAAATTAAAAATATTATTCAATTCAAATTCAAATTTTATTAAATTAAAAATTTTATTCAATTCAAATTCAAATTTTATTAAGGGCATTTGAACCATTATGACGTCACAATTTCAAAACTCATGCTTTTCACACATTGTGACGTCATAGTGGTTCAAATGCCCTTAAATTAAAAATTTTATTCAATTAAAATTCAAATTTTATTCAATTCAAAATCAAATTTTATTAAATTAAAAATATTATTCAATTTAAAATCAAATTTTATTAAATTAAAAATTTTATTCAATTCAAATTCAAATTTTATTCAATTAAAAATTTTATTTAATTCAAATTCAAATTTTATTCAATTAAAAATTTTATTTAATTCAAATTCAACTTTCACTAAATTAAAAATTTTAGTAAATTCAAATTAAAATTTTATTAAATTAAAATTTTTATTCAATTCAAATTCAAATTTTATTAAGGGCATTTGAACCATTATGACGTCACAATTTTAAAACTCATGCTTTTCACACATTGTGACGTCATAGTGGTTCAAATGCCCTTAAATTAAAAATTTTATTCAATTAAAATTCAAATTTTATTAAATTAAAAATATTATTAAATTTAAATTCAAATTTTATTAAATTAAAAATTTTATTCAATTCAAATTAAAAATTTTATTCAATTCAAATTCAAATTTTATTCAGTTCAAATTCAAATTTTATTAAATTAAAAATTTTGTTCAATTCAAATTTTATTACACCAAGAGAAAAATATTATTTAATCCAAACATATTTTATTTGACTTAGATAAACGTATAATTATATGTCTCAGAACTAATTAGACTTTTTATTTGTTTTAAATAAATTTTATATATATGACATAAATAAAACATATATTTGAGTTTAATAATTTATTTGAATAAAATTATAAATTTTATTCAAACTCTCTTTATTTAACACCCAGAGAAAAATATTATTTAAACCAAAGATATTTTATTGGACTTAAATAATAATCGTATATTTGTCTCAGAAACAACTAGACTTTTTATTTGTTTTAAATAAAATTGTTATTCGACATAAAGAAAATAAATATTTGAGTTCAATAAAATTTTATTTAAACCAAGTAAAAATTTATTTGAAACAAATAAAAAGTCTAGTTGGTTGTGAGGCAAATATACAATTTCTCTGGGTGTAAATAAAATTTAATACAAATAAAAATTCTATTTAATTAAAGTAAAGCTTTACTACTAGTGAAATAAATTGTTCATCCAGAGAAAAAAGTTATTTATTTTAACTAAAAGTGTATATTTAAAAAAAAATTATTTCTTGCAAATAAATATTTTATTTGAAATAAATAAAATTATATTTATTTCAAATAAATGCACTTATTAATCTAAAATAAAGAAATATATTTGCAATTTAGGTAATAGTATACTTGTAGCAAATAAAAAATATTTTTGATTCAAATAATAAAATATTTTTTGTTTGCTCTAAATATAAAATATATTCAAAGAAAATATAAAAATTTTTTCATTCAAATAAAAATGAATACTTAAACGAAATATATTAATTCAAATAAAAAATATTATTTCGGCTAAATAAAAGTCTAGTTGGTTCTGTGACAAATATCCTTTTTTATTTGTTTTAAATAAATTTTATTTAATTCAAATAAATCAATTCTTTAGGTGTATTCGATTCAAAAATCAATTTTGTTCAATGTAAATAAAAATTGTATCCAATTCAAATGTAAGTAATATTCAGTTAAAATAACAATTGTATTCAATTCCAATAAAAATTGTTATTCAATTCAAATAAAAATTATATTCAATTCAATTTAATCAATTCAAATATAAATTTTGCACTGAAAAAAAATTTATTTCATTCAAATAACCGATTATTTGACCATTAACAAATAAATATTTATACTTGAATCAAATATTTTCTATTTGAATCGAATAAATTATATTTTAATCAAATATTTAAGTATTTAAAACAAATAATATTTAATTGATTCAACTAAAATTAATTTGATTAATTGAAATAAGCATTATATTCAATTCAAATGAAAATTTTACTCAATTCGAATGGAACTTGTATTCAATTCAAACGTTAATTCTATTCAATCCAAATATCAATTTTATTCAATGTAAATAAGAAATGTATTCAAATAAAAATTATATTCAATTCCAATGTTAATTGTATGTAATTCAAATATCAACTGCATTCAATGAAAATAAAAAATTTATTCAAATAAAAATTGTATTTAATTCAAATGGAAATTGTATTCAATTGAAATATAAATTTTATTCACATTAAAGTTTCATTTATTTGTTTTGGATGACGGTACCTTTAATTAAATTACTGCAAAAAAATGTTTTCTGTTTGTTTATTTATAAAAATTTTTAAATTTTTCCCAAACAATTTATCACTAATCAAAACTTAAATAGTTAAAAATTTTGCAGTTGATTAATTTTTAAATTAATAACAATTTTTTCACCATGTATTGTGGAGGAAAAAATTCAAACATTTATTTCAAAAATTTCTTTGTCATTCAGAAATTTAATAATACAGTTGCATAAATTTAAACTTTTGAAGAAGAATCTGACAGACAGTCAAAATAAATGTTCAACTTAGCTATTTTTGAATATAGAGAAAATAATTTAAAGTTTGTATTGTTCTACTGGTAAAGATGTGTAAACATTTTAATTTTTAACATTTCAATAAAAATTACATTAAACAAAGCTGACAAAATTACAAACTAACAATTAAAATTACATTAAATTTGTGAAGAATTTTAATTATAAAAAATTTCTCAAAAAAATTAATACGTCGAAGAAATGAATTTTAATAAAACAATTCCAATAATAAATTAAATATTAAAATATTAATTAAATAATTATAAACATGATTTTTTCCCATAATGTAATAAATAATTCTAAAAAGTTGCTATTTTTGTATGTATTTGAATTTTTGGTAATATATGTTATTGAAAATATTGAATTTTAAAAAATTGGTTGATAATTTTCATTATTTTTCATTAGAAAACATTTAAAGAATTTTCACTAAAATTTTCGAACGTACAAAATTAAAAACTAAAATTAATATTTTTTATGTCAAATAAAATATCTATTCCAAATAAATAAAATTTATTTAAAAAAATAAACAATTCAGTGGTCCCGAAGACAATTTTATTTTATTTCTCTGAGTGTAGACAACCAAAGAAAAAATTTTTAAAAATCAAATATAATTTATTTGAGATAAATAAAAAAAAAAGTTAAAACAACTTTTATTCCAATTTATCTTGAATTCTAGTTTAAAAATAAAAATTCACTTCTTGAAAAAACTAAACTAAAATAAAAAACAATCACTTCTAAACAAAAGTCAATACTCCTTAATTAAGAAATACAATTTCCCAGTGTATAATTTCAAACCATGTTATAAAAAAGCGAAAAAAAGACTTCAAAAAAAGAAAAGAAAAACAAAAATAGAAACTGTAAGTTCGTTTACAGGCTATATCATCCATACATATCATAATAGTGTCAGGAGTTGCGCATTTTAACTGAGAACAATGATCTGAGTTTTGTAGAAAGAGAGGCCGCCGAGTTTTTTTTTTCTGCGCCCTTCTCAAATGACGTGCTCGTTCAGGAAAAGAATTGAAGGCAAAAGAATATAAAAAAAAAAAAACTACACCTATAGAACAATCTAATGGAAGTTTAAAGCTTGCACATCGTTAGCAAATCGCGCGTTTTGCGCGTTCCTTCGCGTGAGCGGAAACCCTTATACATACACCAATATACCAATATATATATGTGTGTATAAACACATTCGCCTAATGCACCAATGTTTGCGTGACGAGTAATTTAAAAAAAAGTGTTAAAACAATTCTATATAAAGAAATATCGCGAGAGAAGAAATGAGAATTACAAAAGACTTTTTTGGAACATTTTATTTCTATCCTCGATTATACCATCAAATGGGAATTTTATTTTTCAACAAAACTCTTCCGTGGAGTAAAAACAGTTGTAATTTAACGATAATTATTTAAGACTTAACTTAAGTAATATAATAATAAAATTAATAATTTATTAATGCTTATATTTATAATAATATTATTATTATTATTATTATTATTATTATTATTATTATTATTATTGTTATTATTGTTATTATTATTATTATTAAGTTATTATTTACATTATAAATATAAAATTATATAGTTCAATAAAAAAAGTCAGCCAGTGTACTTGACGTCCCCTTTTCTTTCTTTTTCTAATGACGCATGCGCATGAACGACTATTTCTACTGAAACGTATCAGCGCGCATGCGTTAGGAAACAAAGACAAAAGAGGGGACACGTTAAGTATACACAGTAAATCTTGCGAGGTATTAAAAAGTGTTGCAGATTAAATTAACACCAAAAAAAGATTAAAATAATCAATTTTATTGGTGTTATTTTTTACAATGAATGAAATTTTAGTTTATTAAATTTTTTTTATAACTATAAAACATGAAGATATCGATAACTCTTAGTCTTCGATTCAGAGTGATCGATTTCTTCATATTTTATAATAATTAAAAGATTTATAATATTCTTATATTATAAGAATATTATATTCTTCTTCATATTTCAAAATACTTCTTCAAAATTATGTTCATTATTTCAATTCAATTATTATTTTCAAAAATGTTTAACTACAATTTTACTTTATATCTATTATTTTTAATAATAATTAATAATATCAATTGAACGAAATTTCAATTATTCCTAATTCTTTAATTAAATACATATTCGAAAATAAATACTTCAAATAATATTTTTAAAATTCAATTAAACTTTTTCAAAAATATTCATTTCAAAATTCAATTATTTCCAAAAAGTTCACTCTATATTTCTTTTAATATTCAATTATAATCTAAAATTTTAACTGGAATTCATTTTTATAAAATGAAAATAAATTTTTATTAAAAAATTCTACAAGAATTTAATTATTTAAATGCAAAAGTATATAATTTATTGAATAATTGAATGTTTCTCAAAATTCAATTCTCTTAAAGAATTTTAGTAACAAATTTTTTTAATAATTCAATTCTTCTGTCGAATTTTATTAAAACTTGCATGAACATAATTACTTTTTTCAAGGAATTCAATTATAATTGTATGAAAAATAATTGAAACGCTGCGATTAGTATTATGAGAATTTTCAAATTTATTCGTTTACAATTCAATTTTACAAAATTTCAATTATTCGGAAATGCTGCAATTAAATATATATTGAAAAATAAGAAACTGGAAATAATTTCAATAAAAATCCTATTTAACTTTTAAAAACAATTAATTATACAGAATTTTTTGGCAAAAATATGAAAAATTATTAATTTCAATGATTTTAGTTTGAAACTTTTTCAAAATTTAATTATTTCTAAAAATCCATGTTATAATGCTTTTAATACTTAAGTATAAATTATAATCTAAAATTTTAACTGAAATTTATTTTTAAAACCATTTTTTCAGTAAATTCTACGAGAATTCAATTATTTAAATAAAAAAATAAATAATTTATTAATTTCATGTTTGTTGAAATTAAATCTCATAAAAAATGTTGCCAACAAATTTTTTAATTCATTCAATTCTTTGGACGAATTTGAATAAGATTTTTAGAAATAATTACATTTTTTCAGAAATTTGATTAAAATTGCATTAAAAATAATTGAAATTCTGCAATGAGTTTTATTGTTTATGAAAATAATTGAATTCCTAAGAGAATTTTATTATTTATAAAAATAATTGAATCCCTGTAGAAATGTTATTATTTATGAAAATAATTGAATTATTACAAAGAAATTTATAAAAAAATTTGTAAATACTTGAATTTCTGTAAAAATCTTTATCTCATTTATGAAAATAATTGAATTTTTGCGTAGAATTGTATTCAAATCTTTTTTAATAATGGAATTCTTATGGAAAATTTTATTGAAATAATAGATATTGAAAATTATAGAATTTTAGAAAACTTTTGAAAATAATTGAAATTTTGCCAAGAATATGATTAAAATTTTGTATAATAATTGAATATCAGAGAATAATTTTATTGTTTATAAAGAAAATTGAAATTTTGACGAGAATTTTTAAAAAATTTTTAACACAATTGAATTTAGTAACTAGGCAGTAATTATTTAAGTATTTTAATCAAAAACAATAAAAGAAATTCAATTAAATCCTATTTCAGATACAGATAAATATTTCATATTATTTTGAAAATAAATAATAATCTTCAGGATTTTATTAAAAATTTTGTCACTGACGACGTTTCGATATTAACGTTGATGTTCTTTTCAAGTGACAAACATTACGTTATTTAAATATTAAACTTTAACAAATACATTTATTTATATTATTTTTAAAAAATTTTTATTAATAAATTATTATTTGACTCAGAGCTAACTAAATTTTTATTTGTTTAAAAAAAATTTATTTATGTCAAATATAAGTTTTATTTAAATGTCTAATAGAATTTTCATTTGAAACAAATAAATAAGCTACAGTTGGTTCTAAGAGGAATATCTTTTTTCAATAACTTAAATAAATTACATTTAGTTTAAATAAAATTTTTCTCTGTGTAAAAGAAATTGATTATTTAAATTTATAATAATTTCAATGAATTAACTCTATTCTAATTAGTAGTTTCTGTATTTGCATCAAATATTTTAAATCAATAATTTCTCTACTGCGTTTGAGTTAAAAGTGATTTATTTGAGTTACATTAAGAATTATTCTATGCAAACAAATGTTTATTAAATTAATGAAATTATTATTATCTAAAATGAATATTTTTTTAGCTAAATTATTAATCACAATTATATTAATGTTAATAATAATAATAATGATAATAATAATAGTCATAATTAACAAATAAGTTGAGAAATTAATTATTTAAATCAAACTAATTTTAGGACTAATTTGAATAATTTAATTTTTAATTAATTTCAGACTAATTCAGAGACACATTTAATACCAAATTTGTCCCAAAATTGGTACCAGATTTGAACCAAAATTGGATCCAAATTTGTCCCAAAATTAGTAACAAATTTGTCTCAAAATTAGTCCAGAATTTGGTACCAAATTTGTTCCAAAATTCTTTCGAAATTTGTCTAAAAATTGGTACCAAATTAGCCCCAGAATTATTCGCAAAAATTGGTACCAAATTTGTTCCAAAATTCTTTCGAAATTTGTCTCAAAATTGGTACCAAATTTGTTCGAAAATTCTTTCGAAATTTGTCTCAAAATTGGTACCAAATTAGCCCCAAAAATTAATCACAAAATTAGTCTCTAATTTGTCTTCAAATTAGTCCCAAAATTGGTAGCTTATTTTTTCCAAAATTAGTTTTCAGTTGTCCTAAAATTGCACACCAAATATTTGGTTTAAATAAAACTTTCTTTCCCACTCAAATACATGTTTTATTATTTTTTTTTACTTTATTATAAAAAATCTAGTTGGTTCTAAGACATTTATTTAAATAATATTTTTCTCTGGCTGTAGAAAATAAATATTTACTCCATAGTAGTTATTAAAATACCAAATCATTAAAGTCAAACAATTTTTTATATCACTGCATTTTAAGAATATATTATTAAAAAAAGAAATATTCTCAAACTTCCCAATAGACTGGAAAATTTTATTTTTGTTTTATCGCCTCACACAATAAAATAGACAAATTTTATCCTGTTTTCAAGAAAGATAAAGGGAGGGGGGATGAAAAGAGAAAAGAAAAAATTGTTCTCCTTCACAAATATTCTTCTCTAAACGTACATATATATAACATATCTGTCGATAAATTTTATAGTCAGTCACGTAGACTAAGACCGTAAAAAAGGCCGTCCTCTCTTAGCTTCGATCTAAGAATTGATCGCGATTCCAAAGAAGAACGTGCCACTGTATTTGAAGACCCGTGAGAGGTCAACAAGGTAGGAAAACAAGCAATATTCTTTTCTCACTCACTCACTCTCTCTCTCTCCTTTCTCTCTTTTTCTCTCTCATGGCAAGAATTATAGCGAGGCGAATATGGAGAAAAGGGAAAAACGAGACAGAGAAGAGGGTGCGCGGAGAGAACTCGACGCTCTAAGAAATTACGAGTTTCTAGTGGAAATTACGAGCTTCTAGCAATAGGTCCGATATTACCATAATACGTTAACTGCTTTGGTACACGCGGTATAAGGATCTGATCGTTTTTCACATGCTTCAAAATTCCTCATATAGAAAATTGTCTATTTGCATTTGAAAATTACAAAAAATAATGATGAAGAAGAAAGAAAACGAGATGGAAAAAAAAATTACAAAATTCCAAATGAATCATATAAACTTAATGAGACGGCAAAAGTTCATAAAGATGGAGATGGAAAAAGAAGAAAACAAAAGAAGAAGAAGAAGAAGAAGAAAAAATATCAATTTTCCTAATTCCACGTATTACTTATTATTGATGTCAAATCAATCGAAAGATCGTAATTCAAACTTAATTGTATTAAAAATAGAGGAAAACTATTATGAAAAGACATATTGCGCATCTAAAAAGTATAAAGCACTGTAAAAGAATTAGTAGAGCAGAAAATACGAAAGCAGAGCATTTTCTTTGTGTCCTTCAATCGAAATGGATTTTCTCGATATTCTTTCTCTCTTTCACTCAATCACTCTCTCTCTCTCTCTCCCTTTCTTTCTCATAAATCCCCTTTTTTCTGCGAGTATCATACCATTTCTCGATTCACCACTTTTTCGGCATTAAGATTAAGGGAAAAGAAACGTTTTACTTGAGGGAAAATCCTAGCACCAACTATATATATATACATATAGATATTGAACAATAATAAATTTCAATAATAGAGTAAATATATAAATTCCTTTCAAAAATAATTAATGATTGATTTTATACTTCATTGAAAGAGGGTAAAAGCCAGCCCATTATTTATTTTGCGGCAAAAAAAAATATCCGTTCTAAAGTGATTTGAGTTTTTTTTTTTAAATATTTATTCTAATAAATACTATTATTTTTAATATTAAAAATAATTTGATTAAAGCCTGATCAAATAAAATATTTAAACAAATAAAGTATGAAGAAAAAATAAACAAATCGTTTTTAAAAAATAAATAAAAGTCTAAGAGACGTAAAACAAAATTGTAACAACAAAAAGTGGATAATTCTAAATTATAAATAAAAAATAATAAACACAAATATAAAAAACAAATACAGATAAACATAAATAAACACAGTGAAAAAAATTTATTTCATTCAAATAAGTACTAAAATTATTAAATTAAAGGAAATTATTAAAATTATTGTTTTAAATATACTTTAATTGATGTTTAATTTCAAGTTACTGTTTCGAAAGTGTTGAATCAAATTTAGAAAATTTAAATTAAATTACTTATATATCAATCAAATAAATTAATCAAGGTGTCTACTATTTTCATTCAACAAATTCCCGGTTTTTCCCGGTTATGGCCTAATTTTTTCCCGGTTTTCCTTTCTCATAAAATTTAAATTTAAATTTGATTTCGAACATAAATAAATAATAATTTTAATTGAAAATTTGAAAAATAATTTTTTAAAAAAAAAATTTGCGAGAATTCAATTTTAATAAAAAAATTTGAAGTGCATATCGTTTTTTTTAAATTAACTAATAAAAATTTTAATTATTAATCTTCGCACTAAGAAACATGAATTCATTAAAATGTGACTATAAAATCCAATTATTAATTAATTATTAAATTAAAATACTTTGAAAATTTTATTTGATAAAAAGTTTCTAAAAAAATTCTTTAAGAAATTCAATTACATATTTTCAGTCGAATTTCACAATATTTCTATTAACACCATAATTTTTTTAAATTTATTTACATAATCTGTTTGAATTAGTGCTTGATTTTTACTATCAAATTAATTTTTTTTAACTAATTCAAAGTTAGAGAAGAGTGTAAATATCTATAAAAATTGAAATAAAAAGTAATTTTTTTAAAAACAAGTTAAAATAATAAAACTTTTTTAATTTTGGTGAAAAAATTCCCGGATTTGTATAAAAATCCCGGTTAATTCCCGGTTAAATTAAATTCCCGGTTAGTAGACACCCTTATTAATACACAAAAATTAATTTAATTTTAAAAAATATTTTAAATATATATCTTTTTGCAGCGTATATAAAAAAAAAGATTCTTTTAATTTAAAAAAAACGAATAAAAATTCAGTGGCAGGAAAGTAATTCCTAATAAAATTAATTATTAATCACAGCATCCTATTTAAAGTTTCAGACACTTATTTTTTCATTAATTTAATGAATAATAATATGGTTTTATTTAACAAAAATTGAAAGTCCATTATTGAATCGAATATATTATTCAATTACAAAATTGTGTGCTCATAAATTTTCAGAATTATTTCCTTTATATTCTCCTAGCAAATTTTCATTTATTTTTGTCGGCTTTAAAAATTTATTATTTCAATGAACATTTTAAAATAAAGTATTTTCAACTTATAAAAAAATAATAAGCCGCCCTACTTTTCTAATAGAATGTTAATTCACCACTTTCATAAATTTAGAGGACTGCTAATATTTCTATTTTTAATTATAAATTTATAATTATAAATTTTATTATAATCAAAATTATAATAAATTATAAAATTATAATTTTTATTATAATTTATAATCATAAAAAAACATAATTATGAACAATAATATATTATATTTTCTCGTAATTTAACTGTTCTTCAAAGCAAAAGCAATCCCAAAAACATTTAATAATTTCTTCCTATTCATAAACAGAATTTGAATCGTATTTTGAATACGAATTTATTTTTGCTTTTAATTTGGAAAAAGCAAAGCAGCAAATCTGAAAAGAAAATAAAAATACAAGTTGGCCAATAGAGAATTATCCTGGAAAACTAAAATTTGGTTTCAAAATAAAATTCAAATAAACGAATATAAAAATAATAATAATTAATAAAGGCACGAATTTCAAACAATTTTTTTAGAAATATATGCAAAAAGAAAAATAATAATTATAATAGCAGGTTAAGTAAAATTTAAAAAATAATAAGTTAAGAAAAATTAAAATAGAAAAAAAAATCAATAAAATAGAAATTATAAAATAAAAGGGGTAAAATGAAAATTACAAAATAAATGAGAAAATAGAAGTTAAAAACTAAGAGAAAATAATTTAGAAATTAAGAAATAATAATAAATGAGCGAAAAATAAATTTAAAAAATAATAAAAGTTTCTACAATCATCGCATACAATGACGATACCTTGTAGAAAAAAATAAAATTACCAATAAATACGAAAAAAGTTTTAAAAATTGTTGCAATTATTGTCGCTTACCATTACGACTTTGTTGCAAAAAATATTAGCCAAAACCCTAAAAAAAGTAATCTTCATTTTAGATAATATTCCTCTAATTTTAATGCATATTTTCCTCTTTCATATGCTATCAAAAGTTAAATAACTATTCAGAAAAGAAAATTTATCTGAAATTACTTTTTATGAACCAATTCAAAAAAGCAATTCCGCTATACTAAATTAAATGTTTTTAATTAAATAAATACAATTCATGATGAATAATAAATCACAAACAATAATAAAGAAATTTATTAATTCAATTATTTTTTTAATATCTATTTTTTTATTTTTATTTATTATTTATTTTCCCCTCCCTAAAATTCAATACTTTTTGCCGCAATAAAAACCTCAAAAAAATTCTTTTGTTTCCCCTAATTAATCACTGCAAGGAATAAAATTATTTTACATCGAAAGATCAATACATTTGTGATAAATTAAGACAATATTTGGATTAATATTTTCTTTAACTATAAGATTACTTTTTTCCGGGTGTAACAAGTACAAAATCAAGAAAAGAAAAATTTATGCAATCGTCGCTTACCATCACGACTTGGTTGCAAAAAAAAGAAACTATTGGCCAACAAGTATACAAAACAATATTGCAAAGCCGCGCGTCGAAGAAGAATCGAATTACTTTTTTTTATCAAATTTAATTTTTTTATTATATTTATTATTTCTACTCTTTTTTCTTTTATCTTTATTATATTATAATTAAAACTATTACTTATTTCAGTTAGTAAAAATTGAACTTTTTTAAAATAATTACTTTTTCAAAAGAATTATACAAATAAATTATACAAATAAATAAATAATAAAAAATAAGTAACTTTAGTTATTTATTTTTTATTTCCTTTTCGAAATTGAAAATTTAATTTCCAGATTCCTCTTCGACGCGCGGCTTCAATTCACAAATACAAAAAACAATAAAATACAAAATTGAACAACATAGTGACAGAAAAATATAGAAATGATATATTTTCGATGGTGCTCCAGTGATGAGAGAGTACATCCAGTGGTACTCCAGGGTTTTTAGAAGTACTCTCGATGGTACTCAAGGGGTTAAAAAGAGTACATTCCGTGGTACTAAAAAAAAAGAGTACTTTCGATTGTACTCTGGGGTTTAAATAGAGTACAGTTTGTAGTACCCCAAGAGTTTAAAAAAAGTACTTTCGGTGATACTCGAGGTGATAACACCACGAGTGACATTAATCCACACAGGTGATATGCGTGTTCGCTCCCGTTTTCTTACATTCCAAAAAAAAAACCCCCGATTTCCCTACCTAAACCAATATAGTTAAAACGAAAAAAAAATTATTCTCCATTCAACCAAAAAGAAAAACTAATCCTGCCTTCCCGATTATTCTTTCCGCAACGAACTATTTAAGTGAAAACCTAATTTTAATTACACTCACAATCAGCACTCCACGTTTTTCAGACATGCCGCCCAGGTGCAAAAAAAAAAAACCTACTCCTAGGGATAAGAAGAAACCATATGCAATTTTCGGGCATTTGGAATCTCCTACGTGGGCCTTTAGGCCCCTACGTCCCGGGACGCATCCGACACCCGAGCTCAAAATTGAGGTCAAGGAAGGCACAACCAAAGCTGCGTATTCTCTCTATAGTAAACACAGCGTTGTTTATATTATCCCGACTCTCAATTCCACACTCAAAACAAACGAAGTACAATAAAAAAAAATATACAAAACTTTTCAATCTGTCTCAAAATTAGCAAAAAAAATTTTAAACATCGTTAAGAATTTAAATTCACAGTTGCCACGCTTTTGCTCTTTTCAAATTCCCTGACTTTACCAGGTTATCCAGGTTAAAAAATGGAATTTTTCCAGGTTTCTAAAACTACATTTATTATTAATTTAAAACTTAGTCGAAAATATCAATAACTAGATTTTTAAATAAATATTTAATCCTTATTATTTTTTCATATATAAATTAGAATTTTCAAACATTCAACTCTTTATTTTTATTTATTCTTCAAAACATTAAAATATTTACGAAAAATTTAAATTTTTTTCAAAATAAATAATTTGTTATAATTCAATTACTTTCAATGTCTACTATTTCAAAAAAATATTAACAAAGAAATTCAATTATTTAAAAAGAAATTTTAATAAAATTCGTCCCAAGAATTCAATTATTTTCAAAGATAATACAATTCTTTGCAAAAATCCAATTATAATAAAAAATTTTCAATAATTCTCGTCAATTTTCAATTACTTTTATAAATAATAAACTTTGTCTCCGACATTCAAACGTTTCTGGAAAAATTATAATAAAATTCTTGACAGAATTTCAATTATTTTTTTTATATGTACAATTTTTATCAAAATTTCTCGAAAAATGAAATTATTCCCAAAAATTTTATTAAAATTTGCCAAGAGTATTCAATTATTTAAATATTTGTTGACAAAATTCTTTATGAAAATTCAATTTTAAGAAACATTCAATTGTTTAATAAAATATTTATTTTTATAGTCGAAAAATTTAATTATTAAAAAAAAAATTTTATAATATTCTGCACGAACATTCAATTATTTTTCCAAAAAGTAAAAATTAAGTAAAAAACCAATAATTGTAATTATTTTTAATACAATTTTAATTGAATTTAAAAAAAAATGTAATTTAATTTATTAAAATTCTGCGAAAGAATTATATTATTTAAAAACATTCAATTACTTAAAAAAAATATTTATTTTTATAGTCGAAAAATTAAATTCATCAAAAAATTTTATAATTTTCTACACGAACATTCAATTATTTTTCCAAATAGCAAAAAAAAATCATTGCAGAATTTCAATTATTTTTAATACAATTTAAATCGCATTTCTCAAAAAATGTAATTTTCCTTAAAATTTCATTAAAATTCGTCGGAAGAATTCTATTATTTAAAAAATTTGTTAATAAAATTCTTTACCAGAATTCAATTTTAAGAAAATTGAATTATTCGATAAATTTTTTTTGTTTGTATATAAATAATTGAATTCTCGTAGAATTTTCTGATATACAAATTGAAATTTCGTAAAATTGAATATCGTAAACAAATGAATTTGAAAATTGTCAAAGAACTTTTTCGAAAATTATTAAAATTAATTGATTTTAAGAAGAATTTTAGTTAAAAATTCTACAAATAATAATCGTAATGATCAAAATAATTTTTGAAGAAATTACAGTAAAAAAGTAACAAGTGAACTTTAAAAAAAAAATTAATCCTACAGAATTGTTTGTTAAAAGTATCAAAAATTCAAATTTTCAAAGATTTTAATTAAAAACCTTTTAAAAAATGTAATTATTTCTAAAAATTAAAGTAATAATTGAATTCTCGTAACAAATTTTTATAAAATTCTTAAAACTAATTTTAGTTTTCGAGAAATTTGATGAAACGAATTTTATAAAATATAATAAAAATAACTGAAATTCTGACAAGAATTTTATTAAAACTTTTCTAATTAATTGAATTTCAGAGAGAAGTTGTATTGTTTATAAAGATAATTGAAATTTTGACTAAAAGTTTTGTAAATTTTCTAACATAATTTGATTTTCTAAAAAGAATTTTATTTAAATTATTTTGAAAAAAATTGAATTCTTACAAAAGAATTTCATTGCAATTTTGGATAATAATTTAATTCTTTGAAGAATAAATAAAAAAAAAATTTCATAACAATTTTAGTTATTAAAATTCTTTTAGAAATCTAGGTTTTTAAATTTCTAATCAAATTCATTTAAAATTGAAATTTTACAAAATTTTAAATGAAAATCTTTTCGAGTTCATTTACCTATGAAATATTTGAGTAAAATTAAAATTTCAAGAATAAATACAATTAGAAAACAACAATTTTCCAGAATTTCGATTAAAATTTCCTGATTTTTCAAGATTTTTTCAATTTTTTTAAAACTCCCTGACTAAATAAATTCTTTAATTTTATATTCTATTATATCATTTTATATTCTAGTTTCAAAGTTTAAATTAGCAAAAACCGCAAAAAATTGTTAATTTTATACAATGTTGAATCATAATTTTTAAAAAATATTTCAATTACTATTATTTTGTATTCTTTCTTATGATTTTTTAGTTTTAGAATTTTTGTTCTTTTTTTTCGAAAAAATAGAAATTTTGATGTAATTATTTTCAAAAGAAAATTTACCTTCTATTTTGAGACAAATTGAAAACAAAAATACACAATAGAAAAAAATAACATTGACAAAAAAAATGATAATTTTCTTATAGTAATATAATAATATTCGTATAATAATATTCGAATAGTATAATACAAAAACTATAATAAAAAATAATTCATTTTATCAATGGTGTCACTATGTTGTTTGGGTTCCTTCCTTGTTTTTTCCAAAAATTTTTAATTGCAAATAAATTAACTTGAAAAAAAAACTAACGAACAAAAGTATAAATTTCACAAATTTCAAAATATCTTCCAAATTGATTTTTCATTTATGACAAAAAATTTGTCGCTTTAAAAGTTAATGAAAGTGTATAAACTGATAAACAAGGAAGGATGAAAATTGCAATAAAAAATTGATCAAATCATCAACTAACAATTGACTCATTATTTTGATGAGATCAATTAATTGATCTGGTGATTCCCACGTTGTGATGATGGGATCCTCCACTACATCATCCCTTCTTGGGCCACCCTCGAAGATCCCTGACTCTTGCTCGCACTTCTGCGTCAGATCGAGGGCCACACGGAACCGTTCGGAAATTATTACCAGAAACGAGAGAGACCTAAAAACCTAGTAAATTCTACGTTAGAGAATCTACTAGATTCAATCGTTTTACTTTTACTCAACAAATTGTATCAATTACTAGAAACACTAGTACAACAAAATCAAAACAAAATTCATAAATTACAAGAATATTATTTAAAGAAATATTAAATTCAATTAAATAGTACAAAAAAATATTAAATAAAAATATCAAATTTTAATATTAAATAAAAATCTCTCCGTGTAAAATTTCCTTTAAAAAAAAAAGAAAAAAAAAGAACGGCAGTGTGCAGGGACCACTTTTCTTCTCCACATCCTTCAAGTATAGTTTAGACTGTCTTAACTCGCTGAAAGAGAGAAAATTCATTAGTCGAATTGAATCATGAATTCCGAAAAGGACTCGACCCTAAAAACCGTAATAGTCATTTTCACAAATTGTTATGTGAAAATGACTTTTGCGGTAAGCCCCTTTCCAAATTCAAAAATCTGATTATAGTGTAAAATTAATTACTTTCTGAAAATGTTGCTTTATCAATGTTTGCTATTACTTACTACTCCTAAACAATGCTGTAAAAAACACTTTCGTATAAATTCTATAAATTTATATATAAATATTGATAAATATAAAAATGTATTAAATTAATTTATTTATTAATAAATTTATTAATCAATTAACAGCTAAATTTATTTATATAAATTTCTTTAAATGAAATTTAATTAATATGTATTTAAAAAAAAAATAAAAACAAAATTGAATTGAATTTTTAAAGTATAAAATTGTCTAGAAAGACTTACTTATAGTGGATTTTTACGATGCGAAAGAAATACGATTACAGCCAGGATGTCTAACAAGGATTGGGAAAAAATTTCCCAGACTTTTTTCTAATTTCATTTCTGCTTTCTTGAGAAAATTAGTAATATTTTGAACTCTAAAAGACTCAAATAATTGTTTTCATCGCAGAGTGTCGACGCTAATTTTAGGGGCTTCTTCTTTGTCATAGATCATCTTCCTAAAAATAAAAAAAACTCGTTATAATTTTGTCGAGAACTGAAATTTTAAACATTTTTTTCAATTTTTTTTGTGAACTTAACAATAAACTAATTAAATATCTTCAGATTAAAGTGCATCATATAAATAATGATGTTACTATATTTTATTGAGTGTATAGTTAAATAATTAAAGATAAAAACTTTTAATGAAATTTTTAAATTTCTATTAAAATTAATTATTTTGAAGTCTTACCAATAACAGATTTTCGCGTTGCGGAAAAAATACGACGAGTGCAGCTCTTTCCTTGAAAGCCAACGAAACTTCCTTGTCGTAGATCAATTATGTCTGAAACTAAAAGAAAGAAGTTATTCAAATGTAAAGTAAAAAAAAATAATAAACTACTAAACTTTCCATGTATTCTTTATTAATAAACTAATTAGTAAATTCGTTAGTTATTAATCTGCATAAATTGTTAATAAAATTACTTTAATTCAAAAAATACTAAATAAAAATATAATTTTAAATTCCAAACTTAGATTATAGCGTCAGTTATAAATTTTACAGTAAAAATAATACTTAACTTTTGTTAGTCGTAATTAGTTATTAATTATCTGAACTATCCGATCTCCTCCAAGAGTTACACCGCAGCGAACATCCACTTTTCATGAATCGGACACCTGGAAATAAAAAAAAGCATTAAAAATTACCCACGTATTGAACCAAAAATAATTTTATTATTACATCTATTATTTTATTTATTTTCTTCTATTTATAAGACATTCCCCAAGGTTCTTAGGAACCCTAAATTATTATAATAGTCCCATTACTATAAAAAATATTAACTTAAAGGTTTAGAAAACGAAATATTTTAATTTTTCAACACCTGAGTTAATATTTTATATTTTCTTATTAACTAAATTGATTTATTTATAGTTAATTTCAATTCGTTGGCCACAATAAAAAGTTTATAAATTCAAATTTTAATTAATCATCAGTTTATGTATACATAAATAAATATTTATTTCAAAAAAATGAAATCTCTTTTTTTCTCACACGTTGTAAAATAAAATTTCCCCGGGAACGATGAAATGTAAAAGCGAAAATTTGGTCAATCCCTAGACAAAGCGGTTGACATTATATAACCCTTCTGTGTTTTCACGACTTATTATTGCTTTCACCTCATCCCCTGGGTTCTTCCACCAATATTTCGACTCATCGAACTGAATCGTCACGAATCAACTATGACGAATTGAACCAAATTCAAACCATTGCATTGAAGGGGAAAACGTCAAATATGGAAACTCGAAACCGATTTCTATTTTCCATTGTACATTTATACACACAGACACACTCTCTCAATAAACTCTTTCTTTCATACCCAAACAGTAGACAAACCTATTCCCCCTCAAATTGGATTTTAATTTAACTCAGTTATATATATATATATATACATAGATATATAGATTTTCTAACGCAATTTTCAATATTGCACAAAATTTCTATTTCTATTTGTGTATTCAAATTTTGTTTTTAATAAATGAGAACATTGATAAGTAACCGCAAATAAGTTATTTTATAACGGAATTTATTGGTAATTAAAAACAACGATTTTTTAAAATCAAAAAAGACATTTATAATTAATGTCATTTCTACAATAATTATAATTAGATTCCTCTATTTAATTATTGTTCATGACAATTTCTTAATTTTATCAATAATTAAGTGAAAAAATTTTATCAATATATATAATTTAAAATAAAATTTTAATTATATCTCCTTTAATTATTAATTTTTTTTGAATAATTCAATTAGAAGAATTTTATTAATAGTTGCAAGTACGATTCCAATTTTAATTTTCTCCATTTAATTACTAATGAAAATTCCGTATTATTATTATTACTTTGAATAAATTTAAATAATTACTGAAATTTCAAATTATTTTTACCATTTAATTGGAATATTTAATTAAACGAATTTTATTAATTTTATTAATAATTTGAAGTAAAATTTAATTAAATTTCCAATATTTAATTATTAATAAAAATTCCTTATTTTATTAATAATTATATATGAGAATTATATTAATGATTTCAAGTATGTACAAGTTTAATTTAATTGCCTCCATTAAATTATTTATTAATAAGTTTCTTATTTTGTACTATTTGCAATGAATTTAAATAATTTTTCTTATTACTTAGAAATTAAACATATAATTATTTACCTTAATTAAAAGAATTAAATTCAAATTGTGATTTAAATTATTTTCAAAAATTCATTATTAATAAAACCTTTTCAATTATTATTAATCAAAATGTCTTATTTTCATTAATAATTAAATAACGAAAATTCCAACACTAATTTGAAAAACAATTTTATTTAAAATTGCAAGAGAAAACAAAAATTTAATTGAATAAAAAGTGTTTTCCTTCCGATACGTATAATTCCACTATAAAACTATCCCACCTGTTTCTATTTTTCTCGGTTTTCTCTTCCTATGTGTAACTATATATATAGTATCATTGAGAGACCGCTTGAGCATTTACGAAAATCTATTTGTCCTTTTCGATTTACTCGATATAAAACAGTTCCGTTTCGAAAATGTATATATCTCACTTGCCTTTATCCTCTCCTTTGTTCAATTTCAGGATTTAAAACTATTCAAACGGAAGCCTTTGGGGCAAAAGTTTTTACGATAGATCGTTCAATTGTTAATATATACTTGTCTTTTTCTTTATAGAGAAAAAGACAGAGAGAAAGGGGGGAAAAAACGGAAAAAGAAAATTCTAATGGAATTAATAAATGCGAGTGTACGTAAAAAAAAGTACGCAATATTGTGGTCAATTTGTTGTGCCATAGAAAAATAATTGTTACTCTTTCTCAATAAAATAAAATTAAAAAAAAAGGTTTTTAATTTTATAATGAAGGACAAAACAATATTTGTAATTTATAAATAATTTAGTTACTTATTTTTTTTATTCTGGTCAACATAAAAATACATCTTTTAATATATAAATAATCTTTTATTTATTTTTATTATTTATTTATTTTTTTCATCTTTATATATATATAATTATTAGTAATTAAATTATTGAATTTAAAACTATTTTTGATAATTTTAAATTATTCATTTATTGGGTGTCTATACTATTTTCATTCAACAAAATTCACGGTTTTTCCCGGTTATGACCTAGTTTTTTCTCGGTTTTCTTTTCTCATAAAGTTTAAAGTTAAATTTGATTTCGAACATAAATAAATAATAATTTTAATTGAAAATTTGGAAAATAATTTTTTCAATTTTTTAAAAATAATCTTGTCTTTTTATAATTATAATTGGAAATTTTCTTTTTCAAGTTTTATTACAATTCTATTGATAATAATTGAATTTCTGCAAAGAATTTTACTATTTACAAAAATAATTGAAATCCTTCCAAAGAATGATATTATTTATGAAAATAATTTAATTCCTGCGAAGAATTTTTATTACAATTTAAAAAAAAGCAGTGATAATTAATTATTTACTTAATAAGTAATAAACATTAAATTTGCTTAAGAAATGATAAATATCATTTATTTGAACATTCAGAAATTTGAAATTATAAAAATTTAAAAAGATGTTCAATAATTATAACTATTAAATAATAATAGAATAATATAATTTTTAGAAGCAAAAAATTGATTTAAAACTTTAAGAAGGACTTTATATTTTAAAAATAAAATTATAATTACGGTCACTAACTTCCCTTGATTATTTTCGAAAAATTTAAGTTACAATTCTTTCAAAGAATTAAATTATTTTTCAAAAAAAATGTAAAGAGATTTCCATTATTTCAAAAAATTTCAATTATTTGTTTAGAAAAATTAAATTATCTTGAAATTATGGAATTGAAAAATTTCAATAATTTTATTTTTCAGAATTAAAAAAAAATTTGCGAGAATTCAATTTTAATAAAAAAATTTTAATTGCATATCGTTTTTTCTTAAATTAACTAATAAAAATTTCAATTATTAATCTTCGCACTAAGAAACATGAATTCATTAAAATGTGACTATAAAATCCAATTATTTATTAATTATTAAATTAAAATACTTTGAAAATTTTATTTGTTAAAAAGTTTCTAAAGAAATTCTTTAACAAATTCAATTACATATTTTCAGTCGAATTTCACAATATTTCTATTAACACCATAATTTTTTTAAATTTATTTACATAATCTGTTTGAATTAATGCCTGACTTTTACTTTCAAATTAATTTTTTTTAACTAATTCAAAGTTAGAAAAAGAGTATAAATATTAATAAAAATTGAAATAAAAAGTAATTTTTTTAAAAACGAATTAAAATAATAAAACTTTCTTTAATTTTGGTGAAAAAATTCCTGGTTTCGTATAAAAATCCCGGTTCATTTTTTAATTACTCATAAAAAACAATGTTTTGAAAATAAAATTTTTAATTGATAGAAGAAATAAAATATTTTCGTTTATTAGAACGTTCGAAACTTTAGGGACATTCTGGTAAATATTTCTCTCCCAGGGACTGAAATTTATTTTACAAAATAAATTAAATTTAATTATGTAAATAAATAGATGGACAAGTAAATAAATGGATAAATAAAGGCAATAAATAAATAAATATGTTAAGAAGTAAGCAATAAAGAAGTAAATTAAATAAGTAAATACATTTTTAGGTAAACTCTAAACCTACAACGAAAACAAAAAAAGGAAACAATTTCCCTAAAAGAACAAAAATAAACTTTAGACATTTGCTTCCACTTTTTGATAAACATGAACTTTAACATTGAAAAAAGAATTACTAAACTGAAATGTCTTTGATTTCAGAAAATTTCTAAAAGAGTAAATGAGAAAATAGAAATTTATCCAATCATGTCTCATATAGTTACGCCTATGAGCGGAAGCGATGGCGCGTGTAACGGTCTTTACTTGGGTGGTTAACGACTTTTTTCTTTTCTATTTTTTTTTCTTTCCTCTTTTTTTTGAACAGAACGAGGAGGGCTAAATCGTCAATATAAATGCCCAACCACGTGGCCAGAACTAAAGTGGAAATCAACTTTACTATGTACGGTGGAAAACGACGCCATCGACCCTTAAACATCCTCTCTATTCCTGTGCACACTTGTACTTGGATACTCTCATTATTAAAGAAATCCAGGTCAATGATTTCACAATGCTAATCACCAACCTAAAGCTGACTTTGCAAAATACTACTGGGAATTAAAGGAACTTCTTCTAAATTACGTTAAAAAAAGAACAACTACCATCATCCTTAATCCATACAGATATCGAGCATATACATCTCTATATATAAATACTAAATTTTCGTAGGGAAAAAAAGTCTCAACAAAATTTTACTTAAAAAATAAAATTGTTTTCAATTTTCTATCAACTTTATTTTAAAATTTTCCAAACACTAATTTGTAATCACGAGAAAAAATCTCCAAACAGAATACTGATTAGGAGCGAATTTTAATTTTCCTCAAGTTTTAGAATTCGTTCGAATGAACGACGATATTATTATTATTCCTTATAATTTGAACTTTATTCACAAAATATTTGTTTTTGCGAATATTAAAATTAATTTTAACTAATGTTCGATTGCAAATATTTTCATTTTAGTTCAGTAATTTTTTATTTTCCAAAATATTGAAGTAGAAAAACTTTATTAAATTAAATTAAATGTAAAAAAAAGCTTTATGAAAATAGTTGTAACGAAAGAAAATTAAAAAAAATTTGACTTAAAAATTGAATTAAATTAATTAAATAAATAATCAGTTATTAAATTATAAAACAATTTTATAAAAATGTTGAATATTTTACCATTTTTTTACTCTAGTTTCAAAATATTTTGATTTTTTTAAATAATCAATTATGTATTTTTTTCAATACAACTGAAATTGATATTTGACACTTTTAATATACTTAATTGATATTTATTTATTTTTATACGTATTATTCATCTTCTATTTATTCGACATAATCATTCATTTCAATTTGGAAATTTTTTTTTTCTTAGGAAGAAATTAGTTTTTAATTGTTTCGATTTTAGTGAAAACTAAATTTTCTGAAAAACGAATACCATTTGATAATTTTATGATTCAAAAAAAAAATTTAATTGAAACAAATTTTCTAATTTTGTAACAATTTTGATTAAAATTTTACAAACACTAATTTATAATTAAAGAAAAAATTTCCAACCTGAATACTGATTAATTTATATATACACAATATTATATAATATATATTATATATATATATATCTTGCGAAAAATATATATAACAATCATTTATATACATTTCCTTAGGAAAATTTGTTTACGCCAGGTTTCAAGAACACAATAATGCACCGAAAAATACGGCAAAAGTAAGGTTAGGTTTGAAACTTCTTTTTTTCCAATCAATATTGAGAAATGCAAAACGAAATTATAATGTTGAATGTTAAATTACTTTGACTAAAACACAAACACTGCTTTTGCCGCTGTCAACAAAAAGAAACCTAACCTAACTTTTGCCGCACACCGGAATGACACCATATTTTACCAATCCTGAAAAATAATTCTTACCACTTGTTGAAAATCCAAAGAATCCTTGCTACTGAGTACTGCCGATGATTATTTTCCCCCAAAAGCACTTCCAAATTGACAAATATATTGGATTTAATCGACAACATCGTCAACAATGCTCCGTCGCGTGTCAGAAAATTGTCGCGCTGATATCTTCGTATAAAATATATACCGAGCAGTAATTTAACGAAATATCAATTTATAAATGGTTCATAATAGATATTCCGGAGAATTTTCTATTGTAGACACTAATACTTACAAGGATTTTGCGGATAAAGATCGATTATGACGGGAGGAGAAAATTTCCAAAATGGCGTCCACGAGAATGGGGCTTGGGGCCTATTGCGTGAAGTTGGTCACTACTGCGACGGCGTCACTCAGTAGTAGAGTACCAACCTAGTCAAATGAAATTCTGAACGCGTCGGCAATGTCAATTTCACGTCCAAAAAATATTATTTGTTTAAAAAAAGCTCATTGTTAATGAAAGTTATTAAATATGAATATTTATACAAAACATAGTAATTAAAGTAAATATTAAAACTTCTAATTTAATTTTATTTCATAAAAATGTAATTGTTGTAAGTAAAATAAATGTGTAAAAATGTAATTTTGTTGAACGGAAAAGAAAATATAAGCAAATTCTGATTTCACTTATTGGAAAATAATAATTATTCAAATTTCCTTGTTAAAAGATAAATTGAAAAAATATACTTATCTCAAAGAAAAATTTTGTACCTTTTAACAATATAACTTCACAAAAAAATAATCATACCTTTTATCTTCTCAAAATTGTCGAAAAAATGCCGTTCTCCTACTCGAAGACCCGATTGACGATATTTTAGCAAAAATACTTTACTTTATTCGGAACTACACCCACTTTATTATTTAGAAAAATTATCTTTTCATTTCGCGTGTAAACAAACATTAACGTACTTGGGTCGTATACACAATCACTGAAACAAAAATATTTGTTACAATGAGACACAAGAAGAATGAAAATTGTGGACAATGCCCGCGAATTTTAATCACAATTGCAATAATTATTTTTATAACAAACACAATATTAATCGTCAAGGAAAACTAAATAAAAAATACGCCAACAACAATCGGTAAAGTTTCAACTTTTAACTGTACCGAGTGAAATGAATCGTTGGCGACGTCACCCAGTAGTGGCAACAGCGCAAAAATTAAAGACTCCAGAATGGCGCGCAAATTCAAATATGCTTTTAGACAAATTGTTTTTAAAAAAAGAAAAATAATCGTAATTATAATTAAAATTAAAACTTGTATTAAAAATAAATATTAGTATTATAAATATTAAATAATATTATTATAATCATTAAATAATAGTACTATAATGATTAAATAAATTGTAAATATTTAATATTTATTTAAATATTCAATAAAATTCAATAAAACTCAATAAAATAGTTTAATAAAATGAATTTTAATTAATTCCACTGAATCTTTACACTAAAATAAAGAACAGTTTAATAGGCATTAGAAATAATAAGTCACATATCTAATATGCATTTTATTGTTGGCCAAGTATTTAGATGACAGAAATAAACAAGTGTGATCCTGTGTACGCCTGCGTTTTTTTTTAAATGTCTTTGTAAATTTGTTTATTCCTGACTGTGTCTATGTAAATCTCTCTTTTTTTTCACTTTCACTCTCACTCACTTTTCTTTTATCACACTCTTCCTATTGTTTTTCCTCTCTCGTTATTTTAATCATTTTTTGTTCTCTTTTTTTTTTAATTACACAATTCTTTTCTCTGTCCCATTTATAATTCGTCGCGAATTTTATCAGTGTGCGAGTGTGCGTGTTAGTTTGCGACTGACAAAAGTGGTTAGGTCGTAATTATATCATTTCGATCAAATATTGATCTAATTCAACTATAATTACTCTGTATAATCTACAATTAGACATATGCGATTTGTAAAGCTATTTCTTTTTTTTTTAATTTTATTTTATTTTAACTATAGAAGCATTTAGCGAAACATTCTCAGCCTTTCTCCTCAAATCCTCATATTTTAACGAAGAAATCATTATATCATTGTTCATTGATGAAATCGTTTTTTTCTATACAATAATAAAGAAGAATAATTAAAATTGTTACTCTTTAGAGTAATTTTAAATTAAAATAATTTAATCTATTATTTTCACTTGAAAAATATTTTCTTTACATTTTTTTTATTTTTGAATAAAAATCGAGAATTGAAATTAGAAACACTTTTTTCTAATTAAAAATATCACAATATAAAATAATAATTATTATTATAATCATTACAATAATAACTACTATATTACAATCATAATATTATTAATTACAGATTATATTCTTTTTCTACAAATTCTTTCCACTATTTTACAAAATTAATTTAATTAATTAATTCAATTCCAAAGTGTAACAATATTAAGAGTTCTTTTTTATTTTTTTCAATAATTCATTTAAATGAAGAACAACGTCGAAGATTGTTTTCGCCTCTGAATGTCTTTTTTTTAACATTATGCAGGAACATCAATTTAACAAATTGAAACGAAACCTCTTTTTTCTGTTTCTTTAATTAAAGAAATCTATTATTTTTACATGAAAAATATTTTCACTCGATTTGTTGACTTTTTTTTGTATTTACTTTTTTTACAATTTACAATTTGTACTTTCTTTTACTGAATAATTGGCATGGTTTCAATTTATTATTTTGCTCCCCTGCATTATGGCAAGTCGTGAATTACATTTTTTTTTCATAATAGGCAAAATACAATATTTTCTCTTTCCATGGTTTTTTCTTTTCTTTTTTAATAATAAAATCGACTTATGTCTCTAAACATTTAGGTAGGAAAATAGAAACGAAAACTTATTCTATAATATTTTTATCTCTCATTTCCCTTTGACCTCCCCTTTTCTTGTAATAATTTTTTTCAGACTTTGTTTTTTGTTTTCTTTTTGATTCGAACAATGGATAATTTGTTTCTTTCCATCCTCGTGATTCATTAACATTTATCGTACAACATCGACCTTTGAATTCGGTCAACAGCAAATATTAGTAAAATATATATTTTTATATTTATATTTATATCAATTTTGAATCTATGAAAAAATAATTTTTTTTTTCAATCTCTACTTTTTTTTAGGCTTTCTGTATTTTTTTTACGACATTTTCGCCTCCCTATTTTCCCTCTTACACATAGGTAAATTATTACGCGTAAGTTTATTATAATACTATACATATTTCTATTTTTTTCCGCCCTTTCTCTTTTTCTCTTTCATTTACATATTATATATATTTTTTATTGTGTAACGAATTCTTTGCGAGCGATTTTCAATACTGCAAAGTAAAAAATAAAAAAGAATTTGTAACTTGTAGTTTGTGGAAAATTTTGCATTTTTATTGTCTTGGGATTTGGTGAATTTTTTTTCCTTTCAAAAATTCTATTCGTTTTGGTTTAGATCCTTAAAGACGAAATACAAAATAAAAAAAATTGTTAAAAAAGAAGCTATGCAGAAAGAACGTTTTAAGACTAAAAAAAGAATTAAATTTAATTTCAAGGAATTGAAAGGATTCTTCTTCGAGAAATTTCTCTTTTAGAAATAATAAAAAATTTGTTTTACACGAAGAAATTTTCATATCACAGATTACAAGTCACTTTTCATAAAATCTATTTAATAGAATGTCTCAAGAGAAACAAATGAAAATTCTAATTAGACTAGAAAAAATTTATCGCTCGCTCTTGCTTAAACAAGTTACACATTTTTTGTGACTTCTATTTAGCTTTTCGTTCTTTTTCTTTCCTACTTTCGTTTTATCTTTCTTTTTTTCGTCCTTTTCCTTTCTTTTTTCTTTCTTTCACCTCAACTTTTTTCTTTCCTTTTTCTTTTGCTCTTGTCTTATTCAATAGAAAGCTAATCTTAAATTGAAACTAGACTAGTGAGACAGAAGTAGCTTATCATTTTATCCTGACCAAATATAATCTCAACGAGATCAACTTTCTTCTAATTTCTATGCAAGACACCCTGTATTATTATCGAAACACGAGGCTGAACAAGAATCGTAATAGGCCATTCGTTTAATTAACAATTAGAATTAAGTTATTCGAAAAAGACTTTTTTAAGGCCAATTTTTTCTCAAAGACAGGACACTTTGTTTCAAATTCAAATATAAGAGGGGAGGCGAGATAATACAATCAGCTTTTTTATAATAATAATAATGTATCGAAACTGATTTTTTCGAAAGACAAATTTACATATTTACATAAATATATAAGCCAATGAGAGTATATCTAGAAAGCAGACCCTTGGCGAACGTACAATTTTTTTTTCTTTCTTTTAAATGGTAATACGACTATTTGCCTCTTTTTTGTCCTCTTTTTTTTCTTTCCTTTAAGCTACATCACTTGTAAAGATTTTTTTTTTTAAATGGAAAAATACTATTTGCATATCATTTTATCATAATGATTTGATAATGCTTTGTTTTTATATCGTATTGATTGAATTCTTATTTCTGATTTTCTTTATACCTATAATCTAACAGACTTCGCACGGACGAATAGTAAAAGTCAAAGGAAAAATGCTTTTTTAGTTTTCTAGTCACATCTTCTTTTTTTACACACAATTTGCATGTTTATTAAAAAAAAATACAATTGTGTAAAAAAAAATTCTGTGACTTCTATTTACAGAAGAAATTTCTATACTTATAAATATAAAACTGTTCATCTCCAAATACAATGTTTGTAAAATCTTCAAATACTATTGTATTTTTAATACAATATTAAAAACTATACAAAGTATAAATACAGTATTTTAAAATTTCAAACACATTCGTTCTTAAATTTTTAAAAACAATTTTAACATTTCAAATTTTGTTCCACTAAATTTTATTGTTTTAAAAATACTCTATTGTAATTAAATTTTGATTACGAAATAAATGACTATTTTCGAATTGTAAACATTGAAGAATACAAATTTTGTAAATTTCGAATTACAGTAATCTAAATAAAAATATAGAAATTACTGTGCTTAATAAGTAACCACTAAGTACTCCTCCTGTTAATTGCACTAACTCTCGCTATATTTAATTTGCCGCGATCTATCTTTTACAACTCTCACTCGCTTAGCCAGTCGCTCGCACTAAACGAAATTCGCGAGACTTTTAATTATATTTATTGTGTTTTCAGTTTGTACTAAAATCGTATTAGACCTTGTCGCTTAATTAAGCATTAGCCTTATTTTTTTGGGTGTTCTAAACTTTTTCAAAAATCCCAATAAAAAAAAAACATAATAAACTTAAAATGAAATCAAGAATTTTAACGTATTTTCAAATATCTTTCCTCACATTTTTTTCTTCCTTTATGCTAATGTAACTTTCTCAATTACATTTAAATCCTAACATTTTACAACAAAAATGATAAATTACAGTAAAAATATTTTGTTCAAAGAAAGAATACGTTATTAATTATTAACATTTAATAAACATTAAAATTCAAATTTTTTATTGACTTAAAATTTCTATTTAAAAAAAACAATTCGTCTGATAATAAAATTGTCACTGTTTAATAACGGGGAAAAGGGATCAAAAATATTTCAATATTAAGAATATCAAACGATTGTAAATATTTCAATATTTACGCTAATGTATAAAAATTCTGTTCAAAGGAAACAAAACGAATGGAAAAAAAATTGTGAAATAGATTTGAAATTGATTTGAAATATTTGTAATATTTAAAAGCAAAAAAAATGTGGAGAAATTAAAACTGTTCGAAATAAAAGTTCCTTTTTTTTTGTTGAAAATCACCCAAGGCTTTTTTTTTAGCAAAGTCTCTAATGAAGATACAAAAAAAAATAAAAATAAAAAACTACTTAACCGAGGGTAACAAGCGTGCACAAAATTGGGCCTACTAATAAGCATTGTAAGTCATTAAGAATTCTTTTAGTTTTGTCGCAAGTCACTTGCACGATGAGTCAGCAGAATATAAAAAATGATTTCTTAAAAAATCCTTAATCCTAATATTTTGCACAGTCGGGTTTTTAAAGCAATTATAACCCCCTCTTTCTTTTTTTTTTGAGTTAAAGAGAAACGAAGCTTTAGCAGCGAATTGAATTGAAAAACTTAATACTTGAAAAAGTTTGTAAATTACATCTTAAAACTTTGTCAATAATCATCAACGGAAATGAATAAAAAAAAAATGTATATGCGAAAAAAAAACTTACATAGCACCAATATTCTGGTATCCATAAACTTTTTCCGTTTCGTTTGTTTGTTTGTTTTCTTAAATGGAATCAAATAACGTGTCTTTCTTTATCACTTGAATTGACTTTTCGAGATTCGCGAAAACACATCGTCTTTTTCTTTAATTCAATCTGAAAAGTCAAAAACAATGTAAATCTCTGAAAATTGTCCTCTTCGATACCGTATTTATATATGTCCTATTTTTCATAAAGGACAACTCACCAGTTTCCTCTTCCTCTTCTTCTTTTGTCTCGCTTAACTTTAAAATTACATCTCAGAAACTATTCTTTTATATACAATATTTACACTTATGTTCGATATCGACGAACAATCATTAACTCGTTAATGCCACTCTCATACACTTATTGCATCTTATCCTCACTAACAAGTTTCCCTCCTTCAAAAAATAAAACATGAAACATTCGACAAATATAATTATCATTAATAAAAAATAAAAAATTCCGAATAATTTTTAAAATAAGAAAAAAAAACTTACTTGAGAAAAAAATATATATTATGAAAATCGTTTTTGTTTTCCTTTTTGGTAACTTTCTCTTCTTTAAAAATTCATAATGAATATGAATTTCACTTCCATTTGTCGAATACTTCAGTTGCCGTCGATTAAAAAAAAAAAAACAGAAAAAAAAACCTCTTGTCACAACCATCCAGGGCCAAAATCGACAAAAATCTTCATTGTGGTCAAATTTTTGAACCACAGAACACTCGACCAGCGATCATTTCAATGATTCGAAGAATTCGTACAATAATTGCGCTGACGATGATTTTAAGTAACGCCTGTTAACTTGATCGTCAGCTTAAGCTGATCTCAAACAACACCAGGTTGCAGAGTCAATAAGTAGGTTGTTGGATCGTAATATCCAGCCAAATAGTAAATGTCGTTGTTATCGTAAATCGTCAAATATCTGTGTGGCTCCTTTCCCAATTTTTCCGTATAATCTGGAAGTGGAAGCACTTCACATTTATGTGATATTGTCTGCACGTCATTCTCATCCATGTGAGGTGATTCAAATAAAGCGCCCTGTTGAATAAAATTCATTTATTTTTACACGAATGAAAGAAATATAATTTAAATAGTAACTATAAATATCATTAATTTAAATCAATTAAAAATTAATTAATCAATTAAAATAATCGATTATATTTTTATAATTAATAAATATACTCTTCTTTTAATTATACGGTCATGAAAATACAATTAGATATTTTTTTTAGAGCTTAAATAAAAATTTACTTTAAGTTTACTGAAAAAATTGATAAACGTAAAAATATCAGAAAAAATGAAGAAATCACAAAATTTACAGAAATTAAATAACATGTTAGTTTTTCTCAAGGTAAATTAAAGTAAAATAAAGTAAAAAATTGAGGAAAAAAAATTAATAAGCTTAAGGAAAATAAAACAAAAAGTTATTAGTTATTAATTCATTCAACGTAATTTAGTAAATAGAAATTACAAAAATGTAGTTAATATTCAGGAAAAATTAAATTACGGAAAAAATATACTTGACATCAATTTAACTTAACATCAATTTAAAAAAACATAAAGAGTAAACAATAGTGTAGAAACATTTAAAAACTAAAAGCATACCGAGAATAAAGTAAAAAAAAACATTTGGTATAAATTTTTTCAAGGTAAAATAAAAATATAGAAATAAAGTAAACAAATTCATAAAAAATGAAGAAATTTTCATTTAAAAAATATTATTCATTTTTCTCAAGGTGAATTAATGTAAATCAGACTAAAGAAAATTATGTAAACATCAGGGAAAAATGAGGAAGCTAACAAATTTGTCAAAAATAGAATAGAAAAAATTATTTGATATTAATTTTTCTCAAGTTCAATTAAAGTAAATTAAATTAAAGAAAATTATGTAAACATTTCTGTAAAAAATTAAGAAATCAAAAACTTTAACAAAAATAGAATAGAAAAAATTATTTGATATTAATTTTCCTCAAGTTCAATTAAAGTAAATCAAATTAAAGAAAATTATATGTAAACATTTCTGTAAAAAATTAAGAAATCAAAAACTTTAACAAAAATAGAATATAAAAAATGATTTGATATTAATTTTTTTTAAAAGTAATTTAAAGTAAAATAATCTAAAAAATTGAATAAAAAATTCAGGAAAAAAGGAAATATTTAAATATTTTAAATAACTCACCGAAATTATAGCAAAAAAAATATTTTCTATTAATTGTTCTCAGTGTAAATTAAAGTAAATTAATCCAATCAAAAATAAGTAAAAGTTTCAGAAAAAATTAAGAAATGAAAGAATCCTTAAAAACTGTATACCAAAAATAAAGTAGAAAAAATTATTTAATATAAATATTTGCAATGGTAGTTTCAAGAAAATTAATTACAAAAATTAGAAAAAATTTTGAAACTTTAGAAATTTACAGAAAATAAGGAAAAAAATATATATTTGATAATAATTTACCTAAAAATTACTAAAAAAAAAATATTAACGAATAAAAAATTGAGAAGAAACTGAAAAAATACAAAATTCACCAAAAAAGTAAGTAGAATAAAATTATTTGACATTCATTTTTTTAAATTAATTAACTAATTTAATAGGTAAACAATTAAGAAAGAAGCGAAGAAATATCGTTCCTCAAGTTGGCGTCGACGCTCAACACCGAAAACTATTTTTTCTTACTTTTAGTAATAAAATTTTTACAGTTTCACTTCTTTCATTCAATGAAGAAAAAAATATTTTGAAAGTATTTTTTTAAATCATAAACCGAGGAATAAATTGAGTTATTTTTTCGATTTTGCGAACAAAATATTTTTCGATGATCAGTGTCGACGCCAACTTCAGAGGCCTAAGAAATAAAAAATTTAACCGAAAAAAGTAAAAAAAAATTATTTGATATTAATTTAGTCTAGGTAAATTATAAAGTAAAATAATCTAATAAAAATTAAGTGAAAATTTCAGATAAAATCAAGAAGTTGAAAAAATTACCGCATTTTAAATAAATAAAAATCTTCATATTAGTTGTTCTCTATGTAAATTAAAGTAAATTAAGTCAAAAAATTCAGTAAAAATTGGAGAAATTATAAACTAACAGAAAAAAAGAACAAAAAAATATTTAATTTACCTTGAAATTACTAAAAAAAACTAAAAAAATTCATTAAAAAATACAGGGTGATTAAAAAATTTACCAAAAATAAAGTAAAAACAAAATTTTATAATATTTCTTCTAAGATAAATTAATATAAATCAAAATAGAGAAAATTTAGTTACAAATTCAGGAAAAATTAAAAGAAAGTAAAAATATCAAAAATAAAGTAAAGAAAAATATTTGACATTAATTTACCTTAAAATTATTAACAAAAATGAAGTAATTTTAAAATTGAAGTAAACAATCAAATAAAAAAGGTGACAAAAGTAAAGAAAGAAAGAAATTGAATAATTTTTTGACAGTAAAGTAAAAAAAGAGATTAATATTATTTTTTTTCCCCAAAATTACTCACAGGATATTTCAAATTTGCTGGACATCCGACAGTTTCTTCCGGATGATAAAACCATTTGACCTTGACAATCATATTTGAACTGGAAGTCTCCCACATGGATTCAATTCTGCCAATGTAGGGACGATCGGGTCGTCCTGTCGATAAAAATACTGCACTGTCACCAATTTGTATTGTTTCACTGCCTCTTTGTATGGCCTTGAAAAATTGTTTCTTGGCGCGTCCCTTTGCTCCGGGTCGTCGATAACCTTTACCCGCCCAACCCCACAATTGTCTCGCCGGTAAGAATGCAGCCATTTTACTGCGGCTCTCAACTGATTCCTGTCTCTCGCGTGGCTTAGCCGCCTTCTTCTCCAACTTCTTATGTTTTTCAATTTTATTCTCTTCATTTTGCTCGTCATTCACTGGAACAATCGCCTCTTCAGAAACTGGCACATCACTCTTTGTGGGCTCAACTCTCCAAATATATTTCTCTTCTTCAACATCATGATCATCGTCATTATTTTTTTCCACTTGTGATTGTGAATTTACATTCGATAATTCTTCCTCACTTTTCTGTCCTGAGCAACTTTCACCGCCACTGTTGATAAAAAAAAAGTCGCATGTAAAATACAATCCTTTTTTCTAACAATTTTTTTTTTTTTTAATTAAAAAAAGAGAAAAGTTAAAAAATAATTCAGGAATCGAGTTCGTTACGAACTAAAAAAAAGAAGTTAATAACGAATTAAACAATGAAGTAAATTATAAAGTAAAGAAAGAAGTTAATTAAAAATTCAAAGCAGAAATTAAAAATTAACAGAAAAATAGAAGTTGAAAAAAAAGAAAAAATAAAATGTTAATTTCCAATATTGATTTACTTTAATATTAAAACTATTTTCAAACCGTATTTATGATTTAAAAAAATTGTTTAAATTATTTTCACACCTGTTATGACTGGCTTCACTGTTGCTGTGATGACTATGCCTGTGTTTATGCTTCCTGTGTTTTCTGTGCTTGTGTTTGCGATGTTCTTCGCAGCATTTGTGCCTCTTGTGTTTCTTCTTGCCCTCTTGACTTTCCTGAAGCCTCTTTAATTTGTCCCGCCTTCGCTTCTTCATTCTCTTTCGTTCCCAATAGTCGTCAGTGAGATTTACACTAGTCTCATCGGGATTTCTTTGTTCCAATAATTTTTCTTCGGAAGACAATGATAAATTCACAATGGAATTAAATGAAGAATTACCAATTGATGACGAATGAGATGAATTTCCTTGGGATGATGTTGATAGACGTTTCTCGTCTGTTGATAGCGACGTTTGCCTTCGACGTTTTCCCAATGATAACAGAGGATTTGGATCGTACTCTAAAATAACAATTGAATTTAAATTAAAAATTTAATTTTTGAAATTTTAATATAACAAATGAAGAAAAATGTCAAATATTCAAATTTTGATTTTTATCTACTTAATTACATTTTTTTTAATCATTTTACTTACAGCTTGTTTAATTTTGAAATTAGAAGAAAATAGACAGAAAAAAATTAATAGAAAAGCAAACGAGAAAAAATTTTTTATTACTTACCAACAACAGGATAATCAGGTTGTAAGAGTCTGATATCATCGAGAGCGATTCTTCCACTATCGCCATCATCAAATTCAACGCTCACGAATTTTTCATCTAATTCCGGATCCGGTTCTGTGGGTTCTACCGAAGTGCCCGGATAAAGACATCTGTACTGTTGACTCCAATAGGCACAAAGTCTCGTTCCCGGTGGCAATTCTTTAGTTGACGATGGACAAACTTCTACTATCTGCAAAATTAATCACATTTTTTTTAATAATACTTTCTACTCATTTGAATTTAAATATTACGACTTAATACGAATTGAAACAAATTAATTAATCTAAATTAATAACAAATAATCGTTTTCTTCCGGAAGTTTGTTAATTTTTGCTATAAATAATACACTTTTAATAATTTTTCTTTTAAAATGGTTTATGAGAGTTTATGGGAAAATTTATTATTAATTTAATTATATTTATTATATTAATAATAGTAAATATATTATAATAATCTTTTATAATAAAATTCTTCTTTGAAATTTGATTATTTTCAACATCATTTGAAGAAAATTTCTCTAAGGGTTCAATTGGTTTTAAAAATTTTAATGAAACCTTTGAAAATATTCAATTATTTTCAAAAATTTTAGAAAATTTTAACAAAATTTCTCTATAGAATTCATGTATTTTCGAAAATTTTAATATAATTTATCAAAATATTCAATTACTGTTTTCAAAAAATTGAATTAATTCCTTCATAAGAATTAAATTATTTTTATTAATAATAATTTTGTTCACGTGAATTCGATTATTTTCAGTACATATTTTATACAATTTTTCGAAAGAATACATTAATTTTCAGAAAAAGTAATATAATTCTTTGAATATTACTTTGAAGTTTAAATTCGACTTTTTAAGTTTTAAAAATAATCGTGTTTGTTAATAATAACAATTACAAATTTTATTATTGAATTTCATTAAATTCTTTTAAAATTAATTAAATTCTTCTCTCAACTTTATTACAATTTTTAAAAATAATTGAATTTTTTCAAGGAATTCTACAATAAAATTTGGAAATAATTGAATTTTTCCTGAATTTTATTAGAATTTCTTATATACAACAATTGAAATTATTGAAGGAATTTGACAAAAAGTTTTTTTGAAAATAGTAATGAAATAATTTGGAAGAATACTATTACAGTTTTTAACAATAATAATTGAATTTTTTCGAAGCATTTCTTTAATTTTTTAATATACGATTTTGTAAATAATTATAATTACAAATGTTATAATAAAGTTTTATTAAAATTTTAGATAAAAAAATTGTATTATTTGAAGAATTTTTAAAAGTTTTTGAAAATAATCAAATTTTTTTGAAGAATGACTTTGAATTTTTTTTAAATAATGTAATTTTCTAATAATTGTAATTGAAATTTTTAAATGCTAATTGAAAATTACGAAGCATTTTGTTCAAGTTTTTAAAATAACCGTGTTTTTATAATTTTAATTACAAATGTGTTTTACTAAATTTTGTAAAAATTGGTTGGAAATTACTTATTTTATTCAAAGAATTTTATTATATAATTTTGAGAATAAACTTATTCTTTTGAAAAATTTTGTACAAATTGTAATGGAAATAGTTAAATTTATGGAAAAATATTTATTATTTTTAAAAAATAATTAAATTTTCTTGAAGGACTTAATTAAATTTTTTTAAAACAGGAATTTAATATTTTGATGAATTATATTAAAATTATCGGAAATAATTAAATTCTTTCAAGAAATTTGATAAAAATTATAAGTGCTAAAAGTTAATATATTTTCATACAATTTTTTATCAAAATTGTTGAAAGTTATTAAATTTTTTCAAAAAATTCATTAAAATTTTTAATAATAATTGAATCCTTTAGAGAAATTGAAAAAAATTGATTTCCTGTGACAAATTTTATTATTTTTAAAACTAATTGAACTATATTTGTTTTTAATTTTGAATCTTACATTATTTAAAAACTAAAATTGTTTTTTTGAAAATAAATAATTTTTTAATTTGCATAATAAATTGCATTCAAAGAATTTTATTATAAATTCTGAAAATAAATGTATTCTTTCGAAAAAATTTATAAAATTTATACTAAAAATTATTGAATTTATGGAAGAATATTTATTTTTAATAAAAATAATTGAATTCTTATAAAGGACTTAATTAAATTGTTTGAAAATACTAATTAAATGATTTGATGAATTGTATTAAAATTTTCGAAAATAATTGAATTCTTTCGAGAAATTTGTTTAAAATTGTATGTATTAAAAATAAGTAAATTCTCATATAAAATTTTATAAAAATTCATGAAAGTTATTGAATTTTTCGAAAAATTTCATTAAAATTTTTAAAAAGAATTGAATCATTTAGAGGAATTGAATATAATTAATTTCCCATGAAAATTTTATTATTTATAAAACTAATTGAACCGAATTTGTTTTTAATTTTGAATTTGACATTATTTGAAAATTATAGTTGTTTTTTGAAAATATATAGTTTTGTAATTTGCATAATAAATTAATAAAAAAAATTTAGCACAGCGTTATAATTACAACTAAACAAATATAAGTATAATTGTATAATAATAAAATATTATATAATAATCAATATAATTACACAATAAAAATATATCACATAATAATATGTATTACAAATACGCTTGTATTATGCAATAAGTATAAATAAATTCAAACATCTAAAAAACGAGTGAAATTTTTTATAAGAAAAGTATAAACCAGTAACTAAATTTAAAAATAGAAAAGAAAATAAATTGAATAAAATTGCAAAACTTACGGCATCACGGAGAATTTCTTCTTGTGAATGAATATGAGGTCGATTTCCTCTCTCTCCGTCGAGAGTTATTGCATAAATGTCAGGAGCTTGTACTGCACTTAAACGGCCAGCATAAAAGAGTCCTCCCATTGCGGTAAGAACTCTCAGTTGATCGATTGCAAGATGTGCCGATGTCAGTTTACATTTATTTACGATATTCTCATTTCTTTCAGCTTTCGCTGCTTTCACACATTCCTTGCACTCCTTACAATCATTCGATTTACGTCGCTTAGCATCCTTCTTCTCTCGATCAATCGATTTACGTCTATTTGGTGACGACGAACTTGATTTACGCTTTTTCTTCTTTGATTTATCAATATGCTTCTCCAATTCTTCATCGTCGTCATCATCGCCATCGTTCTCATGACGTTCCTCCTCTTCATTTTCCTTCTCCTCTTTCTCGATTATAATTTCCTCTAAAGGCTTCTGGAAAATTACAATTAAATTTTCAATAGAATTTATTATTTATTGACTTGAACTAAATTAACTTTAATAATAAATACTATTAAATGAAAAATAAATTTTAGCATATTGTAATTACGTTAATTTTATTATCATCATAAGTTTAAAATTTTTAAAATATTTATGATTATCAATTACTAAGTTTTAAATAATGTAATATATTTTTATCACCTTTGGAATTTCCGGGACATTCATTACTTGTAGATTATCAATTCCGCCCCAATCAGCGCTCTCTTCATCCTCCCAAGTTTTTAGTTTTGCCTCGGCTTTTAATTTCGGTTTCACTTTACCTCCCTGTTTCTCTAACTTTGAAACCTGACTCAGCTTTGCCTTTTCAGCAATAATTGAACTAATTACGTTCTTATTATGAAGAGGAGTCTGCTTTGCCGGTTTGACTTTTGACTTCATGGCTTTTTGACTTTTGCCATTTGATTTTGAAGACGAGAGACCGGTTTTAAAGGGAAGTGGTGTGTAGCCCGTTTTTCCCACAAACTGCAAAATATTAAATAGTAAATTGCTTTAGAATAGAAAAAAATGAATACTAAAAATATCCATCATTTTTTGAATTTTCTTTTTTTTCAAAATAGTTTTGTTTATTGAAACGAACCTTGCTTTGAAGATGTCGATTTTTTGCATTCAGCAAGTAGCCGACAAGAGAATTCTTATTTTTCGGCTTTTTGGCAACAATTGTTTCGGTAAAATGCCTTGAACTTCCAGAAGTGCACATTAACTTCCTGGGACGTCCAACTTTGCGCTTCTTCGAAGCCGAACTTCTTGAACTTGTTGCAGTTGAAACTGGCGAAGGTGTCTCGCAACTCACCTGTGAATTTTGGAACATTAATTAAACAATCACAATACAAATACAATACAATACATTCACTAAACACATTTAATACAATTACAATATAATTATATTTTGATTGTACTTTTAAATTAGTTTTTCGAAACTATTTGACAGTTATTTATTTTAATTCAAATGTTGAGATGAATGATTTTATTACTTATCGTTTATTTACAAACCGAATTATATACAGTCGATTCTCGATAAATTTAATCTCAAGGAACTCAGAATAAAATTCGAACAGCTGAGGATTTTATTTATTGAATGTTTTAAGTTTCAAAATTTTTCCAAGGGATCAAGAAAGTAAATTCAATTCTGCGAGATATTCAATTTATTGAAAGTTTAATTATCGAAAGTCAACTGAATCGTAAAAAAATTGCTGTATTAATTTTTGTTATATAGAAATTTGTTATATTACTTTCTCTAAACTTGTAAACATTCAAATGAAGGACAATATTTTTTTACTTCCTATAATTTGAATTCTATTTGCAAAATATTATCTTTTACCATTAAAAACATAATTTTTTAAGTAAATAATTCCTCAATTACAAAATTTTTCATTTCATTCTTGTAATTTTTTAAAATATAGGAGCACAAAAAATATTTCTCTTTCAATTGAAAATTTAGTTAATTCAGTTATTCTAAAAAAGTCATGATAACATTTTTCATAAACATTCAATTATTTTTATTAGTTTATAAACTTAATTGCTTCCAGTAGAATTTCAATAAAATTTCTCTAAAGAATTCAAATATTTTCCAATTTTGCAGAAAAATTTTGGAAAAAATTCAATGAATTCCAAAAAAAAGTTCCTCAAATTCCGTAAACAATACAATAAAATTTCTCGAAAGAATTCAATTATTTCTGAAAATTTTAATAAAATTCGTCATTATAATTCAATTATTTTTATAAATATTAAGTTTTATCTCAGGAATTCAATTCTTCTTAAAAATTTTAATGAAATTTTTTGAAAAAACCAATAACTTTCTTCAATTTTTATAAAATTTTATATGGAAATTTACTTATTTTTAATACATATAATTTTAAACAAATTTCTTGAAAGAATTCAATTATTTTCGAAAATTTTAATATAATTCATCAAATCATTCAATTAGTATTTTCAAACAATTTAATTAAGTCCTTCACAAGAATTCAATTATTTTTATGAAAAATAAATATTTTTCCATAAATTCAATAATTTTTAGTAGAATTTTTATAATGTTTTTCGAAAGAATACATTTATTTTTAGAATTTATAACAAAATTCTTTGAATGAAATTTATTATGCAAATAAAAAATTATTTATTTTTAAAAAACAACTTTAGTTTTCAAATAATGTCAGCTTCAAAATTAAAAACAAATTCACTTCAATTAGTTTTGTAAATAATAAATTCTTTCACAGTAAATCAAATATTTTCCATTCCTCTAAAGGATTCAATTCTTTTTACAAATTTTAATGAAGGTTTTTTAAAAATCCAATAACATTCTTCAATTTTTATAAAATTTTATATGGGAATTTACTTATTTTTAATACATATAATTTTAAACAAATTTCTTGAAAGAATTCAATTATTTTCGAAAATTTTAATATAATTCATCAAATCATTCAATTGGTATTTTCAAACAATTTAATTAAGTCCTTCACAAGAATTCAATTATTTTTATGAAAAATAAATATTCTTCCATAAATTCAATAATTTTTAGTATAAATTTTATAAATTTTTTCGAAAGAATACATTTATTTTCAAAATTTATAAACAAATTCTTTGAATGAAATTTATTATGCAAATTAAAAAATTATTTATTTTCAAAAAACAACTTTAGTTTTCAAATAATGTCAGATTCAAAATTAAAAACAAATATAATTCAATTAGTTTTAAAAATAATAAAATTTTTCACAGGAAATAATTTTTTTTTAATTCCTCTAAAGGATTCAATTCTTATTAAAAATTTTAATGAATTTTTTGGAAAAATCCAATAACTTTCAACAATTTTGATATAAAATTGAATGAAAATTTATTTACTTTTAGCATTTATAATTTCAATCAAATTTCTTGAAAGAATTCAATTATTTCCGATAATTTTAATATAATTCATCAAAATATTCAAATACTGTTTTAAAAAAATTTAATTAAGTCCTTCAAGAGAATTTAATTATTTTTTATAAATAATAAATATTTTCCCATAAATTTAACTATTTCCATTACAATTTTTACAAAAATTTTCAAAAGAATAAGTCTATTTTCAGAATTATATAATAAAATTCTTTGAATAAAATAAGTAATTCCCAACAAATTTTAACAAAATTTAGTAAAACAAATTTGCAATTACAATGATAAAAACACGGTTATTTTAAAAACTTGAACAAAATTCTTCGTAATTTTCAATTGCATTTAAAAATTTCAATTACAATTATTAGAAAATTACATTATTTAAAAAAAATTCAAAGTCATTCTTCAAAAAAATTTAATTATTTTCAAAAACTTTTAAAAAATTCTTCAAATAATACAATTTTTTTATCTAAAATTTTAATAAAACTCTATTATAACATTTTTAATTATAATTATTTACAAAATCGTATATTAAAATTCAATTAATGTTAAAAACTGCAATAGTATTCTTCCAAATTATTCAATTATGATTTTTGAAAGAACTTTAGTAGAATTCCATGAAAAAATTCGATTATTTAGAAAATTGTAATAAAATTCAGAGAAAAATTTAATTATTTTCGAAAAATTTAAATAAAATTCAAACAATCCATTATTTTGGAAAAAATCAAAGAAATTTTTCAAAACAATTTAATTGTTTGCATATATAATAAAATTCTTCGTTGGAATTCAATTATTTTCAACACTTAATAACATTTTTCAAAAGAATTTAATTATTAAAAAATTTTTTATTAAATTCTTCGAAGAAATTAAATTATTTTTAAATTTTCAATACATTAAATTTTGAATTTAAAAACATTTGAGAAGAAGAATTATTGAAAAAAGCAATATCTAATTTCAAACTTTGACCAGATTATCAAAATATCGCGATTATTAAAATAGAAGATGATTATAAAAAGAAGAAACTTACCGTCGACACGTTATCTTCATCCTCTTGAACACTTGTCGTCAGAGTCGTAATTGGAGAATCCACAGGTGTTACAATACTCGGTATACTATCCAACAATTTAATATGACTTCTTGGTTCGTTAATTTTTTTCAAATTGGCGTTACATTTTGCGAGTACACTTGCAGTCAATGAAGTTGCTTCTTCAGGGGAATGCAGCGGAGATTTCGGTTCCATATGGTCCATGTGCATTGTGGGCGACATAATTCCACCCTCCGAGCTAGAAAAATTAAATCTTTTGATATCCCGAAAATAAAACATTTTAATTTAATGAATTAAACTAAATTAAATTTTAAGTTAGAGGTATTATTTTAAAATAAAAAAAAACTATAAAGATGTCCTCTAAAAAGTTATTTTTATAATAGACGATGAAATAAATTTTAACAATAAATAAATATTTTTTTAAATTAAATTAATGAACAAATTTTGGTTTACAATAAACATTTAGAGTAATTAAAAGTTGAGAGAAAATGTTTATTAGTGCAAAATGAATATTTACCAGGAAGACTGACTCTTCTTTCTCGCCCTAATGAATGACTTTTTATCCTCCTTTTTAGGCGTGAGCTTCGATAATTCCATTTGCTTTTCTCTGTATTGCCTTTGAATATCCGCCATTCGTACTCGCATATCCAACTCCATGGCGTCCATATTCGGAAAATCAGCTTCATTATCCGCGTGACTTTTTCTTCGCAAGAATTTTTTCGTTTCCATTTTCGCCTCAAGCGTACTATAGTGATGATGATTAAATTCGGAAGAAGTTTGACGATCTTTCTCTTCATCATCATCATCTTCATCATCATGATCGTCATCATTTTCATCAATCTCCTCATCATCATCATCATCATTTTCGTGTTCATTTTCATCATCATTTTCATGTTCATTTTCATCATCATTCTCAATATCCGACTCCATAAGATCACCATTTAAATAAGTTGTATTTAATTTCTCCGCCAGATTTGTCTCGTTCATTGATGAAAAATCAATATTTCGTTTTGCATTCTCCTTCTGTTTAAATGCAACTTCCTCATGACGTGATGCATAAGTTTTTAATCTCTTTAAACCCTCGTAATCGCCACCACTCTCATTTGTTGTCATTGGATATTTACGTTTCTCCGAGCAAGTAATTTTTTCCTTTTTCATTGAAACTTTACCGAGATTCAATAAAAGTTGTCCGGCTTGAGAAATTTCTTCCGAATTATCAATGTGAGATTTTTTCGGCTCTGAATCGGCAACTTCCTCCATAAATCTCTGCTCGGCGAGAGCGCACAATAAACCCAATGGACTATCAACATTATTATTATTTTCACCATGTGATATTGATTTTAATTTTGTTGGCGACTTCTCCGATTCTAGAACAACAGTTTCGGGTTTTAAATGTTCAAGTTGCTCGATACTGTTCGATAAAAGTTCCAGACCACTCAAATCGACGTTGATTTTAATTTTTGGATTTTTCACTTTTTCTTCTTCAACAGCAGTTGTGAAGGTAAATTCACTTGATTTCTCTTCGGAATTTTTCTTCTCGTCATTCTCTATCACTTGGAGGTTATTTTGATTATTTTTATCCTTACTATTATTATTTTTATTATTCTTGTTGTTATTATTATTATTATTATTTTCCGAAAGTGTTGAATTACTGAGAGGAATCTCCGATGATTGGGGTGAAGCATGATCGGAAAGTGTAACACCAGGATGATCGAGGGTACCAATTTTTTCAAAAATGTTTTCACACGATTGTAATATAAGTTTCTTGAGACCATTTTGTAATTTTTTCGAATCCACTTCTTGTGGTTCCTCCAAATTTGTGGACTTTTCCTTCGTTTTTATTTCGTTGTCATGTTGTACAGCAGCAGCGTGCTTCTTCAATTTTTCGACAACATTCTCAATTCCGGGATGAAATTTGTCTTGTCCTTTTTTCAATTCTGATGAAGTTTTCATTTTTTCGGGTGTAATTTTCGTTGTTGGCGTATCGTTGGCTGAGTTTGATTCACTTCCTGGTTGGGCTATTAATATTTGGTCAATTTCGTGATCGTCGTCTATCGATGGCATGTCGAAGGATTTCACTTGAGTGTGATTCTCGACTTTTTCTTCTGTTGTTGAGTTCAATGGTTCATTGCAAGTGGAAACGAGTCCTGTCGTCTCTGGTACTGAATTAACCTCAGTTTGCAATTCTTCAACAATTTTCAAATTCTGTAAAAAATAAATACAATTTTAAATTACTTTCATTTGAATATAAGAATAAATGTCGTTCGTTAAAAAAATAAGCACCCTTTAAAAAAATGTACTATTTTATTTATTTAACAAAGAATGATGACAAAAAAAATTTGATTCTATTTTTCCCTGATTTTTAGACAGAACTTTGATTATTTCCTAGCTCTAAAAAAACTTGAACTCATATAATTATAGAGTAATGAAATACTTAAAAAGTGTTTGTAATTTTAAGTTTTTTTCCAATATCTTCAATTGTTACTGTAAATTATTTTCAGAAACTTAATTATCATTCAGAACTTAATTATTATTTTAAATAATTTTTTGAGAAAAATACTTTAAAATTAAATCATTTACTTAAAGAGACAAAAAATTCAACAAAAATATTTTTTAAAATAAACTTGTTTACAATTAATATTAATGCAAAATACGTTATTTTAAAATATTTATTTCCTAAAAATATGTTTACTACTTTTAATGTTTTGTTCTATGTAGGATTAAAAAATTAATTTTTACAAGATTCATATTACTTTGATCTAATTTGTTCATACTTTTACTAATTTAAATTCTAGAAAAGATGTTTTTTGATATTTAGGAAAAAAATTATAAATTTATTTATTCTCCACAATTTTGAGTTAATTTGTGAATTTTTTTTTCTATTTTAAAAGATAACATTTTTTATAATTTTAATATGAATTTCTGTAATTTTTCGAACTTTTTATAATTTTGAATCTGAATCTAAAATAATTTAATTTTTGCATAGAATTTTAATAAAATATTTGAGAACAATTTAATTATTTTCAAGAATTTTTAGGAAATTTTGTGAAATAAATATAAATTATTAAATTTTAATTACTAATTACATTTTTCAACAAATTCAAATAAAATTGCATTGACAATAATAAAATTCCTATAAAACTTAAAACGATTTTTTAAAAGTACCTCATTGAATTCTTTCGAAAAAATTTATTAAAATTAAATTGAACACAATTGAATTTCTGCGAAGAAATTTATTATAAACATATGTATAATAATAATTAAATTCTGAATTTTTTTCAACGAATTTAATTAAAATTGTATTGAATTCAATTGTCATACAGAATTTTCTTAATTATTAAGAATAATTGAATTCCTATGAAAAATTTTATTCAATCTATGAAAATAATTTGATACTAGCAAATTTTCTTTCGAATTTAATTAAATTTGTATTAAATTAATTTCTTATACAGATTTTTCATAAAATTTATTAAAAATAATTAAATTCTTTAAGCAAATTTTATTGAAATTCTTTTGAAAATAATATTCATTGAATTCTTGCGAAAAATTTGATTATATGTAAGAAAATAATTTAATTCCTGCAAATTTTTTTACGACAGTAATTTAAAATTGTATTGAATTCAATTTTTAAACAGAACTTCCATAATTTAATAATAGAATTCTTTTTAAAAATATTATTAAAATTCTTTAAAAAATAATTTTATTTTATTAAAGAATTTTGTAAACGGAGAATTTTAAAAAATCCTAATTAATTTAAGTTGATATTTGAAAATAAGAATTTTTTGTAATTTACATAATTATAAGAAATAATTACTGCGTTTTGCGCTTAAAATTTGCTAGTTAGTTATATTATTTGTAAAAATTGAAAAGTGCAACTTTTATAAAATTCAATTAAATTATTTTAAATAAATGCAATTTCAATTCTGTAAAATTTAATTATTGGTAGAAATAAAAATAAATTTTAAATTAAATTAAATTTTTTCGATATTTTTAAAGGCTGCTGAACAACAAAAATTAAATTTTTTTTTATTAATTCTTGAAATTGAATATTTTTCCAGTATTTTCGACAATATTGTCTAATTTTTTCCTAATTTTTTTTCTCTGACTTTTCTCTGTTCCCTGATTTCTATGGCAATCCTGTTCAAGGGGAAAAATAATAATTCACATTTTTTGAAAAAATAGAAAAAACGAAAAAAAATACCTGTTGATTCTCAGTGACTGCCTTCTCCACTCCTTGAGCAATAAGATCCTCGGCAGAATAGGATTTTCGATCCCTTCGTCGACTGAAGAATTCCAGATTCTCATGAAAACTGTCACAATTCTCCTCTGTGAGTTCAATAATTCTTGGCCCAGTTCTTACACGTTCTTCCTCAAAATCCTCATCTTGACTCCTCTTCTCCTGTTCACTGGTCTCAACAAACGATTCTCTTCGTTCCTCATGACAATTAATAACATGCTCAATAGTCCTATCAATCGACGTCACAGTTCTTCCATCGCGTGCAATTGAATATTTTGTACAATCTGCCATATTAATAATCGTATTCTCGGCTTTATCAACTTTTCCCAAATTAACGCTCGTCGTTGTTATTCTCACGACATTGCAAATTTTTTCCGGCGTCGATGAGACAATCTCGAAATTAGTGAGATTCGTTGTCGTTGTTGCAGTTTGTAAATGACAGGGACTCATGGTTTGTTCTTGTTTGACAATTGGCTCAATCATTGGAAGTTCCTCGTCCATCTCGGAGGCCTCAGTTTGATTCGAGGCGTCCTGAACGCCAACCGGCAATGTTTCCGGTGCATCGATTGCATGGATAGATACTTCCGGCGGTGGTGTCAAACAGGAAACCGGGGACGTGGCCTTTGAAAGAAATGCATTTCGCTATTTCGGACAAAAAGTGACCCCAATAACATTCGGGTTAGATTAGAGTTCGCATTAATATTGTTAGGCAAGCGAATTTTTTGCAAAAAATTAATTCTTCAATTTTGTAAACAAAAATTCGTTTATTATTCTTTTGTTAATATTCATTTTTGTCTACAAAATTATTGTCCCGTGGGTTTTTTTTTAAGGAAAATCAAAATTAATTCGTAACCGAAATTTTCAATTCAGACAATTTTTTCCACTTATGAAAAGAAATAAAATTGTAAATTGTTTTTAGAAAGTTAATTGAACGAAGGAGGTAAATTTTTTGCAAAGAATTTGTTAAATGCAGAGGTAAAGCCGAAGCGGATATATTAAAAATTCACCTGAGATCTGCAGTGCGTCGGCTCTGCTTGATTTATTTGTACTAAAGCTGGAGTATGAGGATAATAATGTAGAGTCGTAACCAAGGGAGTATCCGGAACTAATGCACCCGTCATTGATGATACTGTCTGCAGTTGCTTTGATGATTCGGTCGATGCTACAAGTAGATAAGAGTCGGCGCTACAACCTTGGATGTTTCAGAATAATTTAAACGTAAAGTAACGAATCACAAAAATCATAAATAAAACATGCGTCATCATTTTTAAATAAACATTATTCATTAATATCACAGTTGTGTGCGTTGGTATATTAGAGAAAAAAAACCAAAAAACAACAAAACTGTCGCAATTAAACGTCAAAATGAAAACTGTTTAAAGCAAAATGAGAATACAAGAACGCAAAAAGAAAAGGTTTCTTACTGATAATGGCAGTCGGACTATTTCCACAATCAGCCTCAATTTTGACTATTGGAAGACTGGGGGCCTGTTGCTTTCTCTTGTTATCAGCGAGAACTAATCTCGTTCCATTAATGTCACCAAGAAGTTGCAATGATGGCGGTGGAGGTGGAAGAAGAAGCGGAGGCGCTGCTCCCACATTATTGCTACTGTGATTTTGATAATTTGGCCACACAACCGCCTGTTGCATTTGTTCTGAAAATAAATTCTCAATAATCAATAAATGACGAATAAAAACAGGAAATAAAATTCACAAACAATTCAAAATACATAATATACAAAAAGAAATAAAATACAAAAACTAAATTTACCATGTCAGGAAAATATTTTTATTTTCGAAAACAAAACTCCAAAAAAAGTTAAAAGAAGTTTTTCCAAATCCAAATATTTTTTATTTCATTTTTCTTTCCCCAAAAAATACGTTTTTAGAGCAGACTTTTTTTCTCGATAAGAAAAAAAACTACCTTTTTCGAGAAAACAAAAAAAATTCTCCTCCCAAATAAAATTAATTTCTACGCAATAATTTCAGAAACAAAAATTTTCTCCCTATAAGAAAAATTCTTAAAGAAAAATTTTTGTATATTACGTATACAAAATGTACATTTCTACAAAGTACATAAAAAAAAATCAAAGCGATAATTCGAAGAGGAGATTCTGTAACATGACTTCCCCATTTCTTCGGTACAAAATCGCGGTTTGAATCCACTCAAACGATGAGTACGAACAAAGAAGGAAAAAAAAATTGTAGGTATTCAAGTGGAGAAGAAAAGAAAGAGAGAGAAATAGAAGGGGAAGAAGAAAGTGGAAGGCAGTCAAGCAGGGGAAGAGAGAGAGAGAGAGCCTTTAAACAAGAGGGTGAACACATAGCAGCAAGTTATACGGCAGCCATAAATGTGATAATAAATGGAGTCTCGTACGAACATAATGAGATTGCGAGCATTGAAAAAAGAAACGAGGAGAGACGGCAAGTTCTGGACCAAATGAGAGAACCCACCAGTGATTGGCACAAAACGTATAATATAAAATATATATATATATCTAAACGAGTACTTAATGTTTTAATGATTCTCAAACAATAGAATCATTTAGACTTCAATATTTTTAGCTAAAAAAAAATCAATGTAATTTTTTTTCATTATTATCTGCGAAAAAAATATAAACATATTTAATTTTTAAATGGAACAATTAACAAGTGAAAACTATTTTTATCAAAATAGTTAATAAATATAAACCACTATGTTTTTTGACTTTTAAAGTTTTTAATATTATTTGCGAAAAAATAAAAACTATTTATAAATAATTTATCAATATAAACTCAGATATTTTATTAAGTTGGTGAAGTTCACAACGATTTTAGAAGAAAATTATTTTTGTAAGCAAATTTTAATAAATCTTTGTAAAGAAAATAGTATGATTAATTTTTTGAACAATGATTCACCAAAAAAACATATTTGTGAATAAAAAATGTGATTTTCTTGGTAGGAAAATTCATTTTTTTCTTTCAATCGATGATCGTAAACGTTGCAAACTTCACGGACGTTATTTTATTAATGCCAAAAAATAGAAACTATTTATAAAAATAGTTCATAAATAAATATAAACTATTATATTTTTTTATTACTTGCAAAAAATAGTTTTTTTTTAAAAGACACTTTAGTCAGTTAATAATACCAAAAAAAAGTTAAAAAAGTAATTTCTTTAATTCAGTGTTGACAAAAAATTTTATTTTGTATTTCCTTGATTTTACCCTTTGCGGTACTGATTTTCGAATTCATTTATCCAAAACTTGAATAATTTTGTTAAATAAATATTTTAAATATATCTTATTTCTTTTTCTATCACGGAAAATAAATTTAAAAAAAATTTAATTTCAAAAATCTGCTGAAATTTAAGAATTAATAGAAATGGCAACTGCGTAAACTTTCCAAAGTTCAATTATTTTCTATACAATTTTTAACAGAATTCCATCTCTAAATTAATTTATTTAAATAATTTTTAGAAAGTTCTTCGAGAATTGAATTATTTTAATACAAAAATTCAATTTTTTCTAATAATTGTAACTATTTTTTGATAAAAAATTATTATTAAGCTACAATATTTTCCGAAAATTATATAGTAAAGGAATTCTTAAAATAAATTGTTAAAATTATTATTAATTAATAATTTACAATTAAAATTTGGTGAAATCTTTCATAAATAATTGAAATTTGATAAAATCTTGGAAAAATAATTGAATTTTTGAAAAATATAAAGAAATCAACTTTTTAAAGTATTTTATTTATAAACAAGAACCTAATTTCTTTGAAATTTTAATAAAATGTTTTTTTAAAAAATTTTAATTTACTTTGTTCGATTAAATTAAATTTTTTGAAATAATTTTTGTATAATTTAAAAAATGTGTTAATTAATTTTTTCAAGATTTTTTATAAAAAATTTTGAATGTTATTATTTTTTCAAAAATATTAAAAATTTTAAAAAAATTATAATCTTATGTCTTACATTTTACATAATTATATTTTGTTATTTTTATATTTAAATTTCTGGAAATATATAATTGAAAATATTGAAAATAATTGAATTTTAAAAAATTAAAATGAAAAAAATTCTAAAAATAGCTGTTTTTAAAAAAATATATTTTTATATAATTTTTAGAAGCTAATTTCCATTTTTATTTTTAAATTTACAATGGGAGATTTTCAATTTTTTTTTCATTCAAATTTTTGAGAATTCTATTATTTTCAAACTTTGCAATTAAATTTCTTCAATAGTTGATTTTCAAGAAATAATTTTTATTTTAATGACACAAAATTATTCTATAATAAAAAATTTATATTGAAGAAGAGATAATTAAATTTCCTTTATTTAACTGCTCAGAACTTTAGGCTAATTTTTTAAAAATTATCTTATAAGCAGATAAATTTTTACAAAAAAGTACAAAAAAATGTAGAACATTACAATTTTGGAAAAATTCTCTTTGAATTTTTTACATGACAAAAATTGTAAGTTTTTTTTATTTTAAACATATAAGAATTTTTTTTAAACATATAAGTCGGTATATTTTTGTAACGAATATAAATATATTTAGCTAAAAAATTCACTTACCGGCAGAATGTATAAGAAGAAGGTGTCCAGTTGTAGGATCTCTAACTAATTGTAAACCAACTCCAACTTGAGGAAATCCAACTGGCTCCATTGGCATTGCTACAAAAAAAGGAGAAAAAAAATTAGTATAAATTTCTCTTCAATTTTATTTTTTTGTTAATTTTATAGACAATTAAGAAAATTAAAAAAACTCTTCCTTTCTATTTTTTTGTTAAAAAAAATTATTTTCTACACTAAACTAAATAATTTTTAACTAACTTTGTATTTAATTTTAATTACTTTCCTCTCTTTTATTGTAATTGTTACAAATATTTAAGCAATAAAAAATTGTCATTCAAAACCTGTAGAAAAATACATAAATTATTTCAAAGCAGTGAGTAATTTATTTCCTAGCATAGCGAGTAGATTATTTTATAACAGAGTATAGACTATATATTTTATAACGTAGAGCATATACATATATATTTTTGAAACGGTAAAATTAAAAATAAGTAATTTTGAATAAATTAAAAGGCTTAGAATGTAAATTTTTGCTCCATTTCAACGTGCGAGATAAAATCTTTATTTTCCTGAATATTTAAACGAGACGACCGATATATAGAGGGAAAATGTCACTCGGTCACCGCTCGAGAGGAACGATATATTGTTAAATTACATAATAATTCAAAATTGATGCAAGTCGGGAAGTATTTATATTGTACTCGATACTTTTTTCAAAATAATATTTCACAGTGCAGAGATTGTCAATATTAAATATAATTATAAACTGAAATTTCAATCCACGCAACTGAATATGTCACTTTTACACTCAAATTATCACTTTACCAAATTTTCCCGCATTTAACCGAATTTATAGGGAAGAGTCTGAGTGACAGTCAAAAACAAAAAGTAAGAGTCCAATGCCGTTGTTTTCTATTTTTTAAAATACAATACATTTTATTTAAATAACTAAAAAATATTTTTTAAATGTTTAAATTTATTTTTAAAATGTTAATTTATTTTTAAATGTAGTTAATTATTATTTGTAATGTTAATTGTTTAAAATACCGAAAATTACATTTCTCGTAACATATTTTACCAAAAAGAATTAAAAATTGTTCCTTTCTTGCAAATTTAATTCAACTTTTCTTTGTTTCGAAATATAGAGAAATTGGGGTAATTTTTATTTCGATTGATTGTCAGATTTTTTCTTAATCGAATTCAAAGTGTTTTAAAAGATTTATTTTTGCTAGTTTTACTCTCATTTTAAATTAGAAATTTATTTCAAATTTGTGAGAGAAAATTTATAAATTTTAAGGGACTATTGTAAATTTTTAAGATTATGCAAGAAGGTTTTTTAGAATTTTTTTCCTAATATAACTATGAACTCAATTTTCATTTTTAATTAATTTTCATTTTCTCTAAAACTACGAATTTGTAAATTGCTAACAAACAGTAAAAGTTGACAAAATGTTATCTTAATCACCAAATTCACTAAATAAATGATTAAATTTGTTTTATACTTTTATCCAGTAATAATTTCTACTAATTTATTCGTAAAATTCTAATGAATCAAATTTTACTGATTTTTAGTAAAATTATCATTAAATCATTTGCTAAACGACTTCTCGTCATCTTATTAACATAATTTTCAACTAATTCAAATTTAGAGCATATTTTTTATACAATATAAATACTTTCTTCTTGAATTCAATTATTTAAATACAAAAATTCAATTTTCCATAATAATTGTAACTCTCCATAGTTTTTTCTTAAGTTTTAAAAGTTTAACATTTTCAAAAAATTATAAAGAAATTCTTACATTTAATTTTTGTAAAAAATTTAAAAATAATTTTTGAATGATTTTTACTTGCTGATCCTGAATTTTGCCAAATAAAAAAATAAAAATAGTTTTTCAATTTTCAAACAAATTCGAAAAAATTAAAATTTTGTAAAATCTTTTAAAAATAATTGAATTTTTGAAAAATATAAATAAGAATGATCAAATTTTTGAAGAATTTCAATTATAAAGAGGACCATCTACGATTTTACAAAAAATTTAATAACTCCAAAAAGTAAATTTTTATAAATTTTTACTTCCATTGTTCGAGGATAATTGAATTTAAAAAAATTATTATAAAACAGGAATTCGAATAATTAGTTTTTAAAAATATTTTAATGTTATTGTTCGAAAATAATTGAGTTTCTCAAAAGAATTTTTGTGTAATTTTAAAATATTATTTTCGTATATACTGAAAGAAAATGTATATTAAATTTTGTAAAAGTATTTTACAATTTGAGGAAAAAGTGCAACAAACAAAAATTTTGATATAACAAATACTAAACATTAAAAAAAGTTTGTGGAATTTAGTACAATATTATAACAAATATTAAGAATTTTTATTCAATAAAACTTTACTAAATGTCACATAAATTTTTTTAAAGTTTAGTATTTTTTAATATCAAAATTTTAGTTTGTTACACTTTTTCCCCAAATTGCAAAATACTTTTACAAAATTTAATACACATTTTCTTTCAGTGTATTTATTTCAATTTTTTGAACATTCAAACATTGAATTTTAAAAAATTAGAAGCTATAATTTTCATTAGATTTTATTTTTTAATTTACCCTTAAAGATTTTTCTTAAAAATTTTTGATAATTTAATTATTTGTTAACATCTGCAGTTAAAATTCTTCAAAAGTTGATTTTCAAAAAAATGTAACAAAATACTTGAAATAAATTAATTTTCAATTAAAATTTCTATTTAAAAAGTTATTTATTATTAAATTATTTGAAAAATTTAATTAAGTCAAAAAATGACTAGCCCTTTGTTACTAAAAATTGTGATCTTTTGTTGCAATTTTTGGAAGAAAAGTCGAAAAAGTCCTAAATTTTGAAAATAAGATAACAAAAGTCTAAATTTTCCTAATTTCCCTGATCAAAAATTTTGTTTCACTGCGACATTTCCCTGATTTTACTGACAAAAATTTTGTTGCACTGTCATTTCTCTGATTTTACTGACAAAAATTTTGTTTCACTGACATTGCCTTGACTTTACTGAGATTTAGCTACTCTATAAATATTTTCACTAAAATTTAGTAGGAATGTTATACTGAAAATCAGTTAAATTATTACTGATTTAAATAGTTGAATATATTTTTACCGATTGTAGATAAAACAGACTCGACGTATTTCAGTAAAATTTCACTAGTTTTCAGTGACAAACGATTCAATTTCAGTAAAAATTTTACTGATGTTCTGACTAACACTCTTCATTACAACAAAATTATAGTTTTATTTTTTGTTTTTCTTAATTATTTTTAGTCTTGATTTACAATTGCTTTTCAGATTGAGAAAAAAATAATCTCTTCTGGAAAGTAGATCCTCTTTGTGAGTTTTTACTCCGAAAATTACAACATAACCTAAAATATGTTTAATGTACTTTTCTTCAGTGCCAGGTTCTTTCTTCAGTCTCTGTAGTGTTACCATTATTCATTAAGTTATTAAAAAGAGTCATTAGTCTAAATTAATTTTTGTCACAAGAGAAGAAGGAAACCTAAATTAACCAAAATCTTAGTTTTTGAACACGTTTTTTAGAATTAATTTAGAGGTAATGATCGAAAAACGCAATTACGTTAGAGAAAAAAAATACAAGAGTAGATTTTATTCTTTTCTGGTTACTATATATACCTAACAGGAACTAAATCAATTCTCTAGAAAATAAATGACCAAAAACTATCGATCCTATATTGGACAAAAAATTCCTTGGGTATTAAAGTAGAGCCAAAAGCAATTCGCTTCATATATAAACAAATTACAGGAAAAACTTGGAGCAAAAAAGTGGAATTTCTCCGCATCAGCATCAGGTAAAACGTAAAAGTGAATAGAAGATGAAACCAAAAAAAAAATGGTTCCCCGTAGACTCTCACCTGCGGCAGCGGCAGCAGCAGCGGCGGCGGCTGGATATTGCCAAAGCGTTGGGGGCCAGGAAGCGGTAGTCGCCGCTGCTGCACCAATGCTTCCCAAGTTGGAATTCAGGCTGGAGCTGAGGGCGGCGTTCAAAGAGGGCGGTAATCCGCCTCCAGAGGGAATAGCCAAGTGGGAGGTACGATCCTCCCCTCCAGGGCCGCAATGCACCAACGTTGTTCCTCCCATCGCCATGGCCGTGGTTGAACCTGCAAAATTCCCCTCACTTTTAGCATTACTTCAAACCTCTTTTCTCCTTCAATTGCTGTCCCACCACTCTGCTCACATCAAAACACTCAACTATATATATATATACTCCCCCTCCTTTCCCCCTTCTATTCTACTCCCATTTCTCCTTCCTCTATACACCTCCTACTTCTCTTTAACGTCAAACCATCTAGTTTCTCTCTCACTGCTTCTTCACTGTCCTCCTCTTTACCCCTCCACATCTCCTGGAGAATCGAGTCTCCTTTCGACCATTACGTATACTCTTATACGAGTTTCACATGCTGATCCTAAATCTTGCCAAATCAGATTGTTAGAACCAGATAATCAGGGTCGGATTGGAAATTAAAAAAGGTTATTTATTCTCTATTCCAAAAAAGGGATCGTGAAATTTTCACTGAATACTAATCGCGAGAATCAAGATGTTCTACTACTGTTTTTTGCTGTTTGTGCTCAATTTGTGCGTTTTGCTGATTCGTCATCTCTTTAATTGAATTGGGTAAATTTGGACTGAATACCAATCGCAGTGCGACTCTTTTTTTGGCTATAACAAAATTTGTCATTTTCCCTATGCGGGCAATAAACCATGTTCGTTCCTAAAACGTTTATGGAACGAACATGATTGTTTGCTCAGTGGGTCTTGTCTGACTTAGCTATATAATAGTCAAAAGTTATAGTTACTAATTCGTTTAGTAAAAATTTCGCTGATTCAACATAACAGATAGAATATGATCATCCAGCTTTGCCACAATCAATTTATCAGTATTAGACTAATTTTGCTTTAAGGATTCTATATATACTCATTTTTTAATTTTTAACTTACTTTTCATGTTATCTATACAGTTTTTTGAAAAATCTACTGCAAGGCATTATCTTATTATAGTCTATATGGCAATCCTGTTATGGAATCAAATTAAAAAACAAATTTTGAAACCGCGTTTATATACTGCGTTATAAATGAGACTCCAACTTCTCTTTATATGTGCAAAAAACTGCACACTGTTAAAAATCGGATTCCAATTTTACACCGAAAGATTGAAAATGATATATTATAACTTCAATCACAAAAAGTGTAAATACTTTCATTTGATATTATAGATTCACTAGAAACTTTAAAGTTTAACCGCACATAATAAAATGAAAGCATTATTATCATATACTTTGCGAGATTGAAATAACATTATCATTTCAATCTTTTCGGTATATAAATAGTTATATAGAGACAGATTTTTAACAGTGAATGTCCGATACGAAAATGTTCTTAAAACCGCGCGTTCTTAGAACGTACGTTTCATGTCTGCACCGAATAATATGTTTCATATAACATTTGAAGAATACGCGCGGATGTTGAAATAATGTTTCAGAATAATTATTTGGCTGCTATGAAACATTCTAACAATGTAATATATGTTTTAAGAAAATATATTTGGAACGAACATGATTCTATTTCCTATATAGACGCGGTTTACACCAAAAAAAGATTGAAAAGACATTATGTTTCAATTTCACAAAGTATTTATGTGAATGGTCGATATACAATCAAACGAAAGGATTCACGAGATTGAAACAATATCTTTTTAATCCTTTTGGAGTACAGTTGTAGTCCGATTATTAAATACAGTTTAAAATAAAAATTATTGAAAAGTAACTTAATTTTTTAGCTTGAAACTATATATGACTATAGATGTAGTCAAAAGTTTAAAACTTACAATAAAATGTACAGAAGACTATGAAAGTATAAGGGTGTTCTATCTTAAATTACAGCTCTCAAGGTTAAAATTCAGTCAAAAGTTGGGTTTAAATGTAAAAGGTTTTAATCAAAAGTAGACGATAGCATATGTATGACATTTATACTTTTATACTTATTATTACCTCTTCTATATATGTTACAAGAAAAATGTCGCTTTTCTTGCAGCTGTTATATACATATATCACTATTGTTACGAAAACACACTTGTAAACTGCTTTTTTGGATCTCTTTTCTTCTTTTCAAAATACCCACTAAGAAAACATTTTCTTCTTATGCGATTACAAAACCTCAACCAGGAAATAGATTAACATTTCAAAATTTGCTTTAGATCGGTGTATGTATGTGTGTCAACCTATATATTTTATGATTGGTGTGCAACCACAGAATGTTTCTATCAACAAGAGCAATAATAAATACGTCGCAGCTATATAGAGAAATGGATATGCGCCCGGTAACCATATAAAATTTATGAGACATATGTACAGCAACTTTATGTTCAAAATGGTTGTTACAACCATATGCTTTTTTGAAAAAATAAAGTCCGAAACTGCGTTTATATATCTATTAAAATCGCAGTATGATTGAATTAGACTATATATATATATTTTCAAGCATAAAAGTAAAACTATTTAGTCTAAACTATTCTTATAGTTATAAGTCTGAACTATAATAACTATATATAAACTTCGATGTATAATTTAAACTATGTTGTTGGACCTTAAATCGCATATTTTGTTAAAATTCACTAAAATTGCTTAAAAATCAGTGAAAATAGGTTCTAAAACTTATTCCTGTAAATAAATTTTACGCTTTTAGTAAAAAATAAATTGAAAGTATTTAATTTATCACAGTACGGAATTAAAGAATAAAAATATTTGTTGTCTCTACTGTTACTTTCAGCTGATGTAAAGAATTTAATGTTCTAGGCAGCTGGCAGTTGTATATAAATATTTATAAGAGATACTAAATCCGAATGCAGATATATTACTTCCATTATATAGATAATAGTTTTTTGATTATAATTTTAAGATAATATCAATTTTTCTCAGGTACAATGATTACACGGAAAAGACGAACAAAGTATAACCTTTACTATATATATATAAAACGTATACCAACTTTACACACACTACGTATATATTATAGAACTCCTCCACACTTCTATCATAATATAGCAATTTCGTCTCTTTCAAAACTAAAATATTTAGAGTTGCAATATTTTCAAAATGCAATACGAAAACAAAAAATAATTCACTTCACAGCTAGTAAAAATTCCCTACAGGATCGAAACCTAGTATGCATTATAAAAGAAGGTATCTTATTTTAACATGTTAGTCATTTTTCAGTTTGTTTTCAAAAAGTTATCAAAAGCGCATCTTAAAAGATGAAAAGATGCAAGATGCGGAAAAATAAGATATATTTTGGTTTCAAAAGCGACTACTATGTAATATTTAAAGATGCTTCTTACTGTTTTAGCATTAACGTACAACTTAAAAGTATCAAAATGCAACAAATTGATACTAGAAATATGCGGATCAAATCAAAAATTGATGCAAACTTTTAGCATTAATTCGATTCGCTTTAACATCAGAGGAATCCACTTTAGCATCAATTTAATCCACTTTAGCATCGATTTAATACTCACAAGAAAACTACATATATGAAAATACAGTCAGAAAAGTATCAAAATTCATACTTCTATAAGTACATATAATAACCCAATTCACTAATTGTGACTAATCATATACATAGTAGATCGGTAACATGCACTTAAAACCGGAAAATTAGATTTTGGAAAATCAGATTCAGATTTAGAGAGAGAGAGAGAGACTATATTAGCGGTTAATAACTCCACACTATAGTTTCCTGTTAAATATATAACCAAGTTTCAGAATGTGTGGAAATTTTACTCAAGTGCAAATCAAAGTTTAATAAATCGACCTCGGAAAGCAATATGGATACATTCGCGTATACATATAGAGAGAGGAAGAGAGAGAAAGAGAGAGAGAGAACTATTATATATAGTATATTTAAACCCGTTGGAGTTCGAAATGATATTCTCCCGATATATTCTCATTCTCGAGAGGTAACATTACCTTTGTAATAAACTCTAGCGAATCATTACTCTCACTTTCACGAACAAACCACTACAAAGCTTGCTATACACGATGCATAATACGTCCATTTAACGACTACCCGATGACCCTTCCCTCTCTCCTCGACCTGCTAGCGTGCCTAACCCAACCATTCTTTTCTAACAATCTTCATATATATATACATGTGCATAGGGACACAAACACGTATATGTCTACATACGAGTACATCAACCTTTTTTCAACTTGGAAAAACACTTTGCGTCTTTGTCATTGTTAATTGAAGTATATTTATACGTCTCCACTCCCTATATACATACAGAACATTATATGTGATTAATTAAGAGTGTCAAGTTTATTCACTAATGAAATAATAATGTAATTGTTTCGACGAAAAAATATGTCTTTTTCAGTATATGCTAAAGTATACATCAATTTGTTATACGAATAATTTATACTAATTTTTGATTTCATCCAAAATTTTTGGTTAATATTTGTTGCCATTTGATACTATCAAGATAACAGTAGATGGTAAATCCTAAACTTTCGGGAATCACTATAACCGTTCTAGCAATATTTTTCTCTTTCCAGAGAAATCTTCTATTTCTGCAAAGTTAACTTTTATTGTCAAAATGATAGTAAATGTTATTTTAAAAATATAAGGAAAGTTATTCGGGAAATAGTGAATGTTACCGCGGAAAAGCACAGAAGTTCCAAAAAGTTTAGGTTTTACATATTTCTACATTTTTTTCGTTATAAATACTGTTCCAATGTTTAATTTTTAAAATAATCTTCAATCGAACATCTTTCATAGTGCGGTATTATTTTTGGAACAATCGATTTTCTTTTCCCTATATAAATTTTGTGCGGACAAATCTTTCACTTCTTTTAATTCTTTAAATCTGTTAATTGATGCTTCAAATATGTGCGGTTAAAATTCAGAAAATTACTTTATGCTTCTACTATATATTTTAGTTGAAAAGATTGTAAACAGCATGAAACAGATATTCTTGGAGATTAGAATGTATCGCGAAATAAAAAACAACAATGTTTCCTTATATAGTTAAATTTAAATGTACTGTTCGTGTGAATTTTAATTCACACAAGATAGCTATATAAAGAAGCAGTAAATTAAAATTAAAAAACTCAAAAATTGAAACGAGCTGTAACCTATTTGAAGAAGGTCGCATTTTCTACAAAACGGTTGTACACTTGAATTTCTAGGTAAATATTTTTTTCACTATACCATCTGTTACTTCTAATTATGAACATGGCAAACATATAATACATACAGAACATGAAACAGAATACAGAAAAAAAAATCATAAACTGAAACCATACCGGAAATCCGTACCAAAAATTTGCAACTCCCAAGGTTATATAGGCAAAGTTGAATAAATTTCATGTTCGAAATCTGGAGGGCATATTGGGAAATACTTTTTTTTGACATCTGGTATATATTATAATAATTCTGAGAATAGTTTAAATCTCCTGGTTTATGGATGGGCCCAGAGGATATACATCTCTATATCTATATCTATATATACAAAGGAGAAAAAGAGTGAGATGAAAAAAGGATCGAGAGTCGCAGTGGGATATCAAAAACCGAAAAACGAAAAAAGAGAGAAAGAAGGAAAAAAAAAGTGAAACTAGAAGCTATAAGAAGCCATAATGTTACTGCATCATCTAACGTTACCGACAACTATATCCACGCGATATTAGATTTTAGATCCGCTTCGTTATTATACATGAAGAATTCTCAGGGTCGACTACATTCACGAGCGCATTATATTATTTGTACTATGAGGATAATGCTTATAGCCCTCTAATAGCATCTCACATATGTCAACTATAAACATTTTTAATATTCAAAATTTAATAACTTTATTTCAAGGATATCGTTTGTCAATGTTGTATATGTATATAGCAATCCGTATAGTTTTCAATCTATCATAAAAGACTATAGTTTGTTAAACTATGTTTGAGAAGAATTAGCGAGCAGTACACACGATAAATTTTTTGATAAAATTTGACTTAAATTGAACCATTTTGTCGCACTTTTGATACATAAAACTTTGATACCCTCTAAATTTGAATTAGAATTTTGAATTCTAAATTAGAATTTGAATTATATATTAGAATTTGAATTATATATTGCGAATATGCTAATTTATAGTAAAACAAAGACCGTATCATCATCTCCCTCTTTGCGATATTAAAGTTCTATTTATACGATTTAACCCAAATACGAAGTGTTTATATAAAGACATTAAGAAAATAAGAGATTATAACACAAAACTCATGAATAAAGATAATGACGAAACCCTAGATCCGCTTATTTTATTTAATATTTTCCCATATAGTATAATATATAGAAGGCGCGCGTATAAGTATATATAATTAAGCATAGAGGATTAAAAATTAAAAACTAATTTAGAAAGGCATATATGTAAAAATAATTAGGATATGACGGCATTATGATTGTGCGTGTATATTTATATGACTTACCAAAATTGTCGGGTTGAAAGTGATGATAACTAGCGTGATGAGAAGTATGATGACTCAGAGAGACGTTACGCACTGATGACGAGGACGTTTCCTGATGCTGCAGTCTTTGTCTTGCTAGTGCAATACCAACAGGTATACCACCTGCTCCTATGTTCGAGAGTACTATTCCTGAAACAATAAGAGAGACACGAAAATTAAACAAAAGAAAAAGAATTAGTTGACATTTCCCACTCGCTTTTCTTATATATGGAATTATTAAACATTTGGTTCAACTCTGAAGTATGTACTAAAAAATATATATACTTCTTCTTTGATGTCTTACAATAAAGATGTAAGATATGACAAAATGGTATCTTATCTATAGGCATTATAAAATATAAGATGTTTTCTGAAGCATCTTAATTTAAGATGGTAACATCTTAGTTTAACATCTTAGTTTTTTGTAACTTATATTTTTGACACATCTTACAATTCAGAAGTATCTTATGGCTAAAGATCTTGTACCATCATCAGAAGCATCTTAATTTAAGATACCTTAAAAAACTTACAAAAGCATCTTAATTTTTTAAAATAGAAGAAATATCTTGATCACTAGTGCTAATACATCTTATTTTAAGATATCGAAAGAATAACTATAAGTTCTTTGACAAGTTTCTTAAAATTTATCTTAAATTAAAATGTTTTTGGCTCAATAAGAGGTTTAGCGATATAAGTTATCTGTAAATTGTAAGATGCTACAAAACTTTTATCCCAAAACATATGGTGCGAAAATAGACTAAGATATATATTTCTAGCATCTTAAATAAAGATATTACAAACTGCGTACAAAGTGTCCAAACCAAAACATCTTAAATTAAGACACTTTCTTCAGTAAAAGAGGACTAGTTAGCAACAAATGTTTAGGTCCTCTTTCTTCCCTATACGCATTACTCATAAAACTAAAGGTTTAAATTAATATAAATACCAATTTCCCAATTTCTATATAGTGAACATAAAACTAAATCTGAATTCCACAACAAACATTAAATTCGAACCGATTACTTAAGTTCCCTATAAGTAATCGGTTCGATTTTCATTACCTAAAGTTTACCTAAGTAGAAAAGAAAAAAGTACTAAGTTTACTTAAGTAATAGGTTCGAATTTAATGTTTTCAGTATAAGCAGTGAATAATAAGGGTCCTAAATTTTTCTCCAAGTTTCCCTTGATATTGACTTGAGAGAACGAGAAGAAAACACCTAAAATACTCACGAAATGAATAGCGTCTTAATGTCGAGGTCTAAAAGCTCCTTCATTTTTTATTCCTCCCTCCCTCTTGAATTCTATATACGATTCCATTGCTGATTCTTTTCTCTCTCTCTCTCTCTCTTTTTTTTGGTTCAAAGGCAGACCCTATGATATGCATTTAAAATGCATTTGACTTGAACATATTGTATATATAATGCAGCAGGAGAGATTAGACTTAGGGTCGAGACTTTTTTAAACCACGCCTCATATTTGCGTCGCCATGCGTGCCACGCACCTCCTACTTAACGAATGATCGTTCTTTATTCCCTTTTTCTTTCTATCACGCTCGCTTCACACAAATACAGCTCTTTCACACGGACATCAAATACAAATACGTTTCCCTCGCTTTTTTTTTGCCTTTTATGGCTTTATACAAGGAATACATATATGTTGTGGCTGTGCAGCCCTCTCTTAATAATCTCGAGGACTTGCCTAAATTTACAAGTACCACTTGCCAATATCCCAGCAGAGTGTACATGTGCAGAATTTTTGCGGAGCAATTAAAAATACAGATTGTGCGCGACTTCATGCTTTTTTGTACATTTGATTCTAAATTGATGTTTTAGATTTAGATTGATTTCAAAACAAACAAAAAAAACTGTCGAGAACTGTGAAATATTATGAAGACCACGATGGATTTCAAATTTTGTTTTAATGTGAAATACTGCAATAGACACTAACTCTGGGGCATCAAAAGTATTTTGTATTATGACATTTTTGTGTTTAGGTACAGCAAAAAGAATAAATATCTAAACATATTTTTTTGTAGGATCCTCTTTGGAACATCTAAGTGTCTTAAACACCAAGTGACTCAATTTCGATCCCTTTTGTGTCAAATACAAAAATGTAACCTGCCAAGAATGTTAGTGCCTCTTCGACCCAAAAATACAAAATTTTGAACCATTTCCGCATGTGCAATCCTAAAACAAACAAACTTTTTGGATTCAAATTGTACAACATTAAAATCTCTATTATCAACATTAGTGCGAAAATAGTGCTTTTTAACACCAATTCGAAAGAAATATTTTCTGAATTCGCACCCCAAAGTTGTAATTCCTTTCAAATTTGATTTTCAGCTCCTATCTTATTAACTCTTTTCAAGTTTCATACCCAATTTCATCTAATAGTTCATAATGCACTCTACTAACGAACATACATTAAAAGCTGCAATCAACAGGTTGCAGTATAGCATCTCCACAATTAATTTCCTCATTTTTGCAATATTAATTCTTCCCCTTACAATTTCTTAATATATAATTAATTATTAGAGAGGGAAAAAAATCTATTTAGTGACGATTTTTTCTTTCTTCAAACAGACGAGTGCAGCAAAAGCAAGCAAAAGTCGATTAAAATAAAAGTCTCGCGCGAAAAAAAGTGATGTGAAGATTGGTGCGAATATATACACATATATATATAATGGTGGTGTATACACGTATACCAGAGAATATAATGATGTACCTACAGGAGTATTATACGCGCACTCAAGAACCCCCTAAAGTCTTTTTTTTTATGGTAACGAGCGGGGTTCTTCGTCGAATGAAATCTCTCATTGGTCCACCGCAACGAGACGTTTCTTTATAACGCCCTCCTCGCACTCATGTTCCTTTCCCTTTTTTTCCCCAACCCTGATGATGTTTGATTTTTTACATTGCACTAGACTTCACTTTTATATCGTAAAACTGCCTTTCACAACTATTAAACATCTTTACGCCACAGATATCAAGGAGAATGGACACGAATTTCCCTTTTTTTTTCTTTGAAAAATGATAATGTATTCCTCCAAGAAAGATATATAGGAACAATGTATATAGAGGAGAGAAAAACTCGTCTGTAGATTTTTTCATTATCATTTTTAATTTTATACATCCGATTTTGTCTCAATTAAAAATCGGATAAGAATTTTAATTAATGCATATCTGGAATTCTAATTAGATTAAGAGTTTCACCAACACTGATTAAAAATTAATTGCAATGAATAAATCCCTTAACTTAAGGATTTCATTAAATCCTTGATCATTGATTAAATTGCCTTTAATCAATGATTAACTTTGAATCGAAGTTGGTGAAACGCCCTATAACCATTATTCTGACGGATTTGATCAGCAAATTATTAAATTAATATTTGAATCAGTTAAAAATGACTCATTTATAAGCAAACAGTCAGTCACTAATTTAAATAGTAATATCTCTACTGACAATTAGTTAAAAATCATTCTTATAGTAAATTTTTTTACTGATTCAATTATGGACAAATTTAACTAATTTTTTTACTTATCAGTTATGTGTAAAAGTTTATTATTTTCATAAATAAATACAGCAAGACATTTTTTAGCACTATACTGCGCAACGATTTTTCACCACCAGAAGTTAATTAAGAGTTAAAATAAAAATAATAATGCACTTTTCAAAGGGAAACTTATTTTTGTTGTATATATATAAATTCGAGCAAAGTGTGTATTTTCGTGGAATATTTAACCCTATATATCCAGACTAAGAAATCATTCCTTGGAGCCGCCGCGTTGGCAAGAGTTTGTGCCTTTGCCGATGAAAAATTCGACTCGCGTTGGCAGCAACTGGCCATTTGCAACATGCTTCCTTGCTCTGAAAGCGACTTTCAACTTTATATACACACGCCAGCAATTGCAACGTCTCGCAAATGAATTTCACTGTTCAACATCTTTTATAACTTCAACAAAAAGAAAAAATAAAACTTCTATTCAAAACATATTTGCCTTTTGACAAAACTATTATTTGTTCCCTTATTTCTTATTCCCCTAATTCATCATATTTTTTTTATCAATTTACGTCTAAATCAGAAAACATATTTTTCAATCAATTTTCAATATGTTCGAGTATTTTTAATTTCAACTACTTTCTACTCTTTAAGTTTGAATTAGTGACTACGACTTTTTGCTTTTAACTTTGTGAATTTTAATAGTGAATATAGTAATTTTCTACCTTAAAGTTTAGAATTAGTAGAATTAGTAAATTTACGAAGTTGAAGTTCACAACGTGGATCAACGAAAAAAATTTGTTTAATTTATTCCAAAATTATTTTTAATTTAATATTTATTCACATAACAATTATTATCATAACAGAAACATCAAACTATTTTTTCTAAATATTTTTATGGCATAATATTGCTGCTTTATTTATTTTTTAATTTATTAAGTGAATAATTTTTTTCGTTGATAAACGTTGTGGACTTCAACGTCGTGTAAATTTTACTATAATAAATAGGAATTTCTAATAATTTAAAATTAGTGGAATTAGTATAAATTCATCTAATAAATTAGTAGAAAAAATATTTAATAGTAGAATTTACTAATTCTTCTAAAAAATTCGTAGAAATTCATATAATATTTATTAATTCAAATTTAGAGAGTAAATTAATGACTGATTTTTCGCTTTTAAATTAGTAAATTTTACTACAAAATTGTAATTTTAACTATGATTTATTAATAGAATTAGTAAACTAATAAATATCAATTGCTACGAATTTATTAGAAGAATTAGTAGAAATTAATATATATTAGAAAAATTTACTAATTCTTCTAATAAAACTGATAGAAATTAATTTTTATTAGTCAATTTTACTAATTCCACTAATAAATGAATATAAATTAATATTTATTGGTAAATTTGACTAATTCCACAAATAAATATGTAGAAACTAATATTTACTATAAAATTTACTATAATTCAAATTTATAGAGTGAATAATTAGTGATTGTAACTCTCGCTTTTGAAATACTACTAAAAAAATTTAGTTTTTTTTACTATTTTATTAGTAGAATATTTTTTATTGTAGTAGAATTATGGTTTTCTTTAAGTTAAAATTTAGAAATTATAAAAAGTAAATTTTACTAATAAATAGTAATTTCTATTGGTTTGTTAGTAAAATTTAGTAATTCTTCTATGAAAAATTAGTAGAAATTAATATTTATTAGTAGAATTTACTAAATTTATAGTTTATTATTATTCATTTTTAGTATAAATTAGTATTTATTAATAAAATTAACGAATTCAAACATAAAGAGTGATTTAGTGTCAGATTTTTTCCTGTTGAAAGAATAAAATTTACTTAAAATTAGTTACTTTTATGAGTAGAATATTTTTTATTAGTAGAATTAGTAAACATTAAATTAAGAATTAAAAATTAAAAATACTAAATTTTACTGATAAATAATCATTTCTACTAGTTTATTAGTAAAATTTACTAATTATTCAAAAGCAGAAAGTCGAATTTAAATTAGCATACATTTTTACTACTTCAAATTTATAGAGAGTAAATTTATATTTGCAAAAAGTCTTACACCTTATAAAATTATTAAAAATTGCAACTAATTAATTAATTTGAACGACTCTCTAAATTTGAATCAGTAAAAATTCACCCACTAAATAGAATTAATAAAAATATTAACTAACTTTTAGTCAAATTTTGCTATTTCACTTAGCACTCTCAAATTTTTTACTGAAACGTTAGTGAAAAATACGAACAATTAGTTAAATTAGTAAAAAATCGTCCACTAAATAAAATAATACAATAAATTTTACCTGATTCTTAAAATTAGTTATTTTATTTAGAAGTTTCAAATTTTTTACTGAAACTAGTAAAATTTTTTAGTGTAAAATTACTATCGATTTAGTAAAAAAAAACAAAATTAATTCTCTCTAATTCTGAATTAGTAGAAAGTATGACTAATGAAATGGTGAAAAGTCGTCCACTAAATGATTTAGTAATAATTCTACTAACAATTAGTAAAATTTTACTAATTGTTCATAGAGCTTTACTAATTGTTTAGTAGAATTTTATTAAAAATTAGTAGAACTATTTTATTAAGGGGGTCCCATAGTCGTTAAAACAGTTTCACTAATTCATTTAGTGAAAAAGTGACTTTCAATTAGTCGAATTCTACAAAAATATTAGTAAAATTTTACTGAAAATCAGTAATATTCTACTAATTAAAATTTAAACTTTGAAATAAAATCGCCAATTTAATATTAAAATAAAAAATCCAGTTTACCAAAAATTTTGACATATTTTTCGCAAAAAAAAAGAAATATTGTCATTCTCTCAAATAAAGTATAATATATACCGCAAAATTATCGATAAAAAAAATTCTAAATGTCAAAAAATTAAAAAAAAAGAAAGAAAAAAGTAAAATTTATTTCTTTTGTCACTCACCATTTTCAGACTTTGGTGGCACAGGTTCAATTTTCACAGCCGTCGTTGTTGCATGAAGCGAAGTCGATACCTCGGCAACTTGACAAGGAACGGAAGCCAGTGGTTCCCTTTTGACTAAACTGCTCAAATTGGAGCTATCAGTGACATTTATAGACGAGACGTCCTGTCCATTCCACGATGAGACAACTGGCAAGGTTCTACTGCATCCCGCGTCCGAATGGACAATTTTTGTCTTGCCTGCAACAAAAATATTCCCCAATCATATATAATCTTTAAATTAATTTCTTCTTTATTTACTTTTTTTTAATTTCGTAATATAAACTTAGAAAATCTTACAGATAACATAAATTTTTTTCTTTCGTCGAAAGAAACGCAGTTGGATTAAAATTTTTTAGAATTATTTTTTTTTACCATTACATTCTCATCAAAAATGAGAAAGTCTTGAATTTGTGCGATTTTGAGCAATGTCTAATTTTTTTTTTTAATTATTTAGTATTATTTAGAATTATTTAGAGTTATTTAGAATTGTTTAGAATTATTTAGAATTATTTAGAATTATTTAGAATTATTTAGAACTATCTAAGATTATTTAGGATTATTTTTGGTTATGTAGCGAGTACGTAAGGTATTTAAGAAGCTAAGCGCATGCGCCGGAGTGGGGATAATGGGAGTGAGAGAGAAGTCGTGGTTTCTCTCTTTCCCTCTCATTAGCCCAACTCCGGCGCATGCGCTCTGCTTCTTCTAAGCCAATCTTGTCCGCTTCTCGCATTTTTTCTTCTTAAATGCGAAAAAACTACAAAGTAACTTTTACTGTTTATGAAATAAAATCTAAATTCTGAATTTTCTGTCAGTTTGTAGTATTTTCGAAGCTTTTCGCGCATCGAATCAAGTTTTCGTAAAACTAAAATTTACTTATTCGGTAATATAGTAAAATTTCCTTCGGTAAATTTCGAAGCAAATTCCGGTTGATTTCGGTAAATAAATTTATTAATTTCGAAGTAGAACTAGATCTTCTTCGAAAATAGTAAAATTTCCTTCGGTAGTAGAACAATTTACTCAAGGAATAGTAAAAATTACCAAATAGAAATAACATCCGGAAAGTTAAGATTGAACCACAAAAGTTTATTCGTCGACCTCTAAAAAAATACTGTAACCACCGCAATTTAAACGCACAAATCGAGATAAAATTTGTAAATGTACTTCAGTGGCAAAATATCAAACAATTTTCCGCTCATTCTTAAAAATAGTGAAATTTTGCGTCTCGAATCGTGAAAATTCTCGCACTTTCAACAAGCATTGACCATTCGAAGATGGATTAGCTCGTCGGCTGTTGCCTTAAATCTCTTTCGGTCTAGATCCTGCACTAAAGCTTTTTGCGAATTCTCCACGTAAAGAGAAGGAGAGTTGGAGAAAGAGAGAGAAAGACTATCTAGGATGATTCAGAAAAAGCAACTCTCGTGCGTGTATATAAGTTAACGTTTGTTAGAGAGTCAGGAAACTAATATGAGTCTCGTATAAAAATAGAACACCACTGAGTAGCAGCAGCAGCAGACCTTACATAAGTGCATAATCTTTGCCTACTTCCATACTCTCTTCTAGACATCATCAACTTTTTTTTTTCTTTTTCCGTTTCCTTTTTAAACATTTTCCTCTAATGGACGCAAAAAAAAAATCTTTTCAAGGTTGATGAAAATTAATCCTGAAAATATGTTTTTAATTTAGAAATTTGTATCCTTTTTACAGAATAGACAGAAGAATCAGTGACGTTTTCATCTGTAAAAACTATACAAATAATAGATTTTTTTAGGCAAACTTTAGGGGAATTATTTAGGAATAATGCGAAGTAAAAGGCAAATGATATTTTTGGTGCCTTTCTAGAAAAAGGCAAACGATATTTCGGTTCTTTTCTAGAAAAAGGCAAAAAATATTTCTCTCCTCTTCTGTAAAAAGGCAAACGATATTTATCCCTTCTTTTCCAGAATAAAACAAAAGATATTTCTGTTCTTTATTCTAAAAAAAGGCGAAAAATATTTGCCATTTATTTCCCTATGCAACTTGCAAGTTTCATTCTTCAGTTGAAAGAAAAAGAAGAAAATGTCCGTAGAGAAATAATGTTTAATGCTACATTCTTAATTGTTTGTATATATAATTTTGCATCCTGAGCCTTGAAAAAAAACAAACTAACGAGAACAATCCTTTATCAACAAAAGACACTCCTTGTTTTCTGAGTAATAACAAAAGTATTATAATATGTTAAAAATAGTCGGCTTATGTAGACATATAACCATCGCTAATAATTTTCTGCAGAATATAATAGAAAATAACAAACGTTGTTCTTGGGAGATAAATAGTCATTGTTAATATAAAGACACAATTGATCAAAAGGATATATTATGTGTATTGAAGTAACGCAAAAGAGCAATGATTATTAAATACTCATTATACCAATATCAATCATTGTCAACTTAATGAAAATCTGGTTATTGCAAAATTATCACACGCGATATTTTCTTCTTATATTCATTCTTAACTGCGCGCCGCAGCCTCCTGCGGATTGATGATGAATTTAATATATTTAAGTATATTACCAATATTTACATATTAACAATATTACCAATATTTATACAGTTACATATATTTGCACTCTGCTATATTTTCATATTTGCAATATTGTCCAGTTCGCATTTGTTAAATAAATACAAAAAATAAAAAATAGTTTGTACGTAAAAAATAAATATAATTATATACCCTGAAGTGTTTAAATTTATCATCCATTCGCAAAGAGCGTTATTGAGAAATATCCGATTAAAAATTTAAATATTTCTCGTTAGTGTAATTAATTATAGTAATTATTATAGAAGTTACTAGCATAATAAGTACGTATAGTGTAATTAATAATATAAATTTTGTAATTTTTAATTTCCGTCAATTTTTGACTGAAAAAAGTTTACATCAAAAACATTTTTAACTAAATCTTCGACTTCACGTAGGGTTGTCACAAAAAAATTGATTTTCTTTTTTCTGACTTTTCCTTCTTTGAAACCAATTATTTTTAATAATTTTTGAAAAAGTTCTTTGAAAATTTTTAAAATCCATTTGATTACAATTCAAGTTTATGTGAAATTTCCATTATTTGGAAATTTTTCAATTAAATACATATTAGAAAATAAAAATTTCAAATAATTTATTAAAAAAAATTCAATTAAACTTTCTCAAAAAAACTAATTTTACAAAATTGTTAGTTAAAAGCATGAAAAATTGAATTTTTTAAAAAGATTTTTAATCTGAATTCTTTTGAAAATTAAATAATTTCTAAAACTTTACGTTAATAATACTTTTAATATATTCAAATTATAATCTAAAAATAAAACTGACATTCATTTTTCATTTTATTTTTATAAGAAAATTCTATGAGAATTCAATTATTTAAATACAAAAGAAATAATTTATTAGATTTATAAATGTTTATTAATTTTAACAAATGTTTATTAAAATTGAATTTCTAGAAAGAAATTTTAAATGCAAAATTTTAAATAATTGAATGCTTTTAACAACACTATTAAAAATAAGTGAATTCTTATGAAGAATTTTACTAAAATTATTCGAAAAAAATTTCATTCCTAAGAAGAATTTAATTATTTAGAAAATAAATTCAATTTCTTCAAAGTAATTAATTGAATTGTTTTCTTATAAAGAATTTAATTGAAATATTTTGAAATATACTTTTTTGAAAAGAAATTTTATTAAATAATTATAAATTATTAAATAATTGAATTCTTTTGACAAATTTCAATATAGTTTTTGAGAATTTTTACATTTTTAGAAAAATTCCATTAAAAATTGCATTAAAAATAATTGAAATTCTATAAAGAGTTTTATTATTTATGAAAAATTGAAAATAATTGAATTCCTGAAATGAATTGTGTTATTTATATGAAAATTATTAAATCCCTGTCAAAAATTGTATTATTTATAAAAACAGTAAGTTATAAAAAATTAATAAATAATTGAATTCCTGTGAAATGTTTTATTATTAATGAAAATTAACAGTTTGCGTAGAATTAAAAAGAACGTTTTTTAAATACTTGAATTTTGTTGGATAAATTTATTAAAATATATAGTAGATATATTGAAAATCACTGAATTGAGGAAAATTTTTAAAAATAATAATTAAAAAATATTGCAAAGAATTTTATCAAAATTTTAGAAAAGAATTGAATTTTGAGGAAGAATTTTATTACTTTTAAAAATAATTGAGCTTCCTAAATAATTTACTAAATTCTCCAAAATTCTATTTTTTTAGTGCGTTTTTAACAAAAATAATTCTATAAATCCATTATTTTAAAGAATTAATTAAATATTATATTAAGGTCTTGTTATTCGCAGTGGTCGCGTGCCCCATATACTTTACTATGAGTCACGTGACCATTGAATAACATAACATTAAAAAATGTAACTAATTTTAGAAAAATTTTATATACAAACATTTTTCGAAAATTAAAAAATTAAAATTTTTGTAAATAATTAAAAACAATTGGATTTTTAAAAAGGTTTCAAATAAAAATCTCTGGAAATTTAAATTCAAATTTTTAATTTTTTTTAATAATAGAAATTTTAATTTTTTAGATTTCTAATTAAATTCATGCAAAATTTAAATTTTTGAAAATTTTAAATTAAATTCAATGAAAATTGAAATTTTCTTAAATTTAAAATTAAAACCTTTTAAAGTGTATCTTATTTGTAAAAATTTTAAACGTTACTCTTTTAAAATTCAATTAATTTTGTAATATTTAAGTACAATTATTCATTAAATAATTTCTAACTAAGTAATAATTTTGTATTTATTTAAGAATTATAGTAAACATTTTTACACTGAAAAAACATTATTCTTAAATCAAATAGAAAAATAATTTTAATTGATTTTGTTTAACTGAAATTAGTTATTGTAAGCTTAATCCCAATATATAAAGAAAACATCTATATACTGCTTTGATTAAAAAATATTTTTTGTTTAAATAATTATGTTTAATTCAAAACATATTTTCTGTTTTGATTTAAACGAAAAATATGTTTAAAACTTTTATGTTTGATTCAAACTTAAAAGTCGATTATAAATAATTTAAAATCAACCACAACTTAAGTTTAAATTAAATATAATATTTCTTTAAATGAATTAAAAAAATATGTTTCAATTAAACTTAAATATGTTTGACTGTATAGCAAAGATATTTTAAGTTTGATTTAAACAAAATATGTTTGAATCAAATAAATCGTTTACTCAGTGTATACTAACTCAAATTTAGAGAGTACTTTGTTTTTTCTATTCAGTAATTGTAGTAATTAATAATAAACCAATTGTAATAATTGTTAACACATTAATTATGGTAATAAATTTAAGACAATATTTTTTTTTACTTATTATGATTATGATTATGATTATGATTATGATTATGATTATGATTATGATTATGATTAAGATTAAGATTATTATGATTATTAAGATTATTATGATTATTATGATTATTATGATTATTATGATTATTATGATTATTATGATTATTATGATTATGATTATTATTTTGATTATGATTATTATTATTATAATAATATAGTAAATAATAAGTGTTGACTCACCGTTGGTGTTTTTGCAGAAGCACGGCTGTTTAGTTTTGTTCTCAAGTTTGACAGGTTGTCCTTGCGTTGGTAGGAAAGCCTCGCGTTTTTTCGCGCTCCCTTGAACGAGATTGTTGCTTGTTTGGGCCCCTTGCACGACCATTGTTGTATTCACGCTGCTCAAATGACTGTTGGTGCTGCTGGGACACGTAGGCGAATTCAATGATGGTGAACATATTGTCGCGTTGGAGCCAATTGGCGATTGGTACTCCTGCAGAAGAACACCCGTTGTTGGTACGCCCGTTGAATTTGGCGATGAGAAACTGTTTATTGTTAATGTTGGCGGATTCCCAGTCACCAATGATAATTGAGGTGAAAATGTATTCTGATGAAGTCCACCTGAAAAGTGCAACAAGCAAAATTTTCCTCTTAGTCTTTTATATTTTTAACTTTACTTATTCCTGTTTAATTTTCTTCTATTTCTATATTCTTCTACTTTTCCAGCAAAGGAAATATCTGTCCTTCTTTCCCTTCTACTTATATTTCTTTCTTTTTTTTCTTCTACTTTTACTTTTTGTCTTATTACACAATAATTGTATTTACTACGAGGGAAAAAGATTTCTTTTGAGTAAACACTCGTTTTGATATTGGTTCTCATCAGCTGTTCGATAGTCGGACATATTCGAAATCGAATGGCGCATGCGTAGCAAAAAGTCTCCGATTGGACGCATACAAGAACTGACTTGTGAAGAAAACCAAAAATTTCCCTTGCTAACATTATCCCCGCGATAAAAATTTCGAAATAACAAAAGAAAATTAGTTTTCGAAATTTTTATCGTGGAGGATATTTGCAAAGGCAGACTTCGCACTCGATAATTAATTTTCAAAAAATAGTTTTGAATCTAAAAGAATGTATAGTAAAAAAATGGTTATCGTAAAAATTTAAATTGACTACAAGAAAAACTCGTTTTAGAAACTTCAAAAAAATGACAAAAATTCCATTCCACATTTTTTATTTTTCTCACTTTTTCATAATTTTCATTAAAAATATTTACTTCTTTCCTGTTCTTCTAAAAAATTAAATTCCTTCAACGAAATTCATTATTGATGAAAGAATTTAAATATTCAGAAAAATAATTTTATTAAAATGCCTCTCAATAATTGAATTTTCGAGAATACTTTTGTTATTTATCGAAATAATAGAATTATTTCTAAGAATTATTTACAAAAGTAGGTAATTTAATTCTTGCGAAGAATTTCATAAAAAGAAATCTTTTAAATATTTGATTTTCTTTCCACTTATTTCATGCAAATTCTAATTTATATAATTGAATTCCTAAGAAATTTTTATTATTCATGCACGGAAAAAGCCTTTAACTAGAACAGCGATAATTTTCTCTAAAATAGCAAAAGTATTCGTTGCTATTAAGTAAGTATTTGTTATCAATTATTTTTTAAAATAATTGTACTTCCATGAAAAATGTTATTCTTAGTGATAGCAATTAAATTATTATATGAAGAATTATTATTATTATTAAGAAGTATATAAAAATTTTATAAAGTAATTTATTTTTTCGAAATTCTTTTGAAAATTCGGTTCTAAATTAATTGAATTCCTGTGAAAATTTTATTATTTATGAAAATAATTGATTTTTTGATGAATTGAATTCTTTGCTTAGAAATTTATTAATTTTTTTTTTTAATAGAATTTCCATGAAAAGTGTTTTTATTATTGAAAATAATTGAATTATTATGATAGAGTAGTATAAAAATTTTGTTAAATAATTAATTTTTTCGAAATTCTTTTGAAAATATTCTGTTCTAAATTAATTGAATTCCTGCGTGTAAATTTTCTTATTTATGACAATATAATTGAAATTTGGATGAATTTTATCAATTTTTTTTAAATAATTGAATTCTTTTGCGAAACTTTATGAAAATACTATATAGATATTGAAAATAATTGAATTGGAATATTTTTCAAAAATAATTTAATCGTTTCAAAGAATTTGATTATAATTTTTGAAAATAGTTTTTTGATTTCTAGTATAAATTTAGAGTAGTGTAAATTCTACAAAAAAACAGAAACAGAAATAGTAGTTTTAGTCGCTGAAATTGTTTCAAGATAATTTAATTTTTCTAAACAAATAATTGAATATTTTTGAAATAATTAAAATCTCTTTACATTTTTTTTTAATAATTTAATTCTTTGAAAGAATTTAAATTTAAATTTTTCGAAAATAATCAAGGGAAGTTAGTGACCGTAATTATAATTTTATTTTTAAAATATAAAGTCCTTCTTAAAGTTTAAAAAACAATTTTTGCTTCTAAAAATTATATTATTCTATTACTATTTAATAGTTATAATTATTGAACTACTCTTCAATTTTTATAATTTCAAATTTCTGAATGTTCAAATAAATGATATTTATCATTTCTTAAGCAAATTTAATGTTTATTACTTATTTAAGTAAATAATTAATTATCACTGCTTTTTTTTAAATTGTAATAGAATTCTTCACAGGAATTAAATTATTTTCATAAATAATATCCTTCTTTGGAAGGATTTCAATTATTTTTGTAAATAGTAAAATTCTTTGCAGAAAATCAAATAATTTCAAAAGAATTGTTATAAACTTTAAAAAAATAATTTTTAATTATAATTATAAAAAGACAAGGTTATTTTTAAAAAATTGAAAAAATTATTTTCCAAATTTTCAATTAAAATTATTATTTATTTATGTTCGAAATCAAATTTAAATTTAAATTTTATGAGAAAAGAAAACAGGGAAAAAATTAGACCATAACCGTGAAATAACCGGGAATTTTGTTGAATAAAAATAGTAGACACCCTAGTTTATATTTTGATAATTTTTTTTTACAATTAAAAATTAAATTAAAAATAATATTTGGATGCATTAAATAAATTTTTTTCGTTAATAAACGTTGTGAACTTCAACTTCGTTAATATAGTCAATTTTTAAGAGTCTAAAGTTCTGAAAGTGGTAATGAACAAAATTTATTTATTTCTTCTAAAAATTAAATTATTATTGCAATTATTTTGCGTTACTATCTAAAAAATTAATTACTGAGTTTCTAAACGTAAAGTTTCAGTTTTAAAATTTTTTATGATAAGTAATTTATTAAAATATCTTAAATAAAAAATATTTCGTTCATTTGAACGTTCAAAATTTGAGGATCATCAATTATTCGGTTATTTGAATCCATTAAATTTTTTTTGTCAGTGTAGTATAAAGTAAAAGAAAATAGTATAGTTTTTAGCAGGGACCGTCACGGAATCAAAACAAAATTAAAATATACTTTTGTTTTGATTCGGATATGGGTATCAGAATAAAAATTCCACTCTAGTTAGTTCTGATTCCAATATCAAAATCAAAATTTCACTCTATTTCGTTTAGGTTCCAATCGGTTCCAATATCAAAATCAAAATTCAACTGTGTTTCGTTTTAGTTCCAATATCAAAATCAAAATTCCACTCTATTTCGTTTTGGTTCCAAAATCAAAATTCAACTGTGTTTCGTTTTGGTTCTAATATCAAAATCAAAATTCTTTCTTGTTTTAATTTTGATAAAATAATACTGCGCATGTAGAAGTGTGATTGAACCTAAATTTTGTTGCAAATGTCAAATATATCAGAAGATAATATCGTTTTTACTTACGAAATCTGAAATAGAATTCGAATCGATTTCTGTTTCTATAAGAAAACCGAATTGCAGTATTACAGTATATCAGAATCAAAATAGAAAGTAAATTTTGTTTCGTTACAGTATCAGAATCAAAATAGAATGTAAATTTTGTTTCGTTACAGCATCAGAATCAAAATAGGATGTAAATTTTGTTTCGTTACAGAATCAAAATCAAAATACATTAATAATTTCGTTTTGTTTTGGAATATCGTAACGAAATCAAAATTTGATTTCCGTGACGGTCCCTGGTTTTTAGTAAATGAGTGTGAAGCCTGCAAAAAAAAATCGGCGCATAGGAAATTTTTTTATCGCGAATGGCAATGGAAAGAAGAATTTAATTTCGATATATTTATATATATATATGTAAGGAGAAAAAAAAATGATCTTACCATGATGAAGATGATGAAGTCCAGTGAGATTGAGAGTGTGCTGAGTGTGTTGAGCGTGATGGAGACTTCCAACATTAACGGCTCCAACTCCTTGGAGGCTGAGTGCCTGCTGTCCAGTGGGCGCAGCGAGATTAGCCAAATTTTTGGCAAGAAGCTCGAGCTGAGTCACGGGCACGGGACTGTATGGCGAGCCAGGGGGCGGCGTGGGAGCACCCCAGGTGTAGCCACCCACACCCACCCCGACTGCTGCTGAGAACACGCTCTCTGAAACTAAAGGACCCCAAGGCCTTACTTTAATCGATCCCATGTCTTTTTCCTCTTCCGCATTATCGACTTTCTCTGCTCCTACATTCATTGTATATATATATATGTATGGTCATAAAAAGAGATAGTCTCTAGCTTTTTTTTCCTTTTTTCCTTTTTTTTTTTGCGGCTCAACGAAAATTATATTCTCATTTGAAAATCGCTCAAGTTCACGCGATACTTTTGCCAAAGTTGTAAGTTTACAGTGCTTCGATAACCCGATAAGCGAGCGAGCAATTATTACACACGCACCTCTCTACTTTCCATTCCCTTGTTTTGGTACTATTTCCAATGGGGATTCAGAAGGAAGTGGAGAAGGAAAAAAACTATCGACGATTCAATTTTAGTTTTACAATTTTTTTTTCTTTGAGCCGAAGGGATATTTTTAAAATTGTTGTTGTTACGGGGAAAACGATTTTTGCTTGCGGAATATATTTAACATTATGCAGTCAAGATATACGTATACATTCTATAAGAACTAGAATTAAAAAATGTTTAATATTTAATTTACCCTAAATTATAAATCTAGTTACACTGTATAAGTAAAATACCAAAATCTATATATATACAGATGATTTCAGTACTAAAATAGAACAAAAGTACGATTTAGTGCCAAAATTAGTATCACAGATTTCTTTAAGGTATCAATTTGGTATTAAAGTGGATCAAACTGATGCCAAAAATTTGGATCCATTTTTTATTTAATACACATTGTTGGTATCATTTCGTTAAAAATTGACACTTTTAAATTAGCATTGATTAAAATAAATATATATAGGTATAGTAGGTACTTTTCTTTTTCAGAAATCTGCATTTCATTATAGCTAAAATTTAGGCACTTTTAACATTAAAGTATTAAATTGCAAGAAAATCATGCCAAAAATGTGAATCAAATAAAAAATTGATCTTAATTTTTTGTATCGTTTTGATTAATTTTAGTATCAATTTGATACTCTAAAGAAAACTGTGGGTCAATTGAATTAGTATGTTTGAAGTAACAAAAAAAACCGTTTGAAATAAGACATCTGCTTGATCAAACGAAATTGCAATGTCAGATGTAATTTAAACAGAATTTTATTAATTATAAAATATAAATAGACAAAAATTCTTGTCCTGTTAAATAGAATTTTTCTTTAAATAAGAATTCTGTTTTAATTAATCTAAATTTCGGTTTAATTATTCTATATAAGTATAAAAATTCTGTTCAATTGACATAAATTCCGCTCATACTGTTAACATAAAAGTATCAAAATACATAACGAATTGATTCCAAAAATTTGTATCAAATAATAAATTGATCCAAATTTTCAGCATCAATATGATCCACTTTAGTATCAATTTGATACTTTCAAGAACACTGTGGCTGGAACTATAACTAGAATTCTTATTAATCTTAACCGAAGTATAAGGTTAAATATATAAATTCGTAAAGCAGAATAAATTCTACTTAGAATAACAAGAATTCTTGTTTAATTTACTAGAATTTTAGTAAAATTGACTAAAATCATAGTTGAATTACTTAGAACTGGAATTGAAATATACATTAAGCTATAATTGCATAACATTTGAATTATAGTTGAAATAACAAAAAATATTTTTAATGTAACGAGAATTTTGGTTAAATGAACCAGAATACTGGTCTAATTATAATTATAGAACTATTATTAAAATAATAATATAATCCAAATATTGAGTAACTAAAATCGTAGTGGAATAAACAAGAATTCTTGTTAATTTAACGTCAGAATTACAATGTTAGATAAACCTGAAAAGGAATTCTAGTTAAATTAATTAGATTTTTGGTAAATATAACAAGCGTCTTGCAAACAATTTAAAGCAGAATTAAAGTTTGAAATGAACCGTAACCAGAATTCTATAGTTGAAAAAATAAAAATTCTTATTTATTGTCACATAAAATTCTGGTAGTTACGATTAGAATTCTGGATATATTTTGAAGCAAATATACAATATTAAATCCTAAGCCAGAATTCTGGTGAAAATAACGAATATTCTGAAATAGTTAACAAGAATTCTTACAGTACCTTGAAAAAAAAATTTATTTGATTCAAATAACCGATTATTTGACTATTATCAAATAAATATTTACTTGAATCAAATAAATTGTATTTGAATTAAATATTTCAGTATTTGAAGCAAATACTATTTAATTGATTCAAATAAAAATTATTTGATTCAAGTAAATATTTATTTGATAATAGTCAAATAATCGGTTATTTGAATCAAATAAATTTTTTTTCAGTGTATTAAATAAAAAATTAATAATAAATTAAAGTAATAATTAATGTAATAAAAAATTACAATATTAAAGATACTTTAACTAGAATTCCAGTTAAAATAACAAATATTTTTAATTAGATAACAAGAATTTCAGTTTAAATTAAAATATCTAGAATTCCGGATATTCGAAAACAGAATTACTTTGTTAAATATACTTTAACCAGAATTCTAGCTTTTACAACGAAATTTTTTTTTTTGGAACTAATATAGAGTTTGGTTCAACTAAACAGAATTCGGTTTTAATTAATTAGAATTCTGGTGAAATTTATCTTTGCAAAATTTCATTTGTTTGATTAAAATCGTCGTTAAAAGTATAAAAAGAATTTCTATTAATCTCCAACCGAAATTACAGTGTTAAATATATCCGAATACCAGAATTGTAAACAGAATAACAAGAATTCTGGTTAGATTAACAAGAATTCTGATTGTACTATTTTTATATTTGAAAAGCCAAAATTTTTGTGCTTAAAGTATGTTAAGAATTCTAGTTAAAATTGCTAGAATTTTGGACATTATAAACCAAAATTATAATGTTAAATATCGTTCCCAGAGTTTCTCCGAATCAATTTTACCGAATGCTGTTTTACCAAATACTATTAATCTCAAAAAAATTCTATTAAATTTACTCAAAAATTGTATGTACTTATTACCGAAATATTGAATTTATATTTTTATGTTAAAAGTTTTTGTTTCTTCAATTTTTCAAAAATCTTATCTCTATTTAGTTCAAATTGTCTAATGTAGAATTTCTTTGCGGTTAATTCACGAAGTTGAAGTTCACAACGTTTATCAACGAAAAAAAATTTATTTAATGCATCGAAATATTATTTTTAATTTAATTTTTAATTGTAAAATAATCATTATCAATATATATAAAATAAACATTAATCTTGTTTTTCTAAAATTTTTTTGTTAATATTGTAGCGTCGTTTTTAATTAATTTACTAAGTGAATAATTTTTTTTCGTTGATCAACGTTGTGGACTTCAACTTGGTATATTAATTCACCACTTTGAACAGAAATAAATATGAGATGAAAAGTTTAAATCTTTTTTTAAAAACCAAATATCTTCTTTTAATATATACGAGAATTTCAAAAGAGTGAAAATTCGAACTCATGATTTCAAATTTATAAATATTAAATGCACGTCTCTTTTATTATCACACAATTTGTGCTTGGCAATATTTTTCATTTCACTTTTCCCATATATATCGAATAAAAAATATCTCCAGTAGAATATATAATTTTCTATTTTGAGATTTTCACTTTTCGACTGAAAGCTTTATATTTATACATATATAACATATACAATAAAGATTGAGTTCAGGTCATCACCTACTTTCGCGAGGATTAATTCAATTTTCTATATCATTTATATCATTGCATTTATTATGCAGACAGAAAAAAGAGGGATGTTATTCCATGAAAATTTATTCATAAATTCCAGTATATTCTAAATCTATGAATTTTCAAATTATAAGAATACTTGGATTTTAAAGTTCAATGGCAAGAATACATTTAATATAATAATTAAATAAAAAATAAAAATAAAAGTGATTTTTGTTTGTTTGACCGTATTAAATATTCATTTGTAAGATAATGAAAATAGAGAAAGTAAAGAAAATAAAATTTATTGAAAATAAATAAATAAAAATTGAATAGATATAAATGTACAAATTACAAAATTTATAAATATGTAAAATACAAAAATGCGTGTTATTTTACCTGATAAAAATATATTTTTAACATAAGAATATAAACAATTCTTTTGATTTAGAATTAATTATTCAAGAATAGAATATTTATTATATTCGACTGTCAATAGAAATTTAATCTAAAATTTTATTAATACTGAATTTTGCTGAAATTTTATTTCATTGAACTTCACAATAATGTTTAAATATTAAACATAAATAAATTATTAGTTAAGAATAGAATTTACAAAAATATATACTCTAGCGATAGAATATTTATATATAAATGGAATTCGAAAATAAATTTCACTAAAAATATTCATAAATATATACAGAAAATATTTCGAACCAGAATTTTGTACGAAAATATCGAGTAATACACATATTTTATTTTTTGTAAATGGATCCTGAATAATTAATAAGAATGACCATATGCCTGTTTGGCAATGATAAAACCGATTGAAATTTATCGTTTCAGTTACTCTCTCTCAATGCTTTCGATATATATATATAAATGCAATAAATGAACTACGAGAGGGATAAATGGAAGTTTCATGTAAATGCATTTAAATAAGAAGTTTTAAGACAGAAGCTCCTTCCAAATAAAGTGAGAAGAAAAATATCTTTAGTTTTTTCAATTTCTTTTATCTTTTATGTTCAATAAACTTTTATTTTGTATAAAAATTGTTACAATGAAAAAATATTTATTTGATTTAAATACAAATTTTTTTTCACAAATTTCAAACAAATAATTTTTATTTACTTGAATATATTATATATTCACATAAAAATTATTACCATGGAAAAAAATGTTTATTTGACTCAAGTAAATATTTATTTAATAATAGACAAATAAATATTTACCTTGACTATTCTCAAATAAATATTTAATTCAATCAAGTAATTTTTATTTACTTCAATCAAGTTTTATTTAGAACCAATAATTTTACTATTTCAAGTAAATACCGTATTTAATTAAATTAAAATATTTAATTAAATAAAAATTACTTGATTGAAGTAAATATTCTTTTTATAAAAGACAAGAGGATTTGTTTATTATTTATTAATTTATTTAATTTTATTAAATTTATTTTTATATTTTTTAATTTTTTAAAATTAAATTATTGTTTATTATATCATTTGTCTCATTATCATATTTTATTTAATAAACACAATAGAATTGTGAGTCAATAAAACTTTCCTTTTCATTTAAGTATGAAAATTATTAAATTAAATGTTGAATTGAAACATATTTTTTCTGTTGACTATACTTATTTTTGAATAAAAAAGAAAAATTTCCCAGTGCACGTATTGAAAAAAAAATCTCAATAAAATTTCGCTGATCATTGCAAATACAAACCTGTGCGTTCTGCAAGTGATCCAGCGTGTAAACAAATAAAACGAAAAAAAAAATTAGTTTTATTTCGCTTATAAAATTAATCTCAAGAGTAAAAAAAAAAAATTAGTGTCAAATTAAATTTGGAATTTTCTTATTCGAAAAATCGAATAACACATCCGCTTATAGTATATTTATTATACAAGAATTCGCAAATTTTGTTAGAAAAAAATTTTTTGTTTCGCAACTGTTATTGGCACCTTTCAAGAGCGTGTCCATTAAATTTTATCCCTTTTTCGATAAAAATTTCCCCAACACAATTGTCGAATAATGGTGAGAAATACACGCGATCATTGACAGAGAAGGCACAATAGACAGATAATTGAAATCGACGAGATTCCATTTTAGACAAGACTTTTTACAGGAAAAAAAAGAGGAAGAGAGAGAGAGACAGAGAGAAAGTATGGGCCATGTTCTTGAGTGTATTACAGTAACAATATAATGAATTTTTCGTATCTATTATTAGAAACAAGTAAATTTTGTTTTTTAAAACAAAAAAAGAATATGTTATTTAAATTAAAGATTTTAATTAATATACTTTAATTTATTAATTTATTTTTAATTAATAAATAGTAAAGTATTAATTAATAATATACCCATATTGAATCTCAACATATTCGTCAATATTCCTAATTCTCAAAATTTTTAGGATCAAATTTATAATGATTTATAATTTTTTGTCAAATAATTTAAACGTATTTCAATTTTTAATAATTTATTTTAATTCGTGATGTTTTTACGGTCTCAAATTTTACAGTCTTAGAATTAATTTTTTCAACTATAAAATTGATATTTAAAATCTCTATTTCAAAAATAATAATAAATTTTATTTGGTTTAAATAACAGTTCAATTATTGTGAAATACAATTTTTTAAATTTAAAACAAATAAATAACTTTTGTATAAATAAATACTAAATAAATAAGCCGATGAAACAGTCGAAAAAATAAGAAATAAGCTTTGCTTTTTGGAAAAATATATTTTCACTTAATTCAAAATTAAATTTTGTTTAAATAATATTTTTCTCTGGGTGATTATAGTAAAAAAATAAAATAATTTTTACACTACGTATCAAAAATTCAATTATCTGACCTAAGTTTCATTATTCCACAAAAAAAGTAAATAACAATAAAAAAAGTTTTAGTATATACTTATTACTTTTCGTTATCATCGTTATTATACTAATAAAATTTATCATAACAATAAAAAATTTATTTCATAATTTTTTTTTTCTGTAAAATAATGAATTTAAATTAAACTAATGACTCTTTAGTCATTAGTTTGAATTTAAACCCATTATTTTATAAAGAAAAGGTTTAAAAATAATTTTTTTTTCTTGTTGTCAAAGAATTCTTATTGTTTTTTAATAAATTTTTTTCAAGGGGCCCATCTCCCACTTTCTTTTTGCGGTTCTCCTCTCTCGTGCCAAGGACGTTTTAGATTACACCTTTAACAATGGGTTCGTTAAAGGGGTCCCACCCCCACTTTTTTTTTTTTTTTTTTTGCTGTTTTTTAGCGGCTCTGCTGCCGCAAAAATTCCTTTTTGGGCGCACACACACACACACACACATTTCAGGTTTTCGAAGCTTCTCATTCAACGATTTAATTGCATAATTGCGCCATTGTGCCCCGTGCCAGGGTCCGTGAAAGGGCCGTCAACCAAGGAAGGAAGTACACACGAAATAGTGAAGAATGGCAGGAGATGATGGGGGTGAGGGGGAGGGGGGGTGACCCCAAACGGGGTGTGTTCTGCTGTCTCGAGAATGGTCCCCATTTTGGGGAAAGAGACAGAAAAAAACGAAAAAAAAGAAGCACGAAAAAAGAACCAAAAAGAAAATAGAAAAGAAAAAAAATCAAAAAAGAACCAGAAAAAAGAAAAAAAAATCAAAAAAGAAAAAACCAAAAAAAAAAGAAAAAAGATAAAACCGAAAAGGAAAACGAAAAAGAAAGAAACCAAAATGGAAAAAAGAAAAAACCCAAAAAAGAAAAAAAACAAAAAGGAAAAAGAAGAAAAAACAAAACGAAAAAAAAGAAAAAGATAAGAAAACTAAAAAGAAAATGACCAAAGAAGACAGAAAAAAACAAACCAAAAAATTGAAGACTTTCTTGATTTGTCTTTTCTTTGGTTTTTTCTTTTTCTTCTTTAATTTTTTGTTTTTGTTTTGTTTTTTTACTTCTTTTCTTCTTTTTGGTTTCTTTTCTTCTTTGATTTTCTTTGCTTTCGCTTTTGGTCCCTTTCCTTTTACTTTATTTTTTTTGTACGAAAATAAAAAAAAAGTTAAGAATATATAAAAATTTTTTTCTTTCTTCCTCGAATTTGTAATTTTTTTCTGTAGGTTTGCAAAGTAATTTTTCAATAAACAACGAAAAACATGTGTTTCGAAAAAAACAAGATTTATGTTGAGTTCAGCATGGATTTTAATTATGCCATGCATTATTGAAAAGTGATAAAAGTTTCAACAAACAGTAAAAAAGAGAAAAAAATTTGCAAAGAGAAGAAAAAACGCCAATGTAAAAAAGTGTTTCTATTCGTAACATAATTCTTTAATTTATTTTCAAATTAGTAGAAAAAAGCTTCTACTTATAGTCAAAATATAATATTAATTATAGTTATAAAAATAGTACTAACAATTTATAAATTTTGTTAATACTTGATAAATTATGATTATAAAGATTATCTACTTTGTTTATTTTACTGTTGTTCGATTATTTATTTACTTTTATTTTTATTATTCATCTATTTTTATTTTGACATTTATTTTTATTCTTATAATTCATCTATTTTTAATTTGATATTAATTTTTATTTTTATTCGTTTTATTTTCTTTTTCTTTTTTTAATTCTATACGCTAAATTTATTTTTATTATATTTCATTTACTTTTTAATTTATAATAAATAAAACTTGATAAAAATAAAATATTTTATAATAAAAGAAATTTGAAAATATTTCTAATTTCTTTATTTTCATACATATAGTTTAAATCGATTTAAACTTTCATTTTAAACGGAAGAAAAAAAAAGAGTTTTTGTCCGTTATTATATGCGCAGGAAGTTGTCTAAGGTGATAATAATAATGCAAGGGCAAAAAAATAACATATTTTAATAAAAGATATGGATGTTTTCTTAATATCTCTGTTATTTATGGTATATATGCATGTGTTAGAGTGTAAAGCGATAACTATATTGCTAAATAGCAACATTATACTATCATTGACAAGAGTGATACTTTTTATTTACGACAAAAAAGTCATATATTTAAAAAGGCGTTTCATTAATAATTACGTATTTTTTTAAAAAGAATTCTTTTGTACTTTTAAAAAAAAATGAAATTCATCGTTGTCTTCTGTTCTTTCCGTGCATAATATTTTAATTTTCATATATTGAAATTCAATTTTTATTTTTTAAAAACAAAAGTCGCAGGAAAGAAATTTTTTTGTCAACTAATAATTATAATTATAATAGTTGTATAAGCATAGAATTATAATATTATATATTTATGTAATTAAAATTGTAATATTAAATATTTATGTAATTAAAATTGTAATATTAAATATTTAGGCAATTATAATTTTAATTAAATATTTATGCAATTATAATATTATTTTAAAATATTTAGGTAATTATAATTATTATATCAAACGAATTTTTATTTCTAAAAAATAACTATTATTTACAACAAATAATTATTATTCAAATCAATTAAAATGTAATTGTTGATAAAAAAATTAAAAATTTAATTCGTTAAGAAGACAATTTTTTTGTTTTGAATAAAAGTTAATTAACTTAACTAAAACTTATTGGACTTGACTAAAAATTGTTTGATTCAAATAAAATATTCTCTTTATCCTGAAATAAAACTTATTTGATTGAAACACAATTTTTTCGTGTCGAATAAAAATTATTTAATTCAACTACAATTTATTTGACTCGGATAGAAGTTATTTCGTTAAAATTATTTTATTAAAATACTATTTTTCTGAAGTACAATAAAAAATATTTGATTCAAATATATTTTTTAGACTCAAATAATATCTATATGACTTAAATATATATTTTTAAACTGGAATGAAATCTATTTGATTCAAATATAATTAATTTAGTGGTAAATAAAAATTAATTGGCACAACTATACAATTTATTTGATACGACTACAAATTTTTTTGTTTTGTTACAAATTTTTAAACTTCAATAAAAATTATTTGATTCAAATATATTGTTTATACTCGAACGAAAAATAATGTTTTTAAAAATATTATTATTCTTGACTAGAATAAAAATGATTTTATTCAAACATTTATTTTTTGTCTCGAACGAAAATTATTTTATTAAAATACTATTTTTCTGAAGTACAATAAAAAATATTTGATTCAAATATATTTTTTAGACTCAAACAATATCTATATTATTCAAAAATAATTAATTTAGAATGGTGAATAAAAATTAATTGGCACAACTATGCAATTTATTTGACTCGAATAAAAATTATTTCGTAAAAATACTATTTTTTTGTTCCGAATAAAAATTATTTAATTCAAATAAAATTTTTTTTGACTTGAATAAGAATTACTTGATTTAATAATAATTTATTTAACGAGAATAGTAATTAATTTCGTTAATCTACAATTTATTTAGCTCGAATAAAAATTATTTCTCTGAATATCATTTTTTAGACTTGAACAATAAGTTATTTGATTCAACTATATATACAATGTATTTCATCCAAATAAAAATTATTCGCTCCAAATAAAATAAGTCAACAAAAGTCAAATAACAACTCATAAAATATTTTTTTCAATTTATCGAGAAATAGGAAAATTATTCAGTGAAAAAAGAATTATTTAAACAAAAATAAATTGCAATTTTTGAGAAAGTGTTTAAAATGGGAACTTTATCACAAATAAGAGACGCTCGAAAGAATCCATGTCTTTTATATGGAATAAAGATTAAGTATAAAGCTCGTTGGAGACTTTCCGTAGGCATTAGGAGAAACTTACCCTTGTGAGTCGTTGCGTGATAAGCTCGAGCTGTCGCTGGAGTTGGCGGTCCAGGGGTGGCCGGGGTGGCTGCGACGTAACTGCCCCCGCCACCCCCTGGGAATAACGAATACAATCCGTACCGGTTCACACCTATAATGAGAGAAAACATTTTCATTTTTCATTTATTATTCATTTTTTAATTATTTCTATTATTTATTTTATTTTTCATATTATTTTTTTTATTTTATTTGGTATTTATTCCATATTTTATTTTCCTAATCTTTATTTTCTTAATCTTATTAATAACAAAAATTTATTTAATTCAAATAAGTTTTATTTAATTCAAATAAATTTCTATTTTGCGTTCAAATAAAATTATATTTCACTCAAATAAAAGTATTTTAATTGTCCCGAATAGAATTTCTATATTTAAAACAAAAAATCTCGTTGGCTCTGAGGTAAATTTACTTTAACTAAAATAAATTTTGTTTATATAGCAGTCAAAGAAAAAATTACTCCAAAACGAGCTGAAGTGGAAAAAAATACACAAAAATTCTCAGACTCGTCGAGTCACTTTTGTTCCATTTTTTGATCTCAGTTTTGCACAATTAATACCGGGAGAGAAAAATTCTGCATAAATTTTGATATATTTGCGGACGTTGTCATATAATTTTTTTCCAAACACCCTGTACATGAAATACACGCATTAAAAGATAGTTTAAAGTACGACTGTTTAACCTCTGACCGACGACACATACATAATCTGATAAACGAGCATTATGTTGCCAGAAGGAAATTTAATGCGAAAAAGAAGAAAAAAAAGGGAGACAACAACCACAGAACACTCACAAAAGTTCCCTCCCTTTTCTGCTTACAAAAAAAAAAAATATTCACTTTAAAAAAATTTCGCACAAACAAAATACCAACTCAAATTTCAATCTTATTTTTCAAAGAGAGAAAATTTTTTGAAAAACAAAATTTCAAATAAGAATATTTATGAAAATTGAGAGATTTTCTGAGGATGAGAAATTGTGACACAAAAAACGTATCAAAATTATTGCAATACAACCTTTTATTATTAGAATTAATAAATATTAATATTTATTTATTCAATTACAATATGAATAAACAAGTTTTGCAAATAGATTTGAAAATAAAATAAATTTTTTAAAATAAATTTAATTAAAAGAAGACAATAAAAAGCTATATAGTAATAAAAATTAAATAAAGTTTATTTTAAGGATATTAATAAATTGAGACAAAAAACAAATCAAAAATTTTGCGACGCAACGGTTTGATAAAATACGAAATCTATTATTTTGTGACAAAAAAACTGTTAAATACCAAAAAGAAAATGTATAATAAATATTAAAGTAGGGAACAAAATTATAATAAATGACGTTTTTAGGAATGAAAAGAAAAAAAATAATTCTCGAATAGAGCATCTATAGTTTTTATTTATATAGACACGAAGTTGTATTAAATCGGGGTGCGAGTGCAATGTCAATAAAAAAATAGTATTAAAAAAATAATACCCTTTTAATTAGAAATCATTTATCAAATATTGTTTTTCAAGTGAGTCAGCAAGTGAGTATGGAAATCAGTGTTTTATTTGATTTATCGTTAAAAATATACATAAACAATTCCGTCTAATACTTCCTTTTTTACTACCAATGCATATTATGCCGACAAGAAAAAAGTTAACAAATTAATATTACGTTTGCGAATTAAGACTATTTTTATCATTTTTACGGCTAATTTCACTAATTGTTATACACTGAAAAAAAAATTTATTTGATTCAAATAACCGATTGACTATTATCAAATAAATATTTACTTGAATCAAATAATTTTTATTTGAATCAATTAAATAGTATTTGAATCAAATGTTTCAGTATTTGAAGCAAATGCAATTTATCTGATTCAAATAAAAATTATTTGATTCAAGTAAATATTTATTTGATAATAGTTAAATAATCGGTTATTTGAATCAAATAAATTTTTTTCCGTGTAGTCATCTAGTATTCACTAAACAATAAATGAATTAGTGAAACTGATTCATCGAGTTTTGATAAAATAGTTCTATAGTTTAATTGTTAGCCAAATTTTACACTAAAAATTAGTAAAATGCTACTAACAATTAGTAAAATTCTACTAATAATTATTTTAATTATACTAATAATAATTAGTCAAATTAAACAAATAATTAGTCAAATTGTACTAAAAATTAGTAAAGTTCTCCTAAAAATTGATAAAATTACACTAATTCCTAGTGTATTTAGTAAATTATTACTAAATGGATTAACTGTAAACAAAAAATATTCACTAAACGAATTAGTGAAACTGTTTTATTGACTTTTAATAAAACAGTTCTGTTAATTGTTAGCAAAACTTTACACTAACAATTAGTAAAATTTTACTAATAATTACTAAAATTCGCCTGAAAATTTATAAAACTACACTAATTGCTTGTGTAAATTATTACTTAACGAATTCACTAAACAAATATTCTATAGTGAAACTGTCTTATTGACTTTTAATAAAAAGATTTCTACACTAATTTTTAGTAAAATTCTAAAGTAAAATTCAACAGTTTAGTATAAAATTCATACAAAATTATTTGATGAACGACTGTTTCTTATTTCTTCAGTAACTTTCTACTACTTTTTAGACTAAATTTAATTTAATTTCCTCCTTAATTAGAAAGTATATTTATGTTATAAACAATGATATTTGTAAAAACTTTTCCTTTTTTTATATTAAGCCTACTGCGTATAAAGCCGAATATATTTGTCCAACTATTTTTTGCAATAACTTTTGTTTAAATTAACATTAAGTGATCTATCAAGTTGCAAATTATTTCTTTAGGGATAAACGAATGCTATTAAATTATTTAGGACACTTCATATTATTTATTTAACAATAAATATTAAATTTAAAATGCTAAAAAAATTATTAAAAAATGTTTTTTGAATGAATATTGTATGCACAGGAGGATTAATAAAAAGTATTTCGAATATTTATTGTAGTATTTAATTTTTTTCGGCAAAAATAGGATTTTTTGACATAACCTCTAAATACACTAAAGATTTTTCTGCGCAAACTCGAGAAATATATCGATATCAATATAATAGGCCTGCGCAGAACGATAACCTTTAGATCGTAAGTTTTACATGAGAGAGAGAAAAGGATAGAAAATATCCGTCGTCTCTTTCTAGAAAAGGACAAAAATATTTTTAACGTTTTCTGCCTCAATGTAACAAATTACCATCTTTGCGATTTGGAGTTTTCATTCTGCTTAAATGACCTAATAAAATATCCTGAGAGTGCGCAGTGAGTTAGATAATAAAATTTGAGGTTATGTCGAGCTGAGTAGTACTAACGAAAATTAAACTGTTAAACATAACCTCTAAATTTATAGTTCAGTGCAAATTTATAGTTTAGTAACTATAAATTTAGGGTTTAAACATAACTTTCAAATTTACAGTTTATTAACTATACGAATTTAGACGTTAAACATAACCTCCAAATTTACAGTTTATTAACTACGAATCTAGACGTTAAACATAACCTCCAAATTTACAGTTTCTTAACTACGAATTTAGACGTTAAACATAACCTAAAATTTACAGTTTATTAACTACGAATCTAGACGTTAAACATAACCTCCAAATTTACAGTTTATTAACTACGAATTTGAACGTTAAACATAACCTCCAAATTTACAGTTTATTAACTACGAATCTAGACGTTAAACATAACCTCCAAAATTAACAGTTTAGCAACTACGAATTTAGATCAAGAAATATAACGAGTCGCATGTATATAGTAAAAATTGAGTGTGCTACTAAAAATTGAGTGCGATAATATGATTAGAGAAAATAATAGTCACCTTGATTATGAGCTGGAGCAGGGGTGGCAGCAAGGGGTGGAGTGGCGTGAGACTGCTGACCCGGTGGTTGATTGGGTTGTGCAGGTGCAAGGGGCCATAAAGCCGTGGTTCCTGCTGATGACTGTTGTCCCCTCGAAACCCCTGTGTCTCCCACGGGACGACCTCCAGTCCCAGTTTGGGCCACGGGAGGGACCAACATTGGACCACACCCTCCCGAGGCTGCAATCAAATAAAAACCATCGTCAGCACACGAATGCAATTCGAATTATTAATAAAAAGAAAAAAAAATTTCTGTCCAACCAAAATAGTTTCCTAAGACTATAAATGCAGTACGAAACAAAAACTTAATTAATTCACTTTCTTCTTTTATTTCGTACGGCAGTGTACTATAAATATTATTACTATTATTGTTATTATTACTATTATTACTACTATTATTAGTATTATTTTCTCCATAGAAAGCGGTTAAAATTTTCTTCCGCAAACTGTCAAGCAGGTCTCCTTATATACACTGTTAGAGTGGCTTAGCGCTTGTGAGAGAGAAACTGATTTGCCTCTTTACGCCCTATGCGGCCATGAGCGAACTAAATACACGTTAACTGCGCAGAAAGACTTGCGCAGCGCGGGAATATTTGAAATTTACCAAACAATTTAAAACAGTTAATATTTATTACCCATTTTATATCTTATAGAGAACGAATACTACCTAATTCCTCAAACTTTAATATTCAATAATACGCCAGAAAGTGGAATCACCTTAAAATATTTTATTACATAATATTTATCGCCGAATATTAAAAAAATCAGATATTAAATAATATTTTATTGATGAGAGAAATTCCAGCAGAAAATATAAGAAGGGACAAAATAGAAAATACATATAATACGAAATAGAGGAAAATTATGCAACAATAATGAATGATTCCACGAATTATAGACGACATAGCGCCATGAGAGGAGGAGGAGGAGGGAGATGAGAAATATTTCTAAAGTGTGTGAGAGAAAGAGAGTCGAGTGGAATGAAACGGCACGAGATGTCTATGTGTATATCTTAGAAACAACATTATGCTGGTCGACCTGTTGCTACCCCCTTCTCTCTTCTTCATCTTCTTTTCTGGTGGCCCTCACATTCTCTCAACCAGCTTCGCACTCAAACTCACTCCCTCTTCCCTCGCTCCCTTTTTCTATATATACAGTGCACAATGAACGGAAACTCGCGCGCGTTTCGACTCATCGACAAGAGAGAGAGAGAGAGAGAGAGAGAAGAGGAGAGTGGACCTTTTATCTTTCCTCTTCTATTATCACTTTTATCTCATTTCCATTTTCCTTTTTTCATTACATTTCTCTCTTCCTCCCCTCTTTTCTTTCTTTACTATCGTCTTCTACTGTTATCTGCTATTTTCCAAGATTTTCTATCATTACCTATTATTTTCTACAATTCCCTACTATTTCCTAGAATTTCCTACTAATTCCTAGTAGTCCATACTATTTCCAAGTATTACCTACTATTTCCTAGTATTCCCTACTATTTCCTAGTATTCCCTACTATTTCTTAGTATTGCCTACTAATTCCTAGTATTGTATACTATTTCCAAGTATTTCTTAATATTTTTTACTATTTCTTAGTATTTCTTAGTATTTTCTACTATTTCCTGGTATTTTCAGCTGTGTCCTAACATTTTATATCATTTCTATCTACATTCCCTACTATTTTATACTACTTCCTAAAGTCTTCTACAATTTCCTAATATTACCTACTATTTCCTATTATTTTCTACTGTTTCCCGGTATCATTTCCTATGCCTTAGTACTGTTTACAACTTCCGAAGAATTTCTTTACTATTTTTTATTATTTTCTACTAATTTCTTTCTACTATTTCCTACTAATTCTCTCTATTTCCTAATATTTGATAATGTTTCCTACTATTTTCTACTGTTCCTTAGTATTTATTATTAGTTTCTTCTGTTTCCTTGTATTATTTGCTGTTTCTGAATATTATTTACTATTTGTTAGTATTTTTTTTATTATTTACTAGTATTTTTACTATTTCCTAGTATTCCCTACTATTTCCTAGTATTGTCTAGTATTGTCTAGTATTTTCTATTGTTTCCTAGTATTTTATACTTTTCCTAGCAATTTATAACATTTCCATCTACTATTCCCTACTATTTTACACTACTTCCTAAAGTCTTCTACAATTTCCTAGTATTACCTATACTATTTCCTATTATTTTCTATCTACTGTTTCCTGGTATTATTTCCTATGCCTTAGTACTGTTTACAACTTCCAAAGAATTCCTTGACTATTTTTTAGTATTTTCTACTTATTTCTTCTACTATTTTCTACTAATTCTCTCTTTTTCCCAATATTTCCTACTATTTTCTATTGTTTTCCAATATTTCTTACTATTTTGTACTACTTCATATTATTTATACAATTTCCTAATATTTTTTACTTATTATTTCTGTTTCCTCATATTTTCTACTATTTATTAGTATATATTCTTTATTATTTCCCTCTACTATTTTCTAGTTTTATTTACTATTTCTCGTAATATTGTTTACTGTTTCTCAGTGTTTTCTATACTGTTTACTATTATTTTCTTCTATTTCCATTAAAATACTTCTTTTTTGGCTTTTTGTTCGCAAAAAAATAGTAACAAGTTTCTCATCGTGACCTGCGCGCGAAATAAAATTTGTTCAATTTTTTATTTCTATTGGTTTATATGGAAGAATAGGTTCAATTTTCACTTCCATATGTGTAAATTTTTACTGACCCCAATTAGGAACCAATAGTTAATGGAAATTATCATAAATTTTTAAAAAATCAATTAAAATTAGGCCAGATTAATTATTAATTTGGGTAATTATTATTTCTTAATAATAATTATTATTAATATTATTATTAATGTTATTATTAATAAGGCCTCATCATGTCCTGCAGGGGCCAAGACGTGCCCTTTTTTTATAAAATTCACTTTCTTCTTTAATTAAATGCTGCGAAATTTCTCTTACGTTTTTTTCTGTTACTTTTTTCACTATTTTTTTGCCGTTTCTTTGCGAGTTCTTAAAAAAGTTTGAAAAGTGGTTCTAAAGTGTTGTATACACACGTCGTATATGTATAGAAAGAAAGACGGAGAGTATAATAAATATATATATATATATATATATATATATATATATATAAAAGTAGTATGGTATAAACGAATAGTAAATGGAATTTTAATGTTGGTTTTTTTTTCTCTTTTACGGGAGAGAATATACATATATATATGCACGCATATACTGACAAAATAGACGCAGAATGTTATCAATCTTTGTCGCGCGTACATAAAAGCGATTTTACACTTTCAGTCGATTTTAGAGTCTTTGAACGAGAGATATTTACTTTTTCTGCGATATTCTAATGAAAAGAATAATTTTTCCTCAACTTCAATCAACCTTAAGCTTCGTCTAAAGCTAAAAAAATTTCGCTTTTTGTGTTTTACTTTTTTAATTATTAAACTTTCGTTCTGTGTAAACTTTTTTCAAATAAAAAAAATTTGGCAATTTGTCTCTGTCAGCTGGGCTTAAAAAAATGAGTTATTATTTTTTTTTAAATAATAACAATAATTTAATAATAAAAAGAATAGAATGATATTAAAAATACATAGTTAGAAAAATACTAACAAAATAAGAAAAAAATAATAATTTTTATATTAATTTAATGACGAAAAAAACGAACAAAGTATAAATTTTACTATTTTGTAAATTCGTTCAAATGAACGAAATTTATTTATTTCCTCTAAAAATTAAATTTTTATTGCAATTATTTTGCGTTACTGTCTAAAAAATTAATTTCAGAGTTTCTGAACGTAAAATTTCAGTTTTAAAATTTTTTATAATTAGTAATTTATAAAAATATCTTCAATAAAAAGTATTTCGTTCATTTGAACGTTCAAAACTTGAGGAAAATATTTTGAATGTAAATTTAAGTATAAGATTAGTAAGATTTACTTCGAACGCAATACATTTTTTTAAATATTTTTAATATTTTTTGGAAATAGAAAAAATAAGAGAAAATTGGCAGAAATTCCAGACAGTTTAGATTTTACCTTGTTAAATAGTAAAAATTACTTTTTCTTTTTCCCCACCTAAAATAACAATAATAATATTTATTGCTGATTCAACATTCGACTTAAATAAAATTTTTAAAACATAAATTGTGATTTTCGAAATATACTCGTTTAGTATAAACAAACTTCAATTTTTCTAAAGTATTCAAGGTTTAACAGAACAAAATTTTACGTTCTTGAAAAATTAAAATAAAATCCATAAGTATATAGGAAAAACAATATTATAATAAACAATTTACATTTCAATTCTAATATTCGGCAAAAATATATATTTATTGAACTAAAAATGAATATATATATGAATATAGAAAAAAATAAAAGAATATACACGTCTTATTAGTTTAGAAAAAAAAATACTAAATCCCCTCATTTACATAAAAATAATAAATTCAAAGAGGAAAATGAAAAATAGACAATAATCCTTAAAAGAAATTTAAATGTAAAATACCGAGAGGATTTTTTTTTCATTTAAATTTTCTCTTCGAGAATGATTGAATAAAATATTTTTCGAGACAATTTTTCCTCTTAGTTATTAAGGAGGAAAGGCGAGAAGAGAAGGAAAAATTGTTAAGAGAGGTGTTTCGATTTAATTTAACAATGTTTTTCAATCGCGCCTCGTTAACTGCTCCCATAGTGAATCTAATCATAAGTAGGTACGCGCGCTGTATAATCGACATTAATAAACATAGTGATTACGCGTTTCCTCGACCACCTCTCTTTAGTATTCATATATACATGTATATATATATATAAAACTATACCTATATATTAGCGTCAAATTGTATGTACATTCTTTTTTTTTCCTTTTTTCTTTTCTTTTCTTTTTCATATTCTTTCAAATAAAACTAGTGTGTGTGTGTTACTTGCATATATTTATATATATATACATTTTTTCATAAGGCTCATTTCCTTAAATGTGAATTTTATTTAAACGCTCAAGTCACCCGAGCTTAATTCGTGAAACGCGTGATGTTTACACGCAGCTGCAGACTCTCTCTCATATATACTATACACTTCTCATTTAATTTTGCTTTAAAACTTTAAGCACACGCGAAAATAAAGTCAAGTGAATAAAAAAAAATCTCCTGCAGTGTGTGAATTTAACACACTTCCATTTATATATGACGTCAATTTTTATATTTCGGAAAAAAGGGATTTTATTTTTCAACGAAAGCACCTTTTAAAGTTTATACAAGTTTTTTACCTTCTCAGTTTTTTTTATTTCTCACTAAATGTATTTAACTACTCACTATATAGTATTTTACACTACACTGGAAAAAAAATTTAATTGATTCGAATAACTGATTAATTGACTATTATCAATTAAATATTTACTTGAATCAAATAATATTTATTGGAGTCAATTAAAGGGTTCAGTTCATATTTTCTTCAAATGCTGAAGTTATTGATTCAAATACCATTTAATTGACTCCAATAAATATTATTTGATTCAAGTAAATATTTAATTGATAATAGTTAATTAATCAGTTATTTGAATCAATTAAATTTTTTCAATAAGTATATATGTTCGACTAGCTTTATAATTTCTATTTTATACTCTGAAAAAATTAATCCAATTCAACAAATCGATTAATTCATTCTCTAATATAAAATAAACATAAAATAAAAATAAATATGAAATTTTACTTGAATCAAATAATTTTTATTTAATATGAATAATAATGAAATTTATCTTTAAGTCAATTAAATGGTACTTGAATCAAATAAATTTTTAACAATTTATTTTTTATCATTTTATGACATTAGACAAATTATAATAAAATTAGACTTCGCACTCGATAATAAACTTTTAAAAAGTAGCTTTCAAACTAAAAAAAAGTAATAAAGAAGTAGCTAACAAAGATTATTAACAAAAAAATGTAATTCCTGCGAAGAATTTTTAAAATTTTTATTAAATAATTCATTTCTCTCGACAAATTTTGTACAAATTCTAATTAAAATTTTAAATAATAGAATTTCTAAGAAATTTTTAATATTCATGAAAAAAATTGAATTCCTATAGGAAGATTTTTATAAAAAATTTTTTTTAACAATGTTAATAAAATTCTTATGAAAAATTTAATTATTTAAAAAAATAACATTTTTCACATAAATTTTATTCTTTTTTAACATTTTTAATAACAATTTTTTCTCAATAATTCAATTATTTTTATAAAAACTATAAAGTGCATCGCAGGATTTCAATTATTTATAATAAACTTTCATAGGAATTGCTCAAAAATTTTTATTATTCTTAAAAATTTGATTTCAATTTCTCGAAAAAAATGAATTATTTAAAAAAATATTTTTTCTAATGCTTTGGAAGTTTATATTATTTTTAGTTTTATTATTGTTTATAAAAATATTAGAATTTTTCACAGGAATTTAATTATTTTTAAAAGTAATAAATTTTCTCTTTAAAATTCAATTATTTAAAAAAATTCTAATAAATTCGTTCGCAAAAATTCAATTATTTTCCTAAATAATAAAATACTTTTTTGTAATTTAAGTATTTTCAAAAAAATTTAATAAAATGTCTCACAGACTTAAAATTTTTCAAAATTAATTGAATTTTCAATTCTTATGAAAAAAATGGAATTTTTACAAACCAATTTTTTAAATATAGTTGAATTCTGTTTGAAAATTCTATGAAAATAGTAGATATTAAAATTTATTGTATTGCAAAAAGTTTTTAAAAATAATTAAATTTTTTAAAGAATTCTATTAAAATTTTTGATAAAATAATTGAATTCTTGCGAACGATTTTATTAGAATTTTTTAAAATAACCGAATTTCCAAAAAGAAATTTATTACTTTCCCAAATAATTGAATTCTTGTGATAAATATTGTTATTTATAACAATATTTATAAATATTTGTCATTGGCATATAAAAATAATTCAATTTTACAAAGAATTTTATTGAAATGCCTCAAATTAATTGATTTTTCGGAAATTAAAATTGAATTTTGAAGATTAAATGATTAATTAAATTTTTTTGAGCAATTTCTGTAAAATTGTATTAAAATAATTGAAGTCCTGCGATGATTTTTATTTTTTATGCGAAAATAATTGAATAGTTTCTAAGAATTTTATAAACATTGTTATAAATAATTAATTTTTTCCAAATTTTATAAATATTATGAAAATTTTATTTTAAATAATATTGAATTCTAAGTGAAAAATTTTATATTTGCAAATAATTGAATTTTTCTATAAATTAATTTAAAATTGTATTAAAATTAATTGAAAATCTTGGACGAATTTTATTATTTACTAAAATAATAATTGAATTCATGCATTAGAATTTTTTCAAAAGCTTTAATGAATTTTTATTACAATTTTTGTGAGTAGTTCTTTGATCTCCAAAAATTAGAGGATTTAACGTAGTGTAAATTTTCAACAACAAAAAAAACAACAGAAATAGTAGCTTTTAGTTGCTGAAATCTTAAAAAAGTACCTAAATAGTAGCATAACGTAAAAAAAAGTAGTAAATAGTAGGTTTTAGTAGATGAGTGCGAAGCCTGTAAAATAAAAAAAATTTAATGAATTATATTTCATTTCTAAAATTGTATAAAGTAAAACTTTCCGGTCATACTTTAGGGATTTAGTGCGACTTTTGAAAAGGAAAAATAAGAGGGAAGGAACTGCAAATCTCGTGCGGACATAATCTTTCTCCTTGATGACGACGTCATTATCCCGATTTTCTTGTGTGACGAGTTTTTATATAATTTGTCAGAAATTCCCAAGCACAAAGAAGGACACACTACGCTAACTTTTCTTATAAGCAATAGAAAGAGCCTTTAAAGGAATTTTATGTCCACTAGTAAAAAAAAAATTCTGCCAAAAAACAAGAATTTTTATTGTAATATATTCACGGAAGAAATCGAACACGGTTATTTTTTACTCTATATATTTTCTCAGTAACTATATATTCAACTATATTCGAAATACCATAAAATCCTCTTTCAATTTAAGTTTAAAAAAAATTATTATATTTTTTGTTTAAAATTAAAATCATTAAAAACCAAAAAATTCGAAAATAAAAAATATAGTAATTCCATCTTTGCGGGTAAATTGATTTTAATCGGACCGAAATAGGGCGTTTCAAAGGGAATTAAATCATTTTTCGATTATTAATTGCATAAAAAACAAAAAAGAAGAGAAGGAAAAAATTGACAGGTGACGCGTTGGGTTTCGATTCGGAAGTTCCGACAGCGGTTTAATTTTTAATTTCCATCGTCAGAACCGCGAGAATGGTGCACATGCATATATATGTAACGTGCAAAAAAGGGGGGAAAGGGGTAACAGGTTTTCAGGTTGGCAAACCTACTATACCTGCCGATCAGAGATCAGGGATTAACTTTGGAAAATGTCCGAACAGGTGTTTCGCAAAATTGACTCGAAACTTATATCTATACATAAATATTTAATATATATACGCATATAAAAAATGTAAAATACGTGTTAATTTTTTCTTTTAATTACATTATTCACTTGATAATATCGCAGAGAGAGAGAGAGAAAAAAATTTTGGTCACGAAAACTAAATTTCTCTGGTGTGCATTTTTGTATCGCAACTTTTACTATATATTTCAGAGTGAATTTTCCTAAACTCGAATAATTTTTACAAACTTTAATTGTAGCATAACTTTTACTTAAAAATTAAAAATTAAAAAATGGTAGAAATTGCCAAAAATGAGCAAAAGTTTATGTCAGTGTATGAGGAAAGAAGCCTCGATGACAAAAAAAAGTAAAAAAAAGTAGCCTCGGTGACAAAAAAAAGAATTTCATTAAAAACTTTTTAAAAAATCGAATTTTCAAAGTATTTTAATTTAATAATTGCTAAATAATTAAATTTTTCAAGGAGTCACATGGTAATGTACTCACGTTTCTTAATGCGAAGAATTAATAATTAAAATTTTTATTAGTTAATTAAAAGAAAATACACACTTCAAATTTTTTAATAAAATTAACTTTTAGCAATTTTTTTTATTGTAAATTTTGAAAAATAAGATTTATTAATTCTGTTATTTCAAGATAATTGAATTTTTATAAACAAATAATTGAAAATTTTTTATGTAATTGAAATTTCTATACATTCCATATTGAAAATAATTTACTTCTTTTAAAGAATTTTATTTAAATTTTTCTAAATAATCAATGATTATAAATTTATTTTTAAAAATTTATTCGCAACACATTCATTTATTTTCGTAAATTGTAAAACTTGGAGAAAATTAAATTACTATTTTAGGAATTTTATTAAAATCCATTGTAAAAGTTCAATTATTTCTATAAATAACAAAAATTCATTTATATTCACCACAAGAATTCAATTATATTTTCAAAAATTTTTCTTAATTCAATCATTTGTATGTCTACTATTTTAATAAAATTTCCAAAAATTAATCAATTATTTAAAAACAATTTTGACAAAATTCTACACAAATATTCAATTATTTTCTAACAGACTAAAAATTACATATAGGAATTGAATTACTAAAAGTAGTTTATCTAAAAAATTTTATTTAAAAATCAATTATTTGAAACATTTTTTAAATAAAATCCTCGCAATAATTCAATTACTTTCATAAATAATAAAACTCATTGCAAAAATGGAATTATGTTTAATACAATAATTTTAATCAAATTCGTCGAAAAATGCAATTATTTAAAAAAAAATTGATAACATTTTATCTAAGGAATTCAATTCTTTCAATTATTTTCATAAATAGCAAATTTTTTCCGATTAACTAAATTCTTTTGAATTTTTGAAAAATATTCTTCACAAGAATTTATTTATTTTTATAAATTTACATAAAATTAAAAAAAAGCAATTCAATTATTTTCAAAAGTAATAAAATTCTCCGCAGAAATTCAATTATGTTTAACATTTTTTTTAAATTCTCCAAAATTTCAATTATCTTTATAAATAATTAAATAATTGTTCTATACAAATGGAATTATTTTCAAAAATTTTAATAGAAATCTACGCAAACATTCAATTATTTTCATAAATATGTAATAACATTCTTTTGACGGATTCAATTACTTTTATATAAATAGTAAAATTCTTGTCAGAAATTCAATTAGGATCAATAAATTTTAATGAAATTGAATTAATCAAATTTTCCATTATAATTATATGAACAGACAAGATTTTTTTTTTTGAAAATTGAAAAAATTCTTTGTTTATAATTAAATTATTTTCCAAATTGTAGATTTATGTTTGAAATGAAATAAATTTAAATTTGATGAGAAAATAAAACCGGAAAAAACGGGGAATTTAAAGGTTAAACACAATTTTTAATCAGTGGAAGAGTGCGAAGCCTGTAAATCTTTTTATATAACAAAAATTCAATTATGTTTAAAATTTTTTTGAAATTTTCCGAAATTTGAATTGTTTTTATAAATAATTAAATTGTTCTCTACAATCCAATTATTTTCAAAAATTTTAATAAAATTCTACTCAAACATTCAATTATTTTCATAAATATGTAATAACATTCTTTTGAAGTATTCAATTACTTTTATAAATAGTAAAATTCTTTGCAGAAATTCAATTAGTGTCAATAAATTTTAATGAAATTGAATTAATCAAATTTTCAATTATAATTATGAACAGACAAGATTTTTTTTTGGAAAAATTGAAAATATTCTTTGTTTATAATTGAATTATTTTCCAAATTGTAGATTTATGTTTGAAATGAAATAAATTTAAATTTGATGAGAAAATAAAACCGGAAAAAACGGGGAATTTAAAGGTTAAACACAATTTATAATCAGTCACTATTGATAGAGTAAATAACGGTAAAATTATTTCTTATTATCTTATTGGCGGTCGTTTTTCATTAACGACTTTAGTTTTTAACACTGTTTTTAAATATGGAAATGTGAAAACTAAAAATCTAAATTTGACTATTTGTTCAGAAAAGTAATTAGACTAAAAAAAGCCAAAAAGTAGCAAATAGTAGCTTTTAGTATATATAGAAGAGTGCGGAGCCTGTAATTGTGAAATAAAAAATTTCATTTTTCCAAAAAGAGATTAATGGTCTTTACACAATACAGGGTTCGAAAAAAAGTATATATTCCGTCTCGTTTCATCACTTTTGTTTCTGCTGAAAAAAAATCACCACAAAGTTAATTTCGCACATATCGTATATACAGCATATAACACACATATTGGACTAAATTACCAATATGTATGAGTGTGAAACACGTCGGACGCAAAACGATTTATGTAGACGCAATCGTGAATGGCATAGTAAATTCAAGTATAATAAGGGTGCGGCCGGAAAACGGGCTTGATCTTGGACTTACTGCGCGCTTTGGTCTCCGCACACAGAGTGTATTTCTATTTTCTTCTTTCGTTTCACGCAACGCGTCGTACACCATGAGCGTATGTAACATTCAAAATAAAAAGAATAAAAAAAAGCAAAAAAATAAAATAATACACTTTCGGAATGTGTTATAGATAAGCATGCGTACTTTGGAGCTTACCAGTGCTTATATGCGAGATACGATTACAGTCACGATAAAACTTATTTTTCTCTACTATATATATATACAAATACATACGCGCATATTAGTCGCATGTGCGGCTAACCAAGATCCCACAAAAGTTGGTTTAGCCATTTTTTTTTTTGCTGTTTTTATTATATGGATTCTTTGACAAACAAATCTTTGGAGAGAGAGATAAAAATTTGCGTTAGACAGTAATCAACAGTTGAGTAACTTTTACTATACTTGGATGGTAAAACTATACTCCCTAAATTTGAATTAGTAAAAATGTTTACTAATTTGAATTAGTGACTGACTTTTTGCTCACAAGAATTTTAATCTAACTTTACTAAATTTCAAATTATTTCTTTCACTGTTTAGTATTTTTGATACCAAAATTTCGGTTTGGTGCACTTTTTCCGTAAACTGTAAAAACTTTTAGAAAATATATATGATATGTGTTAATATATGTAATAATTTTTCTCTCCGTGCATATTTAAGTTTAATTCAAACATATTTTCTGATTTAGTTATTAAAAATATGTTGAAAAATCAATTATTCAAACAAATAATACTTTTGAATCAATGCAGTGGATATTTTCTATATATTGAGATAAAACTTTTACAAACTAATTTCAATTAAACAAAATCGTCTAACATTATTTTTGTGTTTCATTTAAGTATAATGTATTCTCAGTGCTTTTGTAATAGTTTTTAAAATTAGTTTCGAAATCTAAATGATTTCCTCTTTAGGGAGTCAAAAAAATGAAAAAATAGACATTCGTCAGCAAAAAATAAAAATGTATTCACCCATCAAACGTCAGAGAAAACATAGAATTTCTGGAGTAATTTTTTATCATTTTATTTAAAATTGTATAAAAAAATAATTGAAATTCTGCGATAAGTTTTCGTTATTTATGAAAATAATTGATTTCTTGCAACGAATTTTATTTAAAAAAAAGTTTTTAAAGAATTGTATTCCCAGTGAAAAATTTTATTTGTAAAAATAATTGAATTCCGGAGAAAAATAATATTATTTATTAAAATAATTAATTTCTTGTGAAGAATTTTATTCAAATTTTTTTAAATAATTGAATTTATCAGAATTTGTTAAACACTTTTTGAAAATAATTAAATGCAATCGAGAAATTTCAATAAAAAAATTGAAAATAACTCAAAAGAATTTAAAAAAAAAATTATTTTAAATAATTGAATTTTTGTGAAAATGTTTATTTTTTAAAAGAATTGAATTCTTGGGTAGAATTTTATTAAAATTTCATAAATAATTGAATTCATCAGAATTTTTTAACACTTTTCGAAAATAATTGAATTCATCAGAATTTTTGAAACACTTTTTGAAAATAATTAAATGCAATCGAGAAATTTTAATAAAAAAATTGAAAACAACTTAAATCTGACAAAGAATTTTAAAAATAAAATTATTTTAAATAATTGAATTTTTGTGAAAATGTTTATTTTTTAAAAGAATTTAATTCTTGGGTAGAATTTTATTAAAATTTCATAAATAATTGAATATGCTTTGAGGAATTTTAATTTATCAACATTTTTCAAAATAATTGAATGCACCAAAAAAAATTTAATATTTACGAAAATACTTGATTTTTAGCGAAGAATTTTGTACTAAAATTCTTTTAATATACCATCAAAAAATGTATTATTTGTGATAATAATTGAATTGTATAGGAAAATTTGATTAAAATTGTAATTTTATTGAATAAACTTGTAACGAACTTTGTCAAAATTTTTTTAAATAATGGAATTTAAAAAAACATTAATTTTAATTTTTCGAAAGAATAAAATTTCTCACAACTATTTTTTTCAATGCTCTGGATATATTTGAATTTTATATATGAAGAAACTTTATTAAAATTTTTTTTAAATAATTGAATTTCCAAGAGAACTAAAAATAATATAAACTTCCAAAGAATTAAAAAAAAAATTTTTTTAAGTAATTGATTTTTTCGTGGAATTGAAAATAACTTTTTAAGATTATTTACATTTTTTTTAGTAATTCCTATAAAATTTTATTATAAAGAATTGAAATACTGCGATGAACTTTATTGTTTATAAAAATAATTGACTTATTGAGAAGAAATGTTATTAAAAATCTTGAAAAAGAATAAAGTTTCTGGTAAAAAATTTTTTTTTAAACAATTACATTCTTCATAAAAATTTTATAAACATTGTTTTAAACAGCTATTTTTCGAAATAAAATAAATATTATTATGAAAATTTTATTTCAAATAATTGAATTCTTGTAGAAAACTTTATTTGCGAAAATAATTGAATTTTTTGATTAATTAATTGAAAATAGCTATTAAAAAAATTGAAATTTTTCAATGAGTTTTATCCTTCATGAAAATAATTAAATTCGTGATTAAAATCTTATCGAAATTTTTTTATAAATATTGTATTTCCATGAAAAATGTTATTATTAGTAAAAATATTGAATTATTGAGTGAAGATTTGTATAACACTTTTGTTAAATAATTGATTTTTTCGAAATTTTATTGAAAATGCTACATTCTAAATTAATTGAATTCCTGTGGGAATATTACTTTTTTTTAAATAATTGGATTTTGCATGAATTTTATCAATTTCTTGTTAATAATTGAATTCTTTGGTAAAATCTCATAAAAAATACTGCTGAATAGTTTTAAACAATTCAATTATAATATTTTGAGAACAGTTTTTTTATTTCAAGTTTTAGAAAATTTAAAGTAATAGAGAAATTCGCAAAAAACAGAAATAGTAGCTTTTAGTGACTGAAATCTAAAGAAAAAGTACACAAATAGTAGCATATAACTTCCTTGAGCCAAACTTAGTGTCAAAATTAAACTAAAAGTGAAAAATTCAATGTTAACACTGAATTTTTGCCTTCAACTTTGACTAAAATTTTGACTTTCAATTCGATTTTGACTTTAAAGTCGAGTCCAGTCAAAATCAAATCGAAAATCATAAAGTTAAATAGCCAAAAATCAATATTATAGTCAAAAAATCAATATTCATGGAAAAATCAAAACAAAGGTCAAAATTAAAGTAAAAAAATTAATTTCCCAAGAAAGTCAAAGTTTAAAATCGAATCGAAGAATTTAAAACAAATTTTAAAATGAAAATTGAATCGAAATTTGTTGCGAGACAACACTTTTGATTCGTTTTTTGCCTATAGAAGAGAATACAATAACAAATACGGCAACAATAATTTTCCTTTCATTTTCCCTACTTTTATTATATTTGCATAAATGCATATTAACAGATAGTGAAAAAATGTTGGTCATCTTGATATAATTTATGTAAACTTGCACTTATTTTTCTATTTAGGACGCAGACTATATAGATAAATACATTTAATATCGATGGAGTGTCATCAGTGGTGTGTCTCTCGTTATTTTTTTTTCCCCGAAGGCCATTCAATTATCGAAATTACTGTGGCGTAGAACTAGAAGTTTTGTAATTTTTTTTTTCATTTCGCCGTGTTTTAATGCAAGAAACAGAACCAGGATCGTTGCGCCGTCACTGATTTCATGGTTGGTCGATAACAATTAAACGTCTCTTGTTGGAAAAACGACATTCCTTGTCTAAGTTTCGCTTAGTAGGTATATATACACATTTCCCTCAGGATTCAATAGTGATGTTGTCATTCTTTTCTCGAGATTTATCAAATTGACAACTTTTACGACGAAGTGATAATCAACCTCTCTTTTTCTCTCTCTCTTGCAATTACTTCCATTCCTAAGAAAAATATTTCAAAGTGGCTCATTATTTGAGACAATGTATAATCTATTCTGTTTTTTCTAAATTTTCCTCAATTTTATTTCTTCTTATTTCTTTTTAATTCTTTTATTACTTTTATTATTATACTCTTATATTGCTTTCAGATTTTTGATTAATTTTATTCCTTTTATAACATAATTTAACTATTTTTCCTATTTTTAATATAAGTATAAAAAGAATAGTAAAATAGTAAAATTATAAAGTAGTAAAAGCTCTGCATTTTTAATAACTACTAATAATAGAAAATGTATCGAAAGTAGTAAAAAAAATTAAAAGTAAAAAAATAATAAAAACACCACACTATTTTTCACTATTATTCGTTAATTATTTGCTTTGTTATTTTCTAACTCTCTTTATCAGGATTGCCACAAAACTTTAATTTTGTTTTTCCCCGAATTCGAGACAAAATTTTCACTTTTTCATATTCAATTATAATTAAAAATTTTAAGTAAAATTTATTTTATTTACTTTTTATTAAAAATTTTTTTTCGAAAAATCAATTATTTAAATGCAAAAAAAATAATTTTATTCAATAATTGAATTCTTATGAAGAATTTTATCAAAATTTTTTAAATAATTAAATTCTTTCTACGAATTTTAAAGAAAATTTTAAGAATAAATGCCATTTTTTATTAATCAATCTTTTACGTCCAAGAAAAAGTAATTCTAGTGAAGGAGAATAATAAAACGAAAACATTCGGACAAATAGTTTTTAAAATTAGTTTCGAAATCTAACTAATTCCCTCTTTAGGGAGTCAAAAAAATGAATAAATAGACATTCGTCAGCAAAAAATGAAAATATATTCACCCATCAAACGTCAGAGAAAACATAGAATTTCTGGAGTAATTTTTTATCATTTTATTTAAAATTGTATAAAAAAATAATTGAAATTCTCCGATAAGTTTTCGTTATTTATGAAAATAATTGATTTCTTGCAACGAATTTTATTTAAAAAAAAGTTTTTAAAGAATTGTATTCCCAGTGAAAAATTTTATTTGTAAAAATAATTGAATTCCGGAGAAAAATAATATTATTTATAAAAATAATTAATTTCTTGTGAAGAATTCTATTCAAATTTTTTTAATTAATTGAATTTATCAGAATATTTTAACACTTTTGGAAAATAATTAAATGCAATCGAGAAATTTCAATAAAAAAATTGAAATAACTCAAATCTGACAAAGAATTTCAAAAAAAAAAATTATTTTAAATAATTGAATTCTTGTGAAAATGTTTATTTTTTAAAAGAATTAAATTCTTAGGAAGAATTTTATTAAAATTTCATAAATAATTGAATTCATCAGAATTTTTTAACACTTTTCGAAAATAATTGAATTCATCAGAATTTTTGAAACACTTTTTAAAAATAATTAAATGCCATCGAGAAATTTCAATAAAAAAATTGAAAATAACTTAAATCTGACAAAGAATTAAAAAAAATTATTTTAAATAATTAAATTTTTGTGAAAATGTTTATTTTTTAAAAGAATTGAATTCTTGGGTAGAAATTTATTAAAATTTCATAAATAATTGAATATGCTTTGAGGAATTTTAATTTATCAACATTTTTCGAAATAATTGAATGCAAAAAAAAAAATTTAATATTTATGAAAATACTTGATTTTTAGCGAAGAATTTTGTACTAAAATTCTTTTAATATACCATAAAAAAAATGTATTATTTGTGATAATAATTGAATTGTATAGGAAAATTTGATTAAAATTGTAGTTTTATTAAATAAACTTGTAACGAACTTTGTCAAAATTTTTTTAAATAATGGGATTTAAAAAAAAAACATTAATTTTAATTTTTCGAAAGAATAAAATTTCTCACAACTATTTTTTTCAATGCTCTGGATATATTTGAATTCTACATATGAAGAAACTTTATTAAAAAATTAAAAATAATTGAAATGTTGCGAAGAAGTTAATAAAAAAAATTGATAAGTAATTGAATTAACAAAGTGTAGTTTTCATTAAAGTTTTGTTTAAATAATAGAATTACTTTTGGAAAATTTTATTCAAAAAGATATTAAAAATAATTGAAACGAGGAAAAGTTTTTTAAAATAAATGAAATTTTGCCATAAGAATTTAAAAAAAATTTCCAATACAATTGAATTTTTTCGATGAAATTCATCACTTTTGAAAATAATTGAATTTTTTAATTCAGTTCTTAATATTTCTAAAAAGAAAAACTATTAAAACTAAAAAATAAAAAAAAGTAAATAAAATGAAAAATTTCTTAAATTTCTATTTAAATTAATTAAAAATTGATATTTTGGAAAATTTGTCTCACCAGAAGTAATAAAAGGAAAAAAAGAGACAGTTGAACCTGACCCCAATTATGGCAGGGTTTTAATTTTATTTTTATTTTACAAATATAGATGTGAGGAATGTTGCACTGGACATCAGCGATTGTATATTTTTAGGTAGACTATATATATATATATATTAAGCGGATAAAATCAAAAATGTCATATACGCTTTCTCATATTTCGCAGAGTAGGTTAAAATTGTTATTAACGGCGTGAATTATTATCGGTGCAATTAACTGTGACGGTTTGCTAATTGCTGGAATCTAGTGAAACATAAAACTAAATAGAAGGCGTCAAGTGAATACTGCCGAGTACGAAGAAATTTTCATTATAAATTTAATTTCAACGTTGCGCCCCACCAGTTATAGGTATATATGCGGAAATATTTCCATAATATTGGCGGTAAATTTAAGTTCCACTTTTAAGGGGAGTTTTTAAAATAATAATAATTGGTCATGACATGACAAAGTAGTGTATTATTACTATTTACTATACCATATTTATTATTGACTTTTGATTTTAACTTTGACTGAAACATTGACTAAGTCTTACAGTACCGGCCAAAATTGTCAATCCACCCATTTTTAAAGGAATCAAAAAAAATTTTTAACATAAAATTTATGAAAACTAAATTTTTTTGTTGGTTCATGTTTTTAAAGACAATAAAATTTTGAAAAGAATAATACCTTACAGAAGTCATTTGGCCAAAATTTGTACAAGATATTCTTAAAAATCATCATTTTCAATGTTTTACAAAAATTTGAATAACTTCTAAAATAATTAACGCTTTTTAATAATCTTAAGCTTATTGTAAAGTTCATTTTCTACGAAATAAGAATTACTTATAGGCATTAACTTGTCATTTTTTTCTTAGAATAAGAATGATGTTAAAGTTGACTAAAAAAAATGAAATAATATCATTTAAAGAAAAACAATTTGTAACATTTAAACAAACTTTGTTTATTAAATTTTCTTAAAAAATCTACACCACATCATGTTTTATATATGTTCTAGAATAGTTTTTAGTACAAAAAAATTATATCAAATTTTTCAAATTTGTCCAAGTTTGACGTCATGCTTATTTCAAGAAAAAAATTACAGGGTTAATGCCTATAAGTAATTCCTTTTCCGTAGAAAATGACCTTTAAAATAAGTCTAAGATTATTAAAAAGCGTTAATTATTTTAGAAGTTATTCAAATTTTTGTAAAACATTGAAAATGACGATTTTTAAGAATATCTTGTACAAATTTTGGCCAAATGACTTCTGTAAGGTCTTGTTATTTTCAAAATTTTATTGTCTTTCAAAATACAAACCGAAAAATTTTAGTTTTCATAAATTTTATGTTACAACATTTTTTTTATTCCTTCAAAAATGGGTGAACCTGACAATATTTCGGACGGTACTGTAATTTAATTTTTAATTCATTTTTAATACGATGTTGAAGTCTAAAAATTATTCATTTAATAAATTTAAAAAAAAATAAAGCAGCAATATTATGTTATAAAAATATTTAGAAAAAATAGATTGATATTTACGTTATGATAATAATTGTTATATGAATAAATATTAAATTAAAAATAATTTTGGAATAATTTAAACCAATTTTTTTCGTTGATCAACGTTGTGGACTTCAACTTCGTTTTTTAATTGATTTTGAATTAATTTTTTACTATCTTTAGAAAAACTGTGCGGCAAATCTCGCAAGACCTGTTTCCATATATGCATCAAATAGAAAAAGAGAAAAAAAACTCCGCGGTAATCTTCTTTATCGTAAAATTGAACTATTAATAGTTTCTCGAGTATTAAAGTTGTAGAAACGGAATATATATATATGTTTTCCGGTTATTCACAAACGAGATATATATAGTTATGAATAAATGAAATTTGTACGAGAGATCCTTAAGGGTGTCACACACGTTCTATATAATACATAAAAGAGGAAAACTCACGTCTCTAAAGGCAATATATACACATATATAGATAAAGTCGAGGACGTCTGTCACTACATTCTTAGATCGGTCCATTCTGAATCCCCGCTCTTTTCATTTCGCTGAAGCATCTTCTCTGGAGTACTCACTCCTTTCCTCAAACATACACACACACCACTACACAATATATTTTGTACATACCACTACTACAATTTTTTTTATTTCACCCCTGGGGCATTCCAGGTGAAATTTTCATTAAAAAAACCCCCAAAAAAAATATTTTCCTCCAGGACAATTTTTTTTCGAATTGATTATAAGAAATAAGAAAATACGTATATTTTTATTTTCTTATTGAGTGAAATTTGTGGGAGTTGCGATTTTTTTAAATTCAAGTTCGGCACAAGGCCGAAGACTTAAAATTCTTATTCTTATTCTTTTCGAATACGATACGAAAAAACTGACTTCAAATAGTTGAAAAAAATTTCAATAATTTCAAAAATCGATTACTTGCGGATTTTGAAACAATTTTTCGAATTATTTTCTATTATTTACGCTCTTAAAGTTAGCGTCGATGTTCAAGGTCGAAAACTATTACTCTTGAGCTTTTTAGAGACAAACAACACTAACAGGAAGTTATTCACATTTTTCAAAGTACTTTTGTCGACTTTTGTAACCTAAAATTTTATTCTGTTCGGCTTCGTGAACAAATATTTTCTGACGCTTAGCGTCGATGAAAAGTTCAGGATTCTTTGTTTTTTTCAAATTCTTCCCCGGCAGACGAAAAAACGAATAAATTACATTATTTCCCTCTCTATAGTGGTATAAAAGAAAAACCATTTCAAATTCCACGGACTCTGGGGGCCTCTAAAGAAGTCGAACTTAAAAAAATCACAACTTTCACAATTTTCATTGGATGAGAAAATAAAAAAATACGTCTCTCCTTATTTTCGATAATAAATTCGAAAAAAATTGATGCGATAAAATTTTTTTTTTTAAATGAAAACTCCCCCCGGAATGCCCCACGTGTGTATGTGTGTACATATATATACACACAAGAGGAGAGAAAAACGAGCTAGAAGAAATTGTAATAAAACAAAAAGGAAAGAGCCCAAAGGGACAACGACTACGACGACGATGACGGAGAAGGAAAAAAGAAGAGAAGGAGAGCAAAAACTGAAGAATGAGAAGAAAGAGAAATGGAAGACGAGCTACTGTTTAAACGACTCTACTCTGTTACTTTCGAAACTTAATACCGACCTCAGTTTTTAAAACCTAAAAGGAGAGCGCGGGGTGTGTTCTCCCTCTTCTTCTTCTTCTTCTTCCTTTCTTCCTTCACTCGGAACTTTTATTCTCTTTTGCATTTTACGTTTAAGGGTATAAATGCAATGCACACGTGAAATGAAGATAACGTTAAAATTATTGCCGCAGACATGCGCTGTTGATAAGGAAATCTATATGTATATATATACACACGAGAAGGGAAGAGAAACTTTTTTCATTTTTTACCCCTCCTTTTTCAAATGCTAGAACGCGAGAACAGTGAAAAAAAAGAATAATATGAAATGTGAGTGTAATTAACTGTAACTTCAATTTCACCTGCATGCTTTTAATATACAAACATGTGCTGTACGTTTTATGAAATATATATATACATTCGGGATGTTAAATCATTTTGACATGTAAATGTAAACCAAAAAAAGAGAGTTACCACAAAAATTTAATTTAGTTATTTTTCCCGCGAGTTTTCCCTGATTTTCTGCGGAGAGATGAATTTTTACCCTTTGTCTGCTCTGTAAATTTGAATTAGGAAAAATATTTAATAATTTTAATGTAAGTGACTAAATTTTTGCTTTGAAATAAGTAAAATATTAACAATAAATTACTCTCTAAATTTCAATTAGTAAAAAATGTTTACTAATTCGAATTAGTGACTGATTTTTTGCTTTTGAATTAGTAAATTTTACTAAAAAATTAGTAACTGATTTTTTGCTATTGAATTAGTAAATTTGACCAACAAATAGTAATTTCCACTAATTTATTACCACAATTATTAGTAAATTTTACTAATAAATATAGCAATTTCTATAAATTTGTTATTGTAATTAACTAAATCATTTTTAAAGAATAAATTAAAAAATGATTGATTTTTTGCTTTCAAATTAATTTTTACTAATTTGTTATTTTGAATTTTCCCCTGTTCACTGAATTTAAATTAATCGTAAAAACGTTAATGAATTTGAATTATAGTGATTTAATTTTTGCTTCTAAGTTTGTAAATGTTACTAATAAATAAGAATACAATAATAATAAATTAGTAGAAATTACTATTTATAGCTTTTACTAATTTATTCGTAAGATTTACTACTTCAAAAACTATAAAAATTACGTCAATGACTAATTCAAAGTAGTAAAAAGTTTTATTAATTTAAATTTAGGGAGTTAATTAGTGACTTTTGAATTAGTAAATTTTACTAAAAAAAACATTAATTTTTATTAATTTACTAGCAGAATTAATAGAAAATTTAAGTAAAATAAAATACGCTCTAAATTTTAATTACTAAACATTTGCACTACTTGTAGAATTAGTGTCGAACTTTTTGCTTTTTTAGTATATTTTTTAAATTAGCTTGTAAGAATTAGTATTTATTAATAAAATTTACTAATTTAAACATTAAAAGTTAGTCAACAAAAAGTCATTTCTATTAATTTATTGCTAAAAATGACTAATTCAAAAGCAAAAAGTGTGTCACTAACACAAAGTTAGTAAAAATTGTTTATTTAGTAACAAACTTTTTGTTTTTGAATTAGTTAATTATATTTTATTTTTTTATTACAAATAAATTATAAGAAATTAATATTAATTTTTTTAATTTAATACAAAAAAAGAGTTACTAATTCAAATTAGTAAACATTTTTAATTTTTACTAATTCAAATTTAAAAAGTATTTTATTCTTTTAGAAAATTATTTATTTAAATTGTTTATTAAATCTTCAATTATGATTTTTTCCCATAAATTTTATACTCTGTAAAAAGATATAATTTCACTGTCAGTCCATACTTTTGATTGAATCCGCAGACTATGAATTTTAGCTTCGAGAGTATCATTTTTAGTCCTAAAATTTACTTAATAAAGTTTGAAGCTAAAAAATATTTATTCATTTAAGTTCTAAAATGTAAACATTTTTCAGACTTTTCAATATAAAATAAATGTTTGAATCCGCATTCACTTATTCCTAACACCAAAAGGATTATGAAAAATAGACTATTTTTAAACACACTTTTTCTAAGGGTATCAAATTAAGAAAAAACAATTTTGATTTGTTTTTTCTTAATTTGGTACAAAGTTAGAAACTTTTGGAATTTTACAATAACTTTTCAGTACAAACGTTTTGTAAATTTTCACTTTTTGCTGTAATAAGACATAAATGTGGTAAATTTACAAAAATTTTGGGATTTTTACAGTAAAACTTTAAAAATACATAAAAAAAATGTGTTGTATTTTAATATTTTACAGAAAAAAATGTGTCCTTATTTAAATTAAATCATGTTAATTTTAGCACTTAAACTTAACATAATTCAATGCTCTTGAGCTCTTGAGGCTAAAATTTAGTAAAAAAAATATAGTTTGAAATGTTCTACTTGCGTTTATTTCAAATTTAAATTTAAGATTTAAAGTCAAAAGTAAGTTGAAAATAATTTCTGTTTTTTACACAAAGAAAAAATAAAGTCCAGAAACATTTACATTTTAAAAGCAAAATGATTATTAAAATCATGTCTATTTGTAAATTTAGAAAAAGAAAACGTTTACAATTTAAAACCAAAATGATTGTTAAAATCAGTCTATTTGTAAATTAAAAACAAGAAAACGTTTACATTTTAAAACCAAAATGATTATTAAAATCAGTCTATTTGTAAATTTTAAAAAAGAATACGTTTACATTTTAAAACCAAAATGATTGTTAAAATCAGTCTATTTGTAAATTTAAAAAAAGAAAACGTTTACATTTTAAAACCAAAATGATTGTTAAAATCAGTCTATTTTTAAATTGAAAACAAGAATTGCTTATCCCGTTTTTGAATTAACAGAAAACGGATAAAAATTTGAGATTTTATAGACGCGAAAGGAATGTCGAACACGAACATCAGAATATCTGTATATGTATAATAAACGTGTTTTATTATACAGGGTATAATAAATAAATATTACGATATAAAACTAATAGTAATAATAATAATAAAAATAATGATAAAATACGATGTTCTTATCTAAGCGATATGTCGCTGCATTATCTCCCGACAAAATTTGCACACGATATAAACATGAATGAATATTATACGAGACTTCTCAAACCCTTTAATCGAAAAGTCGTTTGCACTCTGGTTTCTAAGGTATAAGACAGAAGCTACTAAATACCTTTGCACATAAGGTATGTTGATTAACGGATTCCAGACATATACAACGCTTCTGTGCACATGCATTTTGCATTAGAGCGCGGTGAACGATGCCACCTCATGAATTATAATATTTATCTTATAAATTTTTCCTTTTTTTTCATACGTCGATCAAAAGTGCGCGTGTCTTTTTATGTTGCAGCAACAAACAAGCAAAGTAGAGGGGAAAATTTGTGGAAAAAAAAGAAAACAATATTTTCTCCTATTTGTTTTGCTATATTGTGCAACATAAAAGACGCATTTTTAAGAACATAAAAGTATAATTTATTTGTTTTAATTTTAAATAAAAATTAGGCTCAAAAGGGAAAATATGTTTGTTTTATTCAAACCACAAATTTTACAATTAAACCAAATAAAATTAATTTTAATTTTTAAGTAAATAAGAAGTGCCTTTCCTCAAAATTTAAATTAGTAAAAATGTTTATTAACTTAATGTAGTGACTAATTTTTTGATTTTGAATTAGTAAATTTTCCCAATAAAAAAAAAAGAAAAAAAATTAAAATTAATTAAATTAAATTAGTGAAAATAATTATTTAGAGACTAACTTCTTGCTTTTAAATTAATAAATTTTACTAATAAAAAATAATTTCTACAAGTTTTTCGGTAAAACCTACTAAAGAAGGAAAACGTCATAGTCACTAATTTAAATTAGTCAACATTTTTCTAATTCCCAACAACAACATGTTGTTTACAAAATATTTTATTTTCTTTTATTCTTTTAATAACATTTTAAAAAAATTTATTTTATTTGGTTACTAATAAATTAGTAGAAACTACTTTTTTTTAGTATAATTTACTAATTCTAAAGAAAAAAAGTCATTCAATAATTCACTTTTAAAATTTAGCAGAACTTAGTAAAAATATTTTACTACTTTGAATTAGTGACGATTTTCTGAATTTGAATTACTATACATTTTACGATTAAATTAGTAAAAGCAACAAAAAAAAATTTCTCCTAATTAGTCAGTAAAAAAGCAAAAAGTCGCAGTCACTAATTCAAGTTACTAAACACTTTTACCAATTGAAAAAAGAGTGTTCACAGTTTTTCCAAGAAAATAAAATTGAGAAAAAAAAACGAATCAATATTTCAACTTTGCAAAAATTTTTCATACGTTTCTTTGACTAAATTTTGATATCCTTGGAAAAACTGTAATTTTATCTGCGGGTGTAAGTTTCAATTTTCAAACTGCCGAAAGCAAATATATAATTTTCAATTTCATTTTGTTTTTTGTAATTTATTTCCGAAATGGAAATTATACATATGAACGAAATGAATTTCATTTACAAAAAAAACAAAACGATGACGAAATATTCTGGTTTTGAATATTATTTTAATGCTGACGGTGAAAAAGCTCGTGTATATCAAAATGAAAATCGATATTTCAATGATACCCGTAGGCGAAAATTGCAAATCCTACGCCAAACTACGTCGATTATTATTTTCAACATATACAAGCATGCCCCAAGCTATATGTATTGGGACATTCTTCAATAATTCGTTGTTTGGCATTATTTCATTTTTCATATTTTCCGCTTTGCCTGCGTAGAGGAGTATATCTGGTATTTTATTTTTTTTAGCGTAAGAACAGTAATATTTTTTTTGTTAAAAAAAAAAAAAAATTCCATTAAACTTTTTCGAAAAAAATTCGAGAATTCAATTATTCACAAACAAAAATAATTTATTAAATAATTGAGTTTTTCTTAAAAGTGAATTCTCATAAAGAATTTTATCCACTTTTTCAACAATTCAATTCTTTCCACGAATTTTGATACAATTTTTTTTTAAATAATTGAGTTTTTCTTAAAAGTGAATTTTCACAAAGAATTTTATCCATAAATTTTTAAACAATTCAATTCTTTCCACGAATTTAAATAACATTTTTTAAAAATAATTACAGGATTAAAAAAAATTTTATAAATAATTGAATTCTTGTCAAATTTTTACTGTTTATGAAAGTAGTTAAATGTTTCAGTAGAATTTTGTCAAAAACTTTTTTAAATAATTAAAATTTTGCAAAGAATTTTATTCACAGTTTTGAAAATAATTGAATTTCGGAGAAGATTTTTGTTATTTATAAAGAATAAAGATAATTTACAATTATTAAATTTTTTAAATAATCTAAAATTTTAATTGAAATTCTTTTTTAAAGAAATTTTTATTACAGAAAATTCTTTACGAGAATTCAATTATTTGAATACAAAAATATATAACTTATTGAATAATAATTGTATGTTTCTTAAAAATAAATTTAAAAAAAAGAATTTTATCAACAGATTTTAAAATAATTAAATTCTTTTCATTTTAAGAATAATTACATTTATTAAATTTGTATTTTAAATAATTGAATTTCTAGCAAATTTTTATTATTTGCAAAAGTATTATTAAATGTTTGAGTAGAATATTATCTGAATTCTTTTGGAAAATTCTCAACAAAAATAATAACAAATTTATTAACAGTTTTGTAAGTAACTGAATTTCAAAGAAGAATTTTAGTATTTGCAAAAATATAACTATTAAGTCTTAAATTTTTTAAATAATCTCAAAATTTTAACTGAAATTCATTCTTCTAACAATTATAATTAGAAAACTCTATATAAGAATTTAATAATTTTGAAAGCAAAAAGAAATAACTTAATGAATTAATATAACTATACTGTTTGTTGTGAATTTTAATAATATTTTTAAATATAATTCCAATTATTTAAATTGTTCTAAAAATAAATAAATTTCAAAAAAGAACTTTATTATTTTTAAAATAATTAAATAATTAAAAAAATAAATTAAATTGTGCTAAAAATAATTGAATTCTAAAAAGCAACTTTATTATTTCTAAAATAATTAAATCCCTAAAAAAAATATTTTATTACCTATTTATGAAAATAATTAAATGATTCAGAAGAAATTCATAAAATATTTGCGAAGAATTTTATTAAAATAATATTTAAATAATTTATTTCTTTTGAAAAATTTTATGAAAATAGTAGATATTAAAAATTATTATGAGGAAAATTTTTTGAAAAAAAATTAAAATTTTGCTAAAGAATTTATTAAAAATTTAAAAATAATTTAATTATGGAGAAGAATTATATTACTTTCGAGTATAATTGACATTTTGACGAGAATTTAAAAAAGATTTTTAAACATTGTTGAATTTCTGGAAAGAATTTTATTATATACTTTGAAAGATAATTTAATTTTTGCAATCATTTGTAGCTTCTTCAAAATTAAATTTATTAAAAATAAAATTCTTTTGCATAAGTCCATTTTTTTTAATAATTAATGAATAATATATTTAAAAAATTATAACTAATTTCAATTTTGAATTTTTTTTAAAATTAATATTTAATAATAATTTTTTTAAGAATTTGAGTTATTAAAATTTTAGCAAAAATTTAATTATTGGTTTAAAATTTCTAATTAAATTCATTAAAAATTGAAGTTTTCTAAAATTTTAAATTAAATCCTTTTGTATATAGTTTATTTGTTCATAAAAATTCTAGTTTGTAAACGCAACTATTTTAAACTTCAATTCATTTTGAAATTTTTAATTAATATTATTCATTAAATAATTTGTAAGTAATATTTTTATGATAGTTCTTTACGAATTAAGGTACACTGAAAAAAAATTTTTGGTGCAAATCTTCAACTATACTATTACCTAGTTGTTAAATTATTTTTTTTTTAGTTTTGCTAACAATTTTTGTGTCATTGATTTTTTTTACTTTTAATTTAGTTGAAGAAAAATAGTTTTAATAATTCAAAAATAAATTAATTATAAGGAATTTTAAACTATAACTAGGAATTTTAACCGATTTTAAACTAGTTTAAAATCGGTAAAGACGAGAAATTATTCTGTTTAATTCCAAAACGACATTTTTATTGAATCAAAATTATTATTTTTAATTCCAAAACGACATTTTTATTGAATCAAAATTATTATGTTTAATTCCAAAAAAAATGAACTGTATAACAAAGATAATTATATGTTTGATTCAAATCTATTGTTTTTCAACTATACGCACTTAAAGAGTTGGAGAGAATAATTCCAAATACTCAAAAATAAATCATCGCTGAACAAAAAGTGCATCATTTCCTGCAATTTTTCCCAAAGTATACGCAATATATAAGACACAATGTTTTCTTATAAAAATATTACAAGCAAAAATCTATGTTAATCGACTCTTGAATGCTTCCTCTCACACAATCCAAAACGATTGATGCTAATGTACCAAAGAATACATAAATTTATATATATGTCGCATAAAAAAAAGTGGAGGAAAAAAAACCGGAATTTGTGATCCAAAAAAACCTAGACAAAAGGCAGACACGAGCTTGGAATTAGGGAACAAATCTCGACCTTTTTTTCGCATGACTTATATATATATGTACGCGAATAAAATGACGACGTTAAAGATTGTTCCTCAGTTGGCAGGGATTTCTTTTTTAAATCCTGAACACATCCCGAGAGCCAATGTATATGGTACAATTGTATGAGTGTGTTGGACACATGCACACGTGTCAGGGGTCGTACTCTAGACTGTGGGTCGATATACTAGGCTGGTCTATGGGTGGGGAGTTTGAGGGGGTTGGATTCGGTTTTACGAGTTAGGGGAGGGAGAAGAGAGAGAGAGAGAGAGAAAGCAGAACTGCTGGCTGTCATTTCCACCCACTCCCACATCATTCCCTCGAGAGTTCTGTGACTCTCTCGCAACCTATATGTATTTCTAAAATATTGCAAGCAAATAGACATCAGCATTGGCATATACATAAGCTATAGACATAGACACAAAAAGCACGTTGCAAATAAAAACCCTAGGAAAATCGTTGTCTGGTATTTAAAATTAAAAAAAAAAAAAGACAAGAGAGAATACGATACACAAAAGATGTGCCATTATCAACGTCAGACGTGTTTTCAACAAAACTATATTTTATTCTCAATACTGAAAACGATGAGACGACGCGACTCGCAAAGATGAAAAAGGTTTCAAGGAATTTGTGGTATTGAAAGAGAAACTTCAATGTGCTCCTATTTTAATAGGGGAAAATTGAATCTATATTTCAATTAGATAACAACAATGCACTGTGAAAAATAAATCCACTTTGGACTAAAACCATTTATATCCGAAATATTTTTGATTTTTGAATGACCAGCTTGAAGTCCACAACGTTTATCAACGAAATAAATTTTTAAAGAAGTAATTAATAAAAAGAAAAGGAGAAAACAACAATATAGACACGAAAATGTATTAAAAAGGGAGAATTTTATTTAAATTTTAGTAATAATTGTTGTGTATTTTACTAAAATATAAATAAATTAAAAAACAGTTTTCGTTAATCAACGTTCTGGACATCAACTTTGTTTGAATGCATTGCAAACATTAAGAAACTTAAAAGTGACTAAAAAGTTACTTAAAACTTATATTACATATTTAAACATTTTTTTGAAATTTTTCTTATCAAACAGTTTAGAAATAATTCAAAAACCGTTAAGAAAATGATTTTGCTACAGAAAATTAGACATTTTTCTAGAAGTGTAGAATTAATTCGAAACTGTTTCGAAATTTTTTTGAAAAGTGAGTAAGATTATGAAGTAAATTTCGTAAAAAGTTAGAAATTGTTCTTACTGATTTTGAATTTTTTCTTTACCAGTTATGAAATATTCCAAAATATTTTTAAAAATTTGCTAATTTTGTTGCAAATGACAATCTTTAAAAAATTTTTAGATATTTTTCAACCCAAGTACAACAAATTTCTAATACAATTCAATAATTTAGGGAAAAAAATGTAGATCTTCAAATATCGTATATGCTTATTTCTTTATTAAGAACTAGTTCTTTATTTTTTAATATAAAATGAATAATTAATGACAATAAAGTAAAAAAGATATTTAAATTTAAAAATTTTATATTAATTGATTGCATAGTCCTCTCTTGCTATTAAGTTTTTGTTAAGTAAACTATTTTTTTATAAACTATTTTCTTCATCAAGAATATTTATTAAAAAGTTGACTGTCAAAAATTCAGATATATATAATTTTATAAATATAGTCCAACAGTTTTTATTTTATATTAATTTCAGTTTATTTATAAATAATTCTTATTTGACAAATAATTTTTAAAAAACTAAACTTTAACTCTAAATCAATTATCTTTATGAATTTTTAATCATTTTTTGCAATTTCTTCGGAAATTTAATTACTAAAATACAAAAAATCTAATTTTTTATAATAATTTAACTCGTCAATTTTTCTTTTCAAACATATATTAAATTAAGGTAGAATATTTTCAAAAATTTTAATACAGAAATTCGTAAAAATAGCTTTTTAAAAATATTTCTAAATAATTTTTTAAAATACACAGTTTTATAATTGAATATAATTAAAAAATTTTTAAATAATTGAAATTTGTTAAGATCCATTTAAAAATAATGAAAAATTTAGTAAAATTTTCAAAAAATAATTCGAAATTTGACAAGTTCTTTTTAAAAAAAAATTGCCTTAATAAAAATATAAAAAAAAATTAATCAAATATTTCCAAGAATTTTAATTATTTATGATTTCTAAAAAATTCTAAAATAAAAAATTTTAATTTATTTTATTTTGAAGGTAATTAAATCTTAAAAAATTATTATAAAACAATTGTAAGAATTAGTTTCGTAAATAATTAAAGAACTTAAATTGAAAATTTTGAATATATGATTTTTTTACTCCAAAATAATGAAAATAATTTTCAAAAATTTAAATTTTTTATTTTGTGTGTGAATTTGAATTTTTGGAAATATTGAAAATAATAGAATTTTAAAAAAATTAGAACGTAATAATTCAGAAAAACTATTTTCAAAACTATTTTAATACTATTTTTAAAACCTATGTTATTCATTAATTTTCATTTTTATTGAATTTACACTTGAAGATTATTCATTAAAATTTTTGAGAATTTAAAATTATTTCTAAAATTTTTAATTAAAATTCTTTAAAAGTTAATTTTGAAAAATTGTAATAAAATACTTGAATAGATGATTTAGTTTGATTTAAATTTTACAGCATTTCAATTATTCAAAATCTTTTTAATTGTAATATTTGAAAAATTTAATTAGAAAACTTCTTCAAAAATAAATTTTCAAAGATTTGACTATTATACTTTTTATACTAATAAAAATCAAAATTAGCTAAAATGTTCACTAATTTGAATTAGTGACTGATTCTTTGCTTTTTTAATCAATTTTAAAAATAAAGTCGAAAAATTACTATTTATTAGTAAAATTTACTAATTACTAATTAGTCAATATTTCAAATTTTTACTAATTTAAATTTAAATAGTGAATTATATAAACTAGATGTTTGTTTTTAAGTTAGCAAATTGTACTAAGGAATATTAATTTCTACAAATTTTTTAGTAAAATTTACTAATTCAAAAGCAAAAAATCATTCACTAATTCAAAGTAGTATACATTTATACTAATTAAAATTTTAACAATAAATTAGTGACCATCTTTTTACTTTCAAATTATACAGTAACGTTCATAAGAAATAGTATAATTTTACTATATTTGAAAATCAAAATGTCAGTCACAAATTCAAATTAGCAAACATTTTATAATAACTCAAATTAAGAGAGTAAAATAAGAATGTAAAATTTAGAGAAATTGTGGGGAATATAGAAATATAAAAATAAATATATAAAAAAAGTGTATAAATAGAATATACAAATAGAATAAAGAAATAACATTAATATATAAAATCAGAAATAAACTATAAATTGTAATCGCTAAAAATTTTCCCTTTGTGTAAAATTTTCCATAGAGAAATAAATAAATAAACAAAAAAGAAAAGTTGAAACAGAACTTCTGTAATAGCTATTTCTTATTTATTTATTTACCAACTCTTTCAACAGAAATTGACGAAACTTCTCTTTTTTTAAGAAAGTTCTATATATTCTCTAGAACACATTTGTTATTCAATATATCTGTGTATATAACATATGGTTGCTCTTGTATGTATGTACATATATGGAAAATTTTCTTAAAAACTTTTTCTATAGTTAATGACTTTTTTTCCTATATAATAAATATATATGTAAGCATTAAGAATTTCGAAGAACATTTGGAATTAATGTTCAATTTCCGTTTACCAAAATCATCAATTTCTTGTTTATATTCGCCTCTGCTCTATATACATGTGTGTAAGCGTTTATATATCGAGTATGCTCACCGCATGTCAGAGTTGAGCACTTTGTGTCTCATTAATTATGCATTTTTCTCATCATAAATAAAAAATGAGCGAGATAAATGAATTTTAAAATTGTAGAGTTCGAATGTATAATGTTATCTTCTATTATTATTTATTGACAAAGTTTTTTCTTTGAAGATGTAATATTATAAATCGAATTGGGATGAAATTGATTTTACAAACTGGGTCCAATTGCCAACGAATTGAATCTAATTCAGGGTGTCTACTATATTCATTCAACAAAATTCCCGATTTTTCCCGGATATGGCCTAATTTTTTTCCCGGTTTTCTTTTCTCATAAAATTTTAGTTTTAATTTGATTTCGAACATAAATAAATAATAATTTTAATTAAAAATTTGCTGGAAAATAATTTTTTCAATTTTTTAAAAATAACCTTGTCTTTTTATAATTATAATTGGAAATTTTCTTTTTCAAGTTTTATTACAATTCTATTGATAATAATTGAATTTCTGCAAAGAATTTTACTATTTACAAAAATAATTGAAATCCTTCCAATGAATGATATTATTTATGAAAATAATTTAATTCCTGTGAAGAATTTTATTACAATTTAAAAAAAGCAGTGATAATTAATTATTTACTTAATAAGTAATAAACATTAAATTTTCTTAAGAAATGATAAATATCATTTATTTGAACATTCAGAAATTTGAAATTATAAAAATTTAAGAGAAGTTCAATAATTATAACTATTAAATAATAATAGAATAATATAATTTTTAGAAGCAAAAAATTGTTTTTTAAACTTTAAGAAGGACTTTATATTTTAAAAATAAAATTATAATTACGGTCACTAACTTCCCTTGATTATTTTCGAAAAATTTAAATTAAAATTCTTTCAAACAATTAAAATATTTTTCAAAAAAAATTTAAAGAAACTTTAATTATTTCAAAAAATTTCAATTATTTGTTTAGAAAAATTAAATTATCTTGAAATTATGGAATTGAAAAATGTCAACAATTTTATTTTTCAGAATTAAAAAAAAAATTTGCGAGAATTCAATTTTAATAAAAAATTTGAAGTTCATATATATTTTTTTAAAATTAACTAATAAAAATTTTAATTATTAATCTTCGCACTAAGAAACATGAATTCATTAAAATGTGACTATAAAATCCAATTATTAATTAATTATTAAATTAAAACACTTTGAAAATTTTATTTGTTAAAAAGTTTCTAAATAAATTCTTTAAGAAATTCAATTACATATTTTCAGTCGAATTTCACAATATTTCTATTAACACCATAATTTTTTAAAATTTATTTACATATTCTGTTTGAATTAGTGCTTGATTTTTACTATCAAATTAATTTTTTTTAACTAATTCAAAGTTAGAGAAGAGTATAAATATCTATAAAAATTGAAATAAAAAGTAATTTTTTTAAAAACAAGTTAAAATAATAAAACTTTTTTAATTTTGGTGAAAAAATTCCCGGATTTGTATAAAAATCCCGGTTTTTCCCGGTTAAATTAAATTCCCGGTTATTTCCCGGTTAGTTTTTATAAAACTGATACCAATTTGGATTAAATTGAATCGAATTGATACCAAATTGATATGAATTTGAATTAAATGATACAAAATTGGTACCAAGTTGAGTCCAATTTTTGGTACAAATTTAATACTTTGAAATTAACAAAATAAATTATTTTTTTCTATTAGAAGAAACAATATCATTGCAATTAAGTTTTTTAATTTCAAATATTCATATATTGACATCTACAATTTTTTACTCCCCAAAAAACAAAAATATTGAAATCCGATTGCAAAATTTATTATTGATGAAGATCTAATTACTCGTTATCTTCAGAGTTTTTTTTTCTTCTTCTCTATATTATTATTTCAATCTCCATCATCTCAGAAAGCACATGTTTTTCTTGTTTCATATATACAATAAAAATAAATATATAATAAAACTCTACTTCTTTTCTGCTTCCTTTTGTTTTTTCTTTCTTTTTTCCTTAAAAAAAAAAAAATGTCGAATAAAAAGTTTATATAGAGAAATTGATGTCTCCTCAACGAACAGTTTAATATTTCATTTTGTGTCTCTGATATCGTCGTCAGCGTTGTTTTAACTGAAATCAATACAGTAATACTGCAAAAAAGAAAAAAAAAAGAAAAGTACAACACAGAACTATTTCACATAAAACAAAAAAAGTTGAGTACTTTTTGAATTATATACGGATACAGTATAAAAATAGGGGGATAAAATATTGTTACAATCTTAAAATTTATGAGAATTCAATATATATATAATAGAAAAAAGAATTGTAATTTAATTTTAACAAGAAACTTTTTTTTTATTGTCTGACGTAAAAAGGAATATCATCTTTTATATTCAGTTCTAAAGTTTTGAGAGAATGAGAGAGATTTATTAATGTTCATAACTTTATAATAATAAAATTTGTAAAAAATATTATTAGTAACAATATTATTAATAACAATATTTATTTTACTAATAAATATTAATAGTATAAATTATTTCTCTAATCAATATTAATACTAAAATTTATTATTAACTAATAAATATTAATAATAACAGTGATAATAAATTTTTAAAAAACTTTAATATATGTGACACTAAAATTTCTTATTTATGTTTTTAATTAGTTAAATCATTGAAAAATGATTAAATTTGTTAAAAAGAATTAATTTTCAGTAAAACAACTACTTATCTATTGTCAAATTAATATTTATTTGTATCAAATATTAGGTCAATTAAATTGTATCTATTTGCTTCAAATACTGAAATTTTAGGTCAAAATACTCTATTTTATTGTATAAATCAAATTTTTTGCTTATTTCCAAATACAATTTTTTTAACTTAAATAAATAATTTTTTCGATTTAAAAAAAATGGTGCAGTATCATATACTTTATGATCAAATAAAATATTTCGTTACCTAAAGGAAACTTTTACTTAAACCTTACATAATGTTTCACAAAAATTCGTATTCATTTTGTTAAATCAATATTCAAATTTTATTCATTCAGTCAAAGCTTTAGTTAATTCAGACAAAATTTGGTTTATTCAACTAAAATTTTTATTAACTCAAGCAAACTTTGCTTTATCCATGGAATTTTGTTTAATTCAACTAATATTTCGTTAATTCAAGCAAAATTTTCTTTAATTAACAAATTTTGTTTAATTAAACAAATATTTGGTTAGTTCTAGCAAAATTCATTTGACTCAACCAAATTTTGTTTAACTCAATTAATATTTAGTTAATTGAAACAAAATTTTCTTTATTCAGCAAATTTTGTTTAATTTAACTAATACTTGTTAAATTTAAGTAAAATTTGCTTTATTCAACTAAATTTTTGTTTAATCCAACTAATATTTGGTTAATTCAAGAAAAATTTGTGTAACTCAACTAATATTTGATTTAAATCGTCAATACAAACCATAATTTTGATTGATTAAATCAATATTTGGTTGTTGTTGTTATATATATAAATAGATTAAAAATAAATGTTCCAAAAATTTTGGGAACATTTATTTCTAATCAAAAACTTTATTTTGTTTGCTTAAACATAATTTGTTGTTTATATCAAACATTTTTATTAATCTTAAACATTTAGAAAAACTTTTGACTCAAATTATTAATATTTCAGTTAGTTTAATAAATTTTTCCAATTGATAATTTCGTCACCTGCACTGAAAAAATTACATTCTAAATTTAAATGTTCTTAAATGCTCCATAAATATTTCCCACTTGAATTAAATGGAAAATATTCATACAATAAGAATAGTATTCTTACAATAAGAATAATATTCTTACAATAAAAATAATATTCTTACAATAAAAATAATATTCTTACAATAAGAATATTCCCTATTTAATTTAATTAGTTGAATTGTTGGATAATTTGGTTAGATCGAACTAAAAATGTTTCATGCATTTATTTTTTTTGAAATGCATTTATTTTTTCACTGAGATAACGATTTATTTGATTCAAACATATTTTGTTTAAATCAAACTTAAAATATCTTTGCTATACAGTCAAACAAATTTAAGTTGCTACACCGAAAAAAAAGTATTTTCAAATTTAGAGAATTCCTCTTCTTTTGCAGCATTTTTTCCTCTTATATACGGGCACTAAAGTTTTCTTTTCTAATTGAGAGGATTTTCCTTTATTATATTTGTTATTAAATGTCACTTTTTGGACAGGTTAAAGTTGCATTCAGAAAAACAAAAAGCAATTTAAAAATCTTCTTTTTAGTATAAATTTGTTTCATTTTTAGAGGAATAATTTCAATCAAAGAAGAAATATTAAAATTAATCTTTTAGTTAAAAAACTGTCAAATATAAACAAAAATTCCTCTTTTTTACAGATGAATATTCGTATATTGAAAATAAAATGTGAAAATAATTGTTGAGCGGAATTTTCTTCTCACTCTGAGATTTTATTTTTTTCGGTGTATTTTTTGGTTAATTTATAGAAATAATATATTTAATTTAAACATAATTTATAGTTGATTTTAAATTATTTATTATCAGCTTTTAAGTTTGAATCAAACATAACATTTTTAAACATATTTTTTGTTCAAACCAAAACAGAAAATATGTTTGAATCAAACATTATTATTCAAACAAAAATTATTTTTGAATCAAACTAGTAAATATTTTTTATATATTGGAATTAAGCTTAGAAACTAATTTTAATGAAACAAAAACGTTTAAAATTATTTTTTTTTACTTGAAATGAGTATAATGTTTTCTCAGTGTTCGATTCACCAAAAATTTTGATGATTCAGAAGATCCTAAAGTTCTGAACGTTCAAATGAACGAAATTGATTTATTTCTTCTAAAAATTAAAAATTTATTGCAACTACTTTGCGTCACAATCAAAAAAATTAATTACTGAGTTTCTAAATGTAAAATTTCAGTTTTTAAATTTTTTTATGAACAAAAATTTATTAAAATATCTTCAATAAAAAATATTCCGTTCATTTGAACGTTCAAAACTTGAGGATCATTGATTCAGCCAAATATGGTCGATTCAACTGAAATTTGATTGATTCTGCAAAAATTTGTTTGTTTCAATAAAAACTTGTAAAATTCAAGCAAAATTTAGTTGATCTAATCAAACTTTGATTAAATTCAACTACATGCATTAATTAAACTATTATTTGCCTAATTCAATCAAAAAATTGTTTAACTTGACTAAAATTCGGTTAATTCCGCCAAAATTCATTCAATTCAATCAATATTTTTCTTTTCCGTTATCATTTAAAATCAATATGTACGATAAGCTTTCGTCTGAACATCGATATAAAAATTTCGCTCTTTATCATCTCTCTCATTAATTTCCTGTTTACTGTTATGAATATACATAAAAGAATGTATAGTTTAAGGCACATAATATCGCGAATCATCAAACGAAACGATTAACACGTCGTCTATTCGTTTAGTTTTTACGAGAGAGAGAAAGAGAGAGAGAGTCCCCTCTTTTTAGTGTATATAGTACTATATAATTTATAAATAGATACCTCTCGCGATCGTAATACGCATATAATATACGTATATATATACATATACACTAGTCAGATTTCTGTATTTACTATGCATATTTCTGCGGTTATCGTATGCACGTGTTTTTGCTTCATTCATAAAGGTTTTTCCTCTTTCCACCTTATATATGAATTACGATGTGACCTCGCTTCTCAATCGTCCACACTGCCTTTTACTCTTTCAAGCAAACACACAGAGAGCGTACTCTCCCTCCCTCCTCCTTTTCCTCCTCCTACTTCACCACCTCACCCTCTTGCATTTTCTCTCCCTCTTTCTTTTTCTTTTTTTCTTTTTTCTCATTCGGTCAAAGCCCACACGTATTCTGTATACAATTTCCTGCCTTTCCTCTGATAACATTCTCGTAAAAAATTTGGACAGATTATAAAGTAAAAAACATATTTTACTATATATGTGTGTGTGTGTGTGACACTATATATGGAAAACGAGAAAGCAGAAATTGAAAAAAGTCCCGGAAAATAAAAATTAAAAATATTTCATTTATTTTGTCATTAAAATACAAAGATACGTATCATTTTGTGTATTTTTTTTAATTAGGCGTTTGATATACAAAAAGACCAAGTTGAAGTCCACAACGTTGATCAACGAAAATAAAATTGTACACTATATAAATTATTTAAAAATAATGCATCAATTTTGATAGAAAAATATTTAAACAAAGAGATTGATGTTTATGTTTTAACAATGATTGTTGTATAAATAAATATTTAATTAAAAATAATATTTTTTTAACATTAAAGAAATTTTTTTCGTTGATAAACGTTGTGGACTTCAACTTCGTACAAAATGTTGAGTTTTTTCCCTCTTTGACTGACTTTTTCTTTTTTACCTTTATATCATTAATTATAATTGAAACAAATTGTAATTCGTCTATATAAATATTTATTGCAAAATGTAATTCGAACACGGAGAAAAGTTTAAACGTTTAAAGTAACTTTAACTACTTTTATGGTGAAATATTTCTGGTAACTTTCACTATATTTTTGAAGTAAATTCTGCTCTATTCGAAGTAAATTTTACTAATTTTGACGACGTTGAAGTCCACAACGTTTATCAACGAAAAAAAATTATTCACTTGATAAATTTAAAAAAAAATAAAGCATCAATATTGCCATAAAAATATTTGGAAAAAATAGATAGATGTTTATGTTATGATATTAACTGTTATATAAATAAATATTTAATTAAAAATAATTTTGGAATAAATTAAACATTTTTTTTTCGTTGATCAACGTTGTGGACTCCAACTTCGTATTTTGTACAAATATATTCATTAAACGTAGTACAATTTATTCTAAATGGTAAAAGTTAAACCAGAAATATTTTACTATAAAAGTATAGTAAAAGTTACTTTACATTTTTCTCCGTGAAGTAAAAAAAATTCGAGTAAATTAAATTTGTAAATTACGATATAATTGATCAAAGAGGGATTAATTTACATTCAATATAAAAATAAGGAATATAAATAAAAATAATAAATAAGTAATCTATATTAAAAATCGTTATGTTCCGGAAATCTTGAAGTTTATAAAGTTACTTGTTGTTTGCTTTTTTGTTTCTCAACTTTTTTAAAAATTTGTTCTTTTTAATTTTTTTTAATTTTATACCTAATTAATGTCATAAAAATCATTACAACTCTCGCGAAGAATCTTACAATTTAAAAAAATAATTATATTGTTTTAAAGAAATTTAACAAAATTTTTGAAAATATAATTCTATATTTTCAAAGAATTTTTTTTAATTTTCAAAATAATTATGTACTAAATCGAAAACTTATATCAAATATTTAAAAAAATAAATGTATTTTGTTGAGAAATTTTTATAAATTACTATTAAAAATAAATAAATTCCTCCGATGAATTTTACTCTTAAAAAAAAAAATTTAATTTTTCCGAACAATTTTCTCAGAATTTTTAAAAATATTAATTCTATTCAATTATTTTTAAAAATAATTGTATTCTTTCGAGAAATTTTACTAAAATTAAATTTAAAAATATAATTGCATTCCTTTGAAGAATTTTATTATTATTGCGACAATAATTGAATTATTGTGAAGAATTTTATTCAAAATTTTCAAAATCATGATTAAATTCGTTCACGTTGGTGAAGTTTACAACGTTTATATGTTTATAATCAACGATTTTAGAAAAAAATATTTTTTTAAGAAAATTTTTGTATAGAAAATATTACAATTAATTTTTTTTTATTAATGATTTATAAAAAATATAATTGTGAACAGAAAATATTTTTTTGTTTCGTAGGAAAATAATTTTCTTTCTTTCAATCGTTAATCATAAACGTTGCAAACTTCACTGACGCGTATTCGTTTGAATAATTTCTTTGATTATTTTTAAATAATCTACTTTCTTTAATAATTCTAATTGAATATTTTAAAAGTAATTGAATTTAATGAAGAATTTATTTCAAGTTTTTAAAATAATCGCTTCTGTTAAAAATTTTAATTGAATACTTTATTGTTGAAGTTTATTAAATTTTTTTTGAATATATAAATATAATATAATTATATTATAAAAATTTTGAAAATATAAACAATAATAATTAAATATTTCCTTAATTAGTGAATTTTTCAACTTTTGATTATGAATTTATCGAAAAATTTAGATTTGAAAATAAAAATTTTTGTTATTTGCATCTTAATAATTTGATTAATAAATTCGCGCACCATCGCGCGTAACATTTCCAAGTATTATGAATAATAATTAAATAAATGAAATTCAATAAAAATATAAATAAATTTATATTATATTTAAAAAATATTTAAATATAAATTTAAGTAAATATGAAAATAAATATTTCACATAAAATATAGAACAGAAAATCATAAAACAACCACTACAGTTCCACACGTTCGATCTAAACTTAAAAAAAAATAAAACTTCAACCCGAATCTATGATGGAAAATTTTTTTTAATCAAGCAATAAATTATACCTGGCAACAAATCCACAAGAGGAAGGAAGAGGAACAAATTTTTTAAATTCCACGAGTGCCATATTTTTATGAAAAATTTTTTCGACCTCTTTCTATCTCTATATATACACCTACATTTTGGTATAGATTATTATTAAAATGCAATTTCATCATCGCAGAAGACTTAAATTTTAGAATTGCAAAGCGAGACCAAAAACGCGTTCATCAACTTGTACGAACAAAGCTTTTTAGACGTTTTGATAAATATCTTTAGCCGTGCACTATATATATGTATACATTAATAGAAGATTGATGAAATATTGATCCAAATAAGTAACGAATATACATGAATTCATATTTTTACATGTATATCAAAGACTCATATTCCATCTCTTTAATCAATGTCAAGGCAGAAAATGTTTTCATACGAAAGATAAATTAACCTAGGAAACATTCTATCTCAAATTCACAATCAACTTGCGTTTACATAATTATAAGACAAATTTTTTTTTCAATCTCAATCACCGAATTTGTTGCTAACAGTAATTCATTTATTATTATAATTATTATTATTTTATTAATACTTTTTATTTTTAATAAAAACGTTTACTAATTTAAACTATATAGTATAAACTATTTGAATTTGAATTAGTAAAATTTACTAATTAAGTAGAAATTACTATTTAACGACTGTCTATTCGCTTTTGAATTAGAACATTTTACTAATAAATAATATTTTCTAGTAATTTATTAGTGTAAAATTTACTGATTCAAAAGCAAAAAAGTCACTCACTAATTTTCAAATTAGTAAAAATTCTAATTTTTTTTCCTAACAATATACCTAGAGATGTTTCTTTTAAAGATATTTAGAATTAAAAAAGAGTTTTATAAACCATCAATAACTTGATTTTTAAATAAATATTTAATTATTATTATTTTTTCATTAAAAAATTAGGATTTTCCAACATTCAATTCTTTTTTTTATTTATTCTACAAAGAATTAAAATATTTACAAAACATTTAAATATTTTTCATTTTTTTCAGAATAATTTGTCAAAGTTCAATTGTCAAAGTTTCAATGTCTACTATTTCAAAAAATGTTAACAAATAATGCAATTATTTAAAAAGAAATTTTAATAAAATTCGTTTCAAGAATTCAATAATTTTCAAAGGTAATAAAATTCTTTGCAAAAATCCAATTATGTTGAAAAATTTACAAAAATTCTTGTCAAATTTCAATTACTTTTATAAATAATAAAATTTGTCTCCGACATTCAAAACGTTTCTGAAAAATTTTAATAAAATTCTTGACAGAATTTTAATTATTTTTAATATATGTAAAATTTTTATCAAATTTTTCGAAAAATGAAATTATTCCTAAAAAATTTATTAAAATTTGTCAAGAGTATTCAATTATTTAAAAATTTGTTGATAAAATTCTTTATGAAGATTAAATTTTAAGAAACATTCAATTATTTAATAAAATATTTATTTTTATAGTCGAAAAATTTAATTATTAAACAAAAATTTTATAATATTCTGCACGAACAATCAATTATTTTTCAAAAATGTACAAATTAAGTTTAAAAAAAACCAATAACTTCAATTATTTTGAATACAATTTTAATTGAATTTTTAAAAAAATGTAATTATTGTGTAGAAAGTTATTGAAATTCTTCAAAAGAATTCTATTATTTAAAAACATTCAATTACTCAAAAAAATATTTATTTTTATAGTCAAAAAATTAAATTATTAATCAAAAATTTTTATAATATTCTACACGAACATTCAATTATTTTTCCAAATAAAAAAAAATCATTGCAGAATTTCAATTATTTTTAATTATTTGTATTTAAATAATTAAATTCTTGTAGAATTTTCTGATGCAAATTGATTTTTAAACTAGATTACGGTTAAAATTTTAGATAAAATTTGATGTTTTTATTTCCTTACATATATTTAATTGAAGAATTTACAAATAATTGAAATTTCATAAAATTGAATATCGTAAACAAATGGATTTAAAAATTGTCAAAGAACTTTTTCGAAAATTATTAAAGTTAATTGATTTAAAGAAGAATTTTAGTTAAAATTTCTAAAAATAATAAGAAGAAGTTACAGTAAAAAAGTAGCAAGTAAACTTTTTTAAAAAAAATTAATTCTACAGAAATGTTCGTCAAAAGTTTAAAAATTAAAATTTTCAAAGATTTTCATTTAAAACCTTTTAAAAAATTTAATTATTTCCAAAAATTCTCTTAACAAATTTTTATAAAATGCTTAAAACTAATTTCAGTTTTCGAGAAATTTGATGAAACGAATTTTATAAAATATATTAAAAATAATTGAAATTCTGACAAGAATTTTATAAAAAATTTTCTAATTAATTTAATTTTGGAGAAAAGTTGTATTATTTATAAAGATAATTTAAATTTTGATTGAAATTTTTGTAAATTTTCTTACATACTTTGATTTTCTAAGAAGAATTTTATTTAACTTATTTCGATAAAAATTGAAGTGTTACAAGGAAATTACATTTAAATTTTGGAAAATAATTTAATTCTTTGAAGAATAAATAACAAAAAAAAATTTCATAACAAGTTATTAAAATTCTTTTACAAATCTAGGTTTTTAAATTTCTAATCAAATTCATTTGAAATTGAAATTTTACAAAATTTAAACTGAAAATCTTTTCGAGTTCATTTATAATTATGAAAATCTTAAACGCAATTTTTTTAAAATTTGAATTAATTTTGAAATATTTAAGTAAAATTAAATTTCAAGAATAAATAAAATTGGAAAACAACAATTTTCCAGGATTTCGATGAAAATTCCCTGACTTTTGCAGGTTTTTTTTCAATTTTTATAAAATTCCCTGACATTTCCAAGTTTTCCAGGTTGCGTGACAACCCTGAACGTAAAAAACTTAAATAAACAAACAATAACTAACAAGGCGAATGGTAAAATTTATATAAAGTTCGAATTAAACCAAACACTATACCAAACACATCTCTCTAAATCTGAATTAGTAGAAAGTTACTAATGAAATGGTGAAAAGTCGTCCACTAAATAATTTAGTAATAATTCTACTAACTAGTAAAATTTTACTAATTGTTAGTAGAGCGTTACTCATTGATTAGTAGAATTCTACTAACAATTAGTAGAACTGTTTTATTAATAGTAGATAAAACAGCTTCACTACTTCATTTAGTGAAGAAGTGACTTTTAATTACACTGTTAGAAAAGAATTGAAAATTCAACAACTTTTCAATTACATGAGTTATTGAATTTGTATTCAATTCAGGTTGAATTGAAAATTAAAAAGCTTGAAATGAATATTCATTAACTTGTAATCTGGTTTGTCCAAAGTTGACCGCAGCTAAGGGTTTCGCCTTGCAAGAGATTCTATTTTATGACTTTTCAAATACCAGTTTTTTTATCATAGGTTTATTTACACTAAAACTTTGTGAAATTTTTCGAATAAAGAAATGTTTGGGAAATTTCCACAATTTCGTAGAAGTTTTGTCAAAAAGGTCCTTTCAGCGTCAGTTGCTTTACAGCATTTTCCAGAGGAACTACATCCGCGCGTGAAAGTCTTCTTGTTTTTATAGTGTTTTAAATATAAAATGAGTGTTTAAAAATTAATTCAAAATAAAATAAATATTATAATATATAATAATTATTATTTTTCAACTATTGAACAATAGTGAACAGTAATTGTGAATTTCTTAATCTACTTGTGTGTATTATTATCAGTTAATTTTGACGAATTGTGATATCTAGGAATAAGTAATTTTATTGTTAACGTGTGTTATAATTTATATAATATTGACACTATTTTATTATTGTTCTTCATAATGATTTATTATGCTTTGTGAAAAATATTTTGTGAAATAGTTTTGTAATCAATCATATAATGTGAAATAAAAAGAATCTTTATAAGCTACAATTATTTTCTTCAATCTTGATAAATATACATCATTAATTGTAAAATTTATAAAAAAAAGAAATTCTTAAATTATTAGTAGTATTTTTCACCAAAAAAATTTTTGCAGTGTATGTACACACAATACTGGTCAAACTTATTTAATTTTCATTTCAATGGTATTGAATTTTCAATTCTATGTTATTGAATTTCCAATACTGCGTTACTGAACTTTCAATTCCATGTTATTGAATTTTCAGTTCCACGTTATTGAATTTTCAATTCCACATTATTGAATTTTCAATTCCACGTTATTGAATTTTCAGTTCCATGTTATTGAATTTTCAATTCTATGTTATTGAATTTCCATTTCTATGTTATTGAATTTCCAACTACAGTTGTTATTGCATTTTCAACTCAATGTTATTGAAAATTCAGTAACGCGTATTGATATGGACTTCACTTACATGTTATTGAAAATTCAACTATATATTTCTAACAGTGTAGTCGAATTCTACTAAAACATTAGTAGAATTTTACTAAAAATTAGTAATATTCTACTTATTAAAAAGGTGAAAAGTCGTTCATGAAAACGACTAAAAAATTAGTAAAATTTTACTAATTCTTAGTAGAATTCTACTAATTCAGATTTAGAGAGATAATTCGCATAAATATGTAGAATAAAAGGGAACTAAAATGAATTGTATGTGCGCATGAGAAGGGAAAAAGAATTATTATTATATATATATATATACATACTATACGTGAGTCAATCTGAATCTCGCAGCGAGTTATCCCGGTGACATTAATCGAGGTATCCCTATAACAGTCTTTGTCGGTAAAATTTCCATTTAGGTGGGTGCGTACGTACATATATATATATAGGGACGCGCGCATAAATAAATACCCATCGTATTTGTGAGTATTCACTCGTCTGCATACGGGCCGACCGGAAACGAAGAGTGACGGCAGAACCGTTGAAAAATCGAGCGGCGATTTTCTCTTCCCTTCATTACCCGCAACGATTTATCGCGTATACAATATTATACAGACACCATAATATATACACGCACATACGTACAATTTAATATACATCATCTATTTTTCCTTACATACATTAGGTATAAGCTCTCTAAATAATATGAAAAGTCTCTCAAGTTATTCTAAACGTTCAAATAATGGGAATATTTTTCATAAATTACTGCGATTAATTTTAATTGAAATAAAAAATTGTATCTTTCCTTTTTAATAACTCTCTAAATCTAAACCTCTCTACTCTCTAAATCTGAATTAGTAGAATTCTACTAAGAATTAGTAAAATTTTACTTATTTTTAGTAGTTTTCATGAACGACTTTTCACCTTTTTAATAAGTAGAATATTACTAATTTTTAGTAAAATTCTACTAATGTTTTAGTAGAATTCGACTAATTAAAAGTCACTTCTTCACTAAATGAATTAGTGAAACTGTTTTATCGACTATTAAAAAAACAGTTCTACTAATTGTTAGTGGAATTCTACTAATCAATTAGTAACGCTCTACTAACAATTAGTAAAATTTTACTAGTTAGTAGAATTATTACTAAATCATTTAGTGGACGACTTTTCACCATTTCATTAGTAACTTTCTACGAATTCAGATTTAGAGAGATGATATTTTTTCTTCTAATAGAAAAAATTAATTCATTTTGTTAATTTCAAAGTATTAAATTTGTACCAAAATTAGGGATCAAATTAAAATTGAAAATAAAATTTTGGTGATAAACAATCCAATTTGGTATCAATTAGATTCAACTTCCCATCTGAAAAAGTTCTTTAGAATTACACTAGAATCATTCTATAGAATCGTTCTATATGAATTCTATAGTGAATATTCTATAGAATTTCACTAGAATGATTCTATAGAATTTCTACATAAATACTATTAAATTTTAGTGATTTTTAATTAGAAAGACTTTAAATTTGTGAAATAATATTTTTCAACAAATTTTAGGCCAAAATAAATTTCGTGAAATAATTGTTTTAACATTATACTTACGTATGATTACGAAGTTCAATGAATTTTATATATTTAAAGGATATAAACAATTATTTTGGCCTAAAATTTGTTGAAAAATATTATTTCACAAATTTAAAGTCTTTCTAATTAAAAATCACTAAAATTTAATAGTATTTATGTGGAAATTCTATAGAATCATTCTAGTGAAATTCTATAGAATATTCACTAGAATTCATATAGAACGATTCTATAGAATGATTCTAGTGAAATTCTATAGAACTTTTTCAGCTGGGTTGGTACCAATTTTGTATCATTTTAATTCAAATCCATATCAATTTGGTATCAATTTGGTGCAAGTTGGTACTAATGTGAATTAATCTTAGTGGCTGAAATTTAAAAAAGTATTAAATTGTAGGATTTAGTAGATGAGTGTAAACTTGTAAAGCCTAAAATAAGTAAAAAATTTAAATAAAAATTCAAATAAAGAGTGTTGTAATTTTTTTTGTAGTGGAACAAAATTATCGTACAATAAAAATTACTATTTTCAAAGTGAATTTTGCTAAGCTCGAAAGAATTTTTACAAAAATGTACTTTCATCGTATAGCCGCACTTTCATTCGAAAAATAGTAAAAATTGCTAAAAATGCGCAAAAGTTTCTTTTTTTGTAATTTTTATTTTGAAAATAGTAGAGAAAATTACCTTATTCGTCTTCTAAGTGTAATAAAATAATAAATATGATAGAATGATAAAAAAAAAAGTTGTAATCGAATAATAATGATAGAAAAGAAACTAAAATATAAGAAAGTGGACAAAAAATATGACACACCCGTTATGTATAAAAGGAATAGAAACCAGAAACTACGAGGAAACCAAAAGAGTATAGAACGCGATCAAGGCAAGTGGTGTATTACGAAATTTGTTGTAACTGGAGCCAACAGGGGTTGAAACTTCGGAATTGCGAAATCCCCCGGACGTTCAATTAGTGCCTGCGAGTAACATTATATCCGCGGGGATAGACTCTGTGTATGCGTCCCTATATACAGAGAAAGATAGAGAGAGATGGCGAATTCTGCCGAAAATACTCATACAGAGTCCAAATTTACCCATGTGTATTATGCGTCATCCACATTGACACCATACATACATATATAAATATATAGCCTTAAGGAAAAGAAGAGAGAGAAAAATCTCCAAAACTCGCAAAGAAGAATAGAACACTATGGGGGGTGTCCCCAAAATGCTTATCACGGACCCGCGTTGCCAGGATATAACAGCTCTCGACCCTTAAAATAATCTCTCGTCTTAATGTCCCTTCTAACCATCTCATTATATGTCCCTTCAAAAATAATCTTCCATAGCGTTTTCATATTCTTCGGCAATCTCATTTTCTCATCTTCAGAAACAACAATCTTTCAAAAACAAATACAATATTGACAAAACAAAATTATAACAAAAACATTCTTTTCTGTTTACAAAGATTCTAAAGTTCTGAACGTTCGAATGAACGAAATTTATTTATTTTTTCTAAAAATTAAGTTTTTATTGCAATGATTTTACTTCACAACGAAAAAAATTAATTACTGAGTTGGAAAACGTAAAATTTTAGCTTTAAAATTTTTTCTGATTAATAATTTATTAAAATATCTACAATATAAAATGTTTCGTTCATTTGAACGTTCAAAACTTGGGGATCATTGTTTACAATTATTTTCTTCTTTTAGAGAATAAAATAACTCCTGCACATGACACTGGAAAAATTCCAGCGTCAACGTTAAGTTTCGAAAACCGTTTATTCTTTTTGCAAAAAACTATAATATATAAAAACAGTCGCGAATTCTTTCCAAAAGTATTAATAAATTCAGCGAAAATTTTTATCTCTCAAAATGGTCAATAAAAGACAAATAAGTGATATTTTCATCAGCGAAAACCCTAAAAATTCAACTTCAACTTTTTTTAAAAACTAATTTATTAATTAATTATCAATTAAACTTTAACGCCCAAAAAAAAGTCGCTTTAGTCGATTAAAAATAGAAAAAAAAGTCGAAAAAGTCGTTTATTTAATTCAGTGTTTATACAAAAATTCAAATTTATCAAAACTTGTATAATTTTGCTAAATAAATATTCAAACACTTCTTACTGCTTTATTCACAGTAAATAAAATTTTTTAAATTTCTACTCAAAATTATTTTCTACAATTTTCAACTAAACTTTATCTCTTAATCAATTATCTATAAATAAATTTTTTATCATTTTTCGAAAATTTAATTATTTAAATAAAAAAATTCAATTTTTAATAATAATTTTAATTTAACCGTCCATTTTTCATTTTAAAGTTATTAATTAAAGGTTTATAGATTTTCAAAAATTTGTCTTTTCTCAACAATTGCATACAATTAGAAAATTCCCAAAAAATTGAAATAAGGTCAAATCTTTTAAAAACTAATTTAAATTTAGTAAAACTTTTGAAAAATAATTCAAAATTTATCAAAAATTATGAAAAATAATTGAGTTTTTTAAAAATATAAAAAATTAATCGCAAATTGTTCCAAAATTTAAATTATAAAAAAATTATTTCTGAAAAATTATAAAATTCTAAAATTATAAATTTACTAGTTTAAAAATTTTTTATTTACTTTATGTAATTGAATCTTAAAAAATTATGATAAAACAATTATAAGAAATAATTTTTTATAAATATTGTGATGTAATTTCTCGAAAATAATTGAAGAATTTTTGTATAACTTAAAACGTTTTTTTTAAGAATTTTAATGAAATTGAAAATTTTGAATACATGATTATTTTTTTCAAATTATTGAAAATAATTCAGAAAAATTTTAATTCTATTATTTTCTGTATGAATTTTGATTTTCTGAAATATTGAAAATAATAGAATTTTAATAGAACGTATAATAATTCAGAGAATTAATTTTTTCAAAACTATTTGAATATTATTTTTAAAAAATATTTTTCATTAAATTTCATTTTTATCGAATTTACACTTAAAGATTATTCATTAAAATTTTTGATAATTTAATATTATTTTCAAGATTTTCAATTAAAATTCTTTAAAAGTTAATTTTCAATAATTTTACTGAAATACTTGAAAAGATGATTTAGTTTGAGTTAAATTTTACAGAATGTTAATCATTCAAAATCATCTTAATTGTAATATATCTTAAACATTTAATTAGAAAACTTATTCAAAAATAAATGTCCAAAAATTAGTCTATATGTACTCTTCACATATAAAAATCTAAATAAATTGCATTTTATACTAAAAATATACTATTTTGTCGCAAAATTTGTAAGAAAAGTCGAAAAATAGTCATAATTTCCGAATTTTTTTGTCTTTTGGAAATTGGGGACATTTTTTAAAAATAATAATTGAATTTCAAAGAAGAATTTTGTAATTTATAAAGGTAATTAAATTTTTGAAGCGAATTTTTTAAAATTTTTACATGTAATTGAATTTCTGTTAATAATTTTATTACTTTAGGTTTTCAGAAACATGATATAATTTCTGTAATTATTATTTGTAACTTTTCAAAAATTTAATTTTTAAATTGATTTTAACAAAAATTCTTCTATAAATATATATTTTTTTAAATATAATTGATTAAATATTTGTTTTAAATAAAAAAACATTTAAACATTTATTTTTTAAATAATTAAAGTTTTTTGACGATTTTTATAAATTTTTTTTAAAGTAACTACATTTTTCCAAAAATTTGATTATAATTATACATTAAAAATAATTTAATTCAGCGATGGTTTTGTCAAAATTATTCTTAAATATTCGAATTCTTTTAGAAAATTTTATTAAAATAGTAGACGGAGAGAAAATATAATACAAAATTTAACTATAGTTTCAGAGGAATTTTAATTATTTAAAATTTTTACAAAAATTACTTTTTAAAATTTCTGCTTAAATTGATGAGAAATTACAATTTTTCCAAAATATAAAATTGAAACTTTTTTAAGTTCATCTATTTATGAAAATTGTAAACACAAATCTTTCAAAATATAATTAATTGAAAATTTTTTAAATATAATATCATTCATTAAATAATTTACAAGTAATTACTTTTTAACAGTTCTTCAAGAATTAAGTTACTTATATATTGTACAGAAATTATTGTCACAGATAAAAAATACTTTAAGGTTTTATGTTCTATAGTTTTCTTCAAAGTATAAAGTTTTTTTTTAAACAGGATGAAATGAATGCAAAAAAATGTTCATCATTTTATGATCTGTTCCACACTTTCGACACCAATTCGTTATAATAATTCGATTTACTTTTGAGTTTTGAAGTTAACAGTCTGTTACTTTCAGTATAAATAAGCGTAAAATATTCAGGTAGCCGTGTTTAAAAATCAAGGGTTAATTTTTCCATTGTTCATTTTCAGAAAGACCTATTGACCTAAGCTGATTATTTTTCTATTATTATTATTATATTTTTAATCTTTTGTGAACTATTTCGCATCAGAAAGTTTTTACTATGCGCGTTGTTAAAAAAGATGTAATCAAAAAGGAAATGATGCAGTTATAGGACGCCTCATTAATATCATTGTTTGAGGTGGGAATACAGCGGAAAATTACTCTTCTAAATATTACTTTGCGTGACTAAATTTCAAAGAGTTTATATTTACATTTCGATTCTTTTATTAATGGCGCTTATATCTTCCAATCAACATTGTTATACACTTATATGAACAATTTCATTTCAATATGAATATATGATGCGACCTATTATATATATTATTAGACTTTTAAAACTGCCATGTCTTTCAGGTTAATCTATCTTTTTTTTTGTAATTAAACACGAAATTCCCTTATGCTTCACGTACTGGACGTCCTGAAATTTATCATAGATATAAAATATTTCTGAAAACAATACCAGTGCACTTTATTTTCTTTCTTCATTAAAAATTCAACATAGAATTTATTTTTCTATATACACTATGAAATAGTGCAGCAAATTTTTGGCTTAAGTGGAAATTATTTTTTATAGAAGTAATTATTTTTTCATACCCGGTTCTGGAGAAAAGTTAAAATGTTACACCAAACATTTGTTTAGTTTAAGTAAATTTCAAATTCATTTTTCGAACGCATTAAACTTAAATGTTAAATCCAATGGTTATTTAAACCGAATATTTATTCGGGGTTAAACAAACTTCATTTTGCATAATTTTTCCTCTTTTAGGAATAGTAAAGGATGATTTTAATTACAAAAAGGGAGTTCATTAACGATGGTTATATAGAACATTGATAATTTTCTGATTTGAATGTTTACTGAAGGTAAATTTGGTCAAATTTACACATAAATGTAGAATGTTTGTTACTTTTTCTGAAAAACCTTGCTTTCGAAACTATGTTCAGACCATTTTTTTTCAATTTTATATATTTAAGACTTTTTTTAGTATCATTTTTCACTATTTTTTTCTTTGATATTTCAGACTTTTATTTCAGAATTTTCGGTATTTTATGTACTAAACATACCATCATCATTATGTGAATTAATAAAGTCGAATTTTTACTCCACTTCTTTATTTTTTTTTATTATTATTAATTCACGTGCGTGTAAGTACATGATTGATTGATTAAAAAAGGAAAGCAAAAAAAAAAAGTTGTTTCTTTTGCCTTTTTAATCCTCCGGTGGCTCTTATTCGTTTCAAGCTTCGAAGAGAAAATTGTGATAAGAAGCGGAGATAATGTCACGAAATGGCAACGAATCGTGGCAAGCATACCTACACCTAGCTTAACCTAACAATCGGCCGCCTGTTAGCGAAGCATCACTAACTCGGAATGCCAACTTCAAGCTAGGCTCTTTTACTATCTATATTCCGTCTTTATTTTGCCGCACCGTTGAACGCCGAAGTAATTTTCTCAATTTAGCCAATCACTTGTCAACTCGAATGAAGTGCGATTATATTCATTTTTTTCATCCTTCCTCTTCTCTCTCTCACTTTTGGCTTTTGTATTTTTCATTCTTTTTTCTGAGATATGGAACATTAAAGTACTTTTTCATTTATGTGATCACAGAAGAAGTCACAAGTTGATGAACGAAGAGGAATTTATTTTAATACAATCAAATTTTTCCTTCCTTTTATTTGTGAATGAACCAAATATGTTTTGATTTTGATATTCTGATTAAATATATAGTATACTTCATTAAATTATTAATTTCCTAAACTATAAAATTAAAACCTTTTCCAATTCATTTATTTATGGAACTTGTAAACCGCAACTTTTTCAAATTCCACTAATTTTGAATTGTATAAGTAACATCATTCATTAAATAATTTCTAAGTAATAATTTTATGCTAGTTCTTCAAACATTAAGTTTTTTCATAAGAAATTGTTGTCAGAAATAACAAAAATTGAATGTTTTGTTTAGAATTCGTGGTAATTCGATAGTTTATGAAGCAAACAAAAAAGACACAAAAATTCAGAGGTTTCCAAAACAAAAAAACAACGTGGAAAAAAATTGTTACCTAGCTGCAAGTTTCACTACATTAGCGAAATCTACATTTGTTTCAATTATTACGTTTAATATTCTAGAGATATTTATTATTTACTGCTGTTCCAAGTTAAACGAAATAAACTTTTTTCCTGGGTGTCAGTAAACTTAGGTAAAAGAGAAAATTATCTAAAAAAAAAAAGAAAATTGAATCTAAAATTGCAGGGCCCGGGAGAGAATTCCTCGGTCCCTGGGTTTGTTATAATACCGAAGGAGACCGACGAAACACGAGTCCTTGTACGCCCTTGGTCCTTTTAGTGCAGGTCGTCGTAAGGCCCAAGTATTAGATGGAGGGGGAACATCAAAAAGCAGTGGGGCAACGGCAGGAGGAGAAGAAGAGCAAGAGGAAGAAGAAGAAGAAGAAGGAGAAGGGAAAAAGTGCCTAAGGGCCGTAGGTACTCAGTGGAGAGACTTTAAAACAACCTTTTGCATCTTCCTCTCACGTTCATCAACCCACGCTCGTCACACTCTTTCCTTCTCCTTCTCTCCTTACCCCTCCAACTCTTTCGTACTCTCCTATCACTCGATTGTAAATCAGTGATGCTCAACTCTTTAATATACATATATATATATATATAATGTCTCAACCCTTTTCCCAATTCTAAAACTAATTAATTTTCCAACCCTCGCTCCCAGCTTCCGATATGATCAATTAAATATTTCTGCATCAAACTAATACACCTAATGACACTTAACGCGAATTAAACTAATAATTTAAAATTTTTCAACAAATTACCAATAACTACTGATTTTTATTGAAATTTTATTTTATTGATATAATTACTATTCATTTTAAGTTTCTATTTCTAATCATACTTACATTCTCTAAATCTGAATTAATTAATAATTTAATTAATTAAAATTTTAATTGACTCAGTAAAAATGTTTAATAATTTGAATTAATTACTGACTTTTTGCTTTTTAAATTAGTAACTTTACTATTGAATTGGTACAAATTACTATAATATTATTAGTAAAATATACCAATTCTACTAATAAATTAGTACTCGCTCTAAATCTGAATTAGTAGAAAACTACTAATTAAATGGTGAAAAGTCGTCCACTAAATTATTTAGTAATAATTCTACTAACAAATAGTATAATATCTTACTAATTGTTTAGTAGAATTCTACTAAAAATTAGTAGAACTGTTTTATTAATAGTCGATAAAGCAGTTACACATAATTCATTTTGTGAAAAAGTGACTTTCAATTAGTAGGATTCTACTGAAACATTAGTAGAATTTTACTGAAAATTAGTAATTTTCTACTAATTAAAAAGGTAAAAATTCGTTCATGAAAACGACTATAAAAATTATAGTAAAATTTTACTATTTCTTAGTAGAATTCTACTAATTCAGATTTAGAGAGTAGAAATTACAAATTATTACAGTAAAAATTTACTAATTCTATAGTAAAAAATTTGTAGAAATTACTATTTATACTATGAAACTATTAATTTAAAAGCAAAATGTCGCAGTCACTAAATTATTCCAAAATTCAATTAGTCAAAATGTTTAATAATTCAAAGAGTGGTATTTAATCTCAAAAATTCAATTATTTACATCATTGTCTGTAAAATTTATTGAAAAAATTCAATTATTTTACAAATTTTTACGAAATTTTTTGTAAAATATTAAATGATTTTCTTTAAAAATTTAAAAATGACACTATTGTTTTATACAAATTTTTTTCTATCAATTTTTTCATAAAATTTCATTGAAAGATTCAGTAAAATTTTTTCCAATTTTTAATAAAAATTTTCAAAAAAAATTAATTTATTTTCCAAACTTCTAATAAATTCCTAAACAATTGATTTATTTTTAAAAATAGTAGAATTCTTTGCAAGAATTATAATATTTTAGTAAATAATAAAAAATTTTCATAGGAATTCAATTATATTCAAATTTCAAAAGAATTTTAATAAACTTCAACAATAAAGTATTTAATTATAATTTTTAAAAGAAGCGATTATTTTAAAAACTTGAAAGAAATTCATCATAAAATTCAATTACTTTAAAAATTTTCAATTAAAATTATGAAAGAAAATAGATTATTTAAAAAAAAATTCAACGAAATTCTTCAAAAGAATGTAATCAGAACTTTGAAAATTGTAAATAAAATTCTTTGCTAGCATTCAATTATTTTTATTATTAATTAAATTTTTCAAAGGAATGTAATTATTTTGAAATATGAAGCTTTCGAAACAGATTTCTCGAAAGAATACAATTATTTTGAAAAATATTAATTCAATTCAATTTTTCTCAAAAAATCTGACAAAATTCTTCGGAAAAGCTGAATAATTATTTTAAATAGTAAAATTTATCGCAGGTATTCAATTATTTTTAATAGTATTTTAATAACATTTCTCAACAGAATACATTTATTTTTAAAAATATTTAATAACATAGTTTCTGATTGAATACAATTATTTTGAAAATTTTAAAAAAATTATCTCTAAACATTCAATTATTTTTGAAAATAATGTTAAAACTCTTTAAAACAATTTATTTATTTTTATATTATAAATTGTAAGAATCTTTGCAAGAATTTTAATAATTTTTATGACACTAATTTATAGATATAAAAATGAAAAAAAGTAAAAAGAACAATTTGACTTCTTTTTTCACGAATCCGAAAGCAATTAATTAAAAATTGAATATTATTAAAAAAGTTTGGAAAACCAAAAGGCAAACAACTAACTTCAAACTGCGAACAAATTACCGAAACATAACGATTATTAATATAAATATTTACTAGTTTAAATAAGTGTCTGACTATTTCCTTTTGAATAAGTAATCTTTACTAATAAATTAGTACATTGAAATTATTATTATTTATGAGTAGAATTTTCTAACTGTCTAATTTAAAAGGAAAAATGCAATCATTGATTGAAAGTAGTAAAAATGTTTACTTATTAAAATTAAGAGAGCACACTGTAAAAAACAGTGCACAAACTAAAATACATTACAATCACTTTTAAAACGATTAAAACATTTTAATTTTTCATCTTTAATCTTAGAAACTAATGCATTTTATAAGATGCTTTGGATAACTTTTTGGAAACAACTTAAAAGTGACTACCAAAGTATCTTAAAATAAGATGCCTTTTTTTACAGTGCAAATAAGTGAACATTTTTAGTTACTAATTTACAGTTATAGAGTAAATAATAAAAATATTTAAATATGAAAATAAAAAATAATTTTAAAAAATTAAATTAAAAATTAAAACATTATCTATAGTTATAATCGAGTCTTTTAGCAATAGAATAGCCGCAAATGGTATTTAAAAATAAATTAGAGAAAATGAGAATCCCTGAGATGTGGCACACGAGAGTAGAAGAAAGAGATGCTGCGAGTTGAATAAATGGAGAGAAAAAAGAAAGAAGAAAACAGTAAAACTACAGGCGAAGCTTAAGAAGGCCCTATTTACGCTACTCGTTACATTCCACAATTTCTACTAACAAATATAGTAATTTTTACTATTATTTGTAAAATTTACTAATTCAAAAGCGAAAAGTTAGACAATAATACAAATTAGTAAACATTTTTACCAACTTAAATTTAGAGATTATAGTAAACACCTCCTCGATTAACGACAGTAATAATATTAATATTTAAAATAGTAATAAAAAAAATAATAATAATAAATATATAAAGTCCTAAAGTTTTCAACGACAATATTTTTTTTACTTCTAATTTGTATTACTGTTTTTAAAAAAATTTTTTTTCAGATTAAAACAAATTAATTCTGAAGTAAATATATTGTTTAATTTCCATTACTTTTTTTCTGAATAGTAATTTTTAAAAAACATTTAAGATGAAAAAAAATTTCGTTCATTTGAACGTTCGAAACTTTAGTCACATTATAAATAATAATATAAAAAATAATAGATATTAAATAATAAAAAAAAGACGATGACAATAATAAATAAAAAAATTAAAGCAACAGTAGTAATATAATGTAAACGTGTATTGAAAATTCAAAAACGCTATTCGCCGAGAACAGAGAAAGAAAGGAAAATACTATCAAGTTAATTTGAATTTATTCTCATTCGAAAACGCAGTGAATAAATAAAGAATCTCTATATTATTTAATCTCATCTTTGCTGGAGAATTCGTATTGTATATATGTATTTATTGTTAGACAATTTCATTAGCATTGCAACTGCATTTCAATTATTTACTTTTGAATGTATATATATAAGCAAGTATAAGCGATTAGATTCTATATATACATATCTGAATTTGCATAGTGCTAATTTTCACGAATTTTGCTATGTGAATTTTCAAGCTTTTCTTTAATACAAATTCACAGGCATATATTTTTTTAAATATATAACAGACTTTTCGAGACTGTTTTGAATATAAACGGGCCTTGAACTCTCTTTCCCCCCCTCTCAACCCTCAAACCTTTATTTTTTTGCCCATATCCAATTCACCGCGTGTATATTATGTGGGCTGAATTTTATTTCTTAAAGCAATAAGATATTGAAAAACGAACTCAAAAATAAAAAAAAACACACGAAAAAATTCAAATATATAACCGTAAAGAAAATTCTGATTTATTTTCAAAATGATAAACATTAAAAAATAACAATTTGAAATAATTTAAAAAAAAATTAAATTAAACTTTTAAAAATAATTAATTCTACACAATTGTTAGTTTAAACCTTTAAAGTATGAAAAACTTTAATTTATAAAGATTTTAATATGAAAATTTTTCAAAATTAAAATTTTTAAATTATTTAAAAACATTCAGGATTATATAATGCTTTCAATAATCAATTTATTATCTAAAATTTGAAATAAATTTCACATTACTTTAATTTTTATTATAAAAGTCCAAAAGAATACAATAAATTTTTATTTTCAATACAAAGATAAATAATTGAATTCTCTTGAACTTTTCCAGATAAAAATTAATTTAAATATGAATTTCAGTTCAAATTTTAGATACTAATTTATTACTTATTAATGTTTTAACATTATTAACAATAATATTTCTGAAAATTGAATTCTCATAAAGAATGTTATTAACAAATTTTTTAAATACTTGAATTCTTTTGATGATGTTTAATGCAAAAATTTTAACAGGAAATTACATTTTTACTTTTTTTGAAGAATTTGATTAAAATTGTACTAAAATTATCGTTAAAAGTTTGCGACGAGTTTTATTATTTATGCAAAAATAATTAAATATATTTGTGTAGAATTCTATTAAAATTGTTTTCTAAAAAATTGAATTCTTTTGAAAAACTTTATTAAAATAGTAGATATTTAAAATCATTAAGATGAGGAAAATTTTGGAGAATAATGGAAATTTTACTAAGAACTTTATTAAAATTTTTAAAAATAATTGAATTTTAGAGAAGAATTATTCATATTATTTACAAACATAATTTAAATATTGAAGAGAATTTTAAAATAAATTTAACAAAATTAAATTTCAGCAAAGAATTTTACTATACTTTTGAAAATAATTGGATTTTTGCATAATATTTGTAATTTCTTCACAATTCAATTTTTTTAGTGTTTTAAAATTCTTCTATAAATTTGAAATATTTATGTGAAATTATTCATTAAATAATTTGAGTAATAATTTTACTCTTTAAATCTGAATTAGTACAGAATTCTACTCACAATAATAGTAAAATTTTACTCATTTTTAGTGGTTTTCATGGACGACATTTTCCCCTTTAATTAGCAGAACAATTATACGCAAACATTCAATTATTTTCATAAGTAATAAAATTTTTTACAGGAATTCAATTATTTACAAATTTTTTTTATAAATTTATTCTCAACAATTCAATTATTTTCATAAATAATAATATTTCTACAGGGATTCAATTATTTTCATAAATAATAATATTTCTACAGGGATTCAATTATTTTTATAAATAATAAAATCCTTTTAGGAATTCAATTATTTTTATAAATAATAAAACTCATTGCAGAATTTCAATTATTTTTAATGCAATTTTAATCAAATTTCTCGAAAAATGTAATTATTCTTTAAAATTTTGTTAAAATTCGTCCAAAGAATTTAATGATTGAAAAAATTTGTTGATAACATTTTTTATGAGAATTTAATTTCAAGAAACGTGAAATTAATAAATTATTTATTTTCTTATTTAAATAATTGAATTCTCGTAGAATTTACTAATAAAAATGCTTTTAAAAATGAATTTCAGTTAAAATTTTAGACTATACTTAAGTATTGAAAGCATTATAACGTGAATTTTTAGAAATAATTAAATTTTGAAAAAGTTTAAAACTAAAATCATTGACATTCTTAATTTTTTATATTTTTGACAAAAAATTCTGTAGAATTAATTCTTTTTAAAAGTTTAATTTAATAGGTTTTTTACTAAAATTATTTCAAGTTTTTATTTTTTAATATATATTTAATTGCAGAATTTCCAAATAATTCAAATTTTGAAAAATTGAATCGTAAACGAATAAAGTTGAAAATTTCAAAATTCTCATAAAACTCATAGCAGCGTTTCAATCATTTTTCATACAATTATAATTGAATTCCTTGAAAAAAGTAATAATGTTCATGCAAGTTTTAATAAAAATCGACAAAAGAATTGAATTATTAAAGAATTTGTTACTAAAATTCTTCATGAGAATTGAATTTTGAGAAACATTCAATTATTCAATAAATTATTTACTTTTGCATTTCAATAATTAAATTTTTGTAGAATTTTCCAATAAAAATTGATTTTCATTTGATAAATATGAATTTCAGTTAAAATTTTAGATTATAATTGAATATTAAAATAAATATAGAGTGAACTTTTTGGAAATAATTGAATTTTGAAATTCATATTTTTGAAAAAGTTTAATTCAATTTTTAAATTATTATTTGAAGTTTTTATTTTCTACGTACACTGAGAATACATTAAACTCTTTTCAATTAAAATACTAATTTTAAGTGATTTTGTTTCATTGAAATTAGTTTGTAAGCTTAATTCCAACATGTAAAAAATATTTACTGCTTTGATTCAAAAATAATTTTTGTTTAAATAATTATGTTTAATTCAAACATATTGTCTGTTTCGGTTTAAGCAAAAAATGTGTTTAAAATTTTTTATGTTTGCTTCAAACTTAAAAGTTGAAAATAAATAATTTAAAATCAACTACACTGTAAAAAGAGGCATCTTATTTTAAGATACTTTGGTAGTCACTTTTAAGTTGTTTCCAAAAAGTTATCAAAAGCATCTTAAAATGCATTAGTTTCTAAGATAGAAGATTGAAAAATAAGATGTTTTAATCGTTTTAAAAGTGATTATAATGTATTTTAAGATACTTGTTTTTGCAGTGTTTTTACAGTGTATAAATTATGTTTAAATTAAATATATTATTTCTATAAATTAACCAAAAAATAGGTTTGAATTAAACTTAAATTTGTTAACGAAGAACTTTAACGAAGAAAGGGACCTTAGAAGCAAATCACTTTAAGGTTATGTTAGTGTAACTTTTTTGTTGATTAAAAGTTTCTTTTTACTTTTTGCAAATCAAAATCAGTGTTTATTGAATATTTCAGTTGTAATGAAAAGTTTCAGATTAATAATTACAATTGACAGTTGATCCTTGTCTTGTATTTTCATTTTTAAAATTGCAAACATAACCTAAAAATTTTTTGCTTCTAAGGTCCCTTTCTTCAGATCGCGTCACAATTATTTACAATAAAATATTTCTTTTCCTATAGAAAAAGATTTCACGGCGAATAGCCAACACAAAAAGGACTCGACAAGAAGAGATTAATTTCAATAAAGAAAAATCGAAACGAAACACTCGTCGTGTTATATCCGCGCAGTTAGTTTATTACTGTTATGATTATTGCTGTAATTGCTTTATCCAAGACAATGGTCATAAGGGCTGCTACAGATCGTGTCATCGGAAGTGACATAGTTTGTCGCAAAGGGAGTGAGTGAGAATAGCCGGACATTGGGGATGAAGAGAGAGAGTGAGGAGAGTAGTTGGTGGTTTAGTTGAAGGTTGACATTTGCGAAATCACGCGCGGCTCTTGTATTCTCGATTGCTTAGTGCTTACGCTTTGGCAGTGCGTAAAGGTCGGGTTCTCAGTGTAACACGCGCCAAACTTGTATGGTCGCTTCAATACATTGTTATAAAGCACTATTCGAAGCATGTTCATGTGGAAACACTTCGACTCACACAAACATTTTCGCTATAGAAAATAGGTGGGGGGCGCTAGTTGCCTAGCGACAACCCCCCCCTAGGAACTTGTGGGGTATATACGCAGTTGTGTACCTCACCCTTATTCATTATATGTTCACCCCCGCGTGTTGTGTGTGATGATATGGCATGGGATGCAGAGGGTGCATCACTCGATTTTTCTCTCTCTCTCTTTGTTCGAAAAGATATTCGTACAAAAGCAACTGTGCGCCTATAAATTTCTTCATTGACCCAACGGAATTTGGAACCCTTTTCTTTTCTCTCTCTCTTTCTCTCACACACACACCCACTGTGTCATTTTATATTCCAGAGAGGCTAAAATGACAATTTAATTACACGTGTGTGTGTGTCTGTATTTATATAAAAAAAAGTCCGAACGACCTCTCACCGGGTCAGTTGGACACTGATTCTTGTACGTACCCCCTTTTTGAATTATACTGACGAAGTATTATTTATACATTCGCGGCCACTTGTATAAGCACCCGAAACGAGTTTCAGGACAAACCTGCTTTAGATGCGACCTCGGAACGGTCCGAAAACGTGTGCAGGATGTGGATAACTTCAGGGAAGCGTGCTATTGGACCTTCTTCATATACTCTCTCTCTCTCTCGCACTATCTTTTGGCTTTTAGCATTTGATCGGAAAATAAATCGAGTGAAGGGAATCTTTTTATGGTCTATACTTTTTTTTTCTTCTTCTTCTTTGCTTTTTTGTGAATATAGAAGAAAACTTTGTGACACACGCCTTATGCATAAAACGTTTAGGAGAAAATCTTCTTTATATTTTCCTTTATATATAGTTAAGTTTTGCCCTTTTTCTTCATAAGAAATTTGATTTTACTTATTGGAAATATGTCGTTGCTTTGTGTCTGTTATATTCAAACTTGTTGAATCATTTTAGTTTCCTAGAGTTTCTATTTTTTAATCTTCTTTCTTAGATACTCTTGTTCTTAGTAGACTCGAGTTTTTATACGCGAGAATCAGGCATTTTTAAGGGACATACACTGAGAAAACAATTATTTTTAAATCAAATAGAAAAATAATTTTAAGTGATTTTGTTTAACTGAAATTAGTTTCTAAGCTTAATCCCAATATAAAGAAAACATCTACTGCATTGATTCAAAAATATTTTTTGTTTAAATAATTATGTTTAATTCAAACATATTTTCTGGTTCAATTTTAGAGATTATATATTACAATCAAACATAAATTGTGATTGATTTTAAATTATCTGTAGTTAACTTTTAAGTTTGATTCAAACATAAAATTTTTAAACATAATTTTTGTTTAAACCGTAACAGAAAATATGTTTGAATTAAATATAATTATTCAAACAAAAAATATTTTTGAATGAATGCAGTAGATATTTTCTACATATTGTGATTAAACTTACAAACTAATTTCATTTAAACAACATCGTTTTACATTATTTTTGTGTTTCATTCAAGTATAATGTTTTCTCAGTGTATATGTTTAAAAATTTTATGTTTGATTCAAACTTAAAAGTCGATTATAAATAATTTAAAATCAACCACAACTTAAGTTTAAATTAAATATAATATTTCTTTAAATGAATCAAAAAATATGTTTCAATTAAACTTAAATATGTTTGACTGTACAGCAAAGATATTTTAAATTTGATTTAAACAAAATATGTTTGAATCAAATAAATCGTTTTCTCAGTGTATTGAGTGGTATAACTAGTTCAAAATTTAGAGAGCAGGGAGCAACTGTTTCATTATTAAGCCGTAATTTTTACCTCGTTTTTTATGTTTGCTAGAAAACTTAAATTTTATTTTCCCCTGATTTTTAGAAAAAAATTCCTAACTTTACACTGAAAAAAAAATATTTTATTTAAATAACCGATTATTTGACTATTATGAAAAAAATATTTACTTGAATCGATTCAAATAACTGATTATTTGATTATTATCAAATAAATATTTACTTGAATCGATTCAAATAGAATTTATTTGATTCAAATAGATTTTATTTGATTCAAATAAAAATGATTTGATTCAGGTAAATATTTATTTGACAATAGTCAAATAATTGGTAATTTGAATCAAATAACTTTTTGTCAGTGTCAAGAATCTTTAGATTTACTCTAAAAATTCTTTTTTATTCAACTATTTAATCGCACTACTACTTTTTCCACAGGAGTTAAAAATTTTCAAAAATTTCAAAGGCAAACATTTTGAAATTCAATAACTTATAAGAATATTATAATAAATCATGAAGTATCACTTCTTCAAAATTGTTTTCTTCATTTCAATTCAATTGTTATTATTATTTTATAGAAGTTTTAATCAAAATTATTTTTTAAATAATTTTTTAAAAATAATTTTCCAGAAAGTTCTTTAGGAATTCTCAAATCCATATTTGTCCACAAAATTCAATTAAACGAAATTTAATCGATTATTCAGAAATTTTCTAATTACATACATATATATTAGAAGATAAAAACATTTCCAATTAAATTTTATAAAAAAGTAATTCTACCGAAATGTTAGTTAATTGAATGAAAAACTCTAAATTTTCAAAGATTTTAATTTGAAATCTTTTCAAAATTCAGCTATGTTGAAAAATTCCCGTAATAAAGATTCCAATATTCAAATAATATCTAATATTTTAAGATTTTAGCTAAAATTCCTTTTAAATCCATTTTTATTCAAAAAATTCTACGAGAATTCGATTGCTTGAGTACACAATAAATAATTTATTGAACAACTAAATGTTTCTTAATTTTATCAAAATATTTTTAAATAACTAAATATTTTAAGCAAATTTTAAGAAAATTCTTAATAATAATTACATTTTTCAAGGAATTTGATTAAAATTCTATTAAAAATATGTAATTGAAAGTCTGCGTTACGTTTTATTATTTATGAAAATAATTTAATTATTGTGAAGAAATTTACAAAAAATTAGGAAATAATTGAACTCTTATGGAATTTTTATTATTTTGAAAATAATTATATGAAATCAATTTTGATTAAAAAGTTCTGCAAAAATTCAATTATTATTTAAATACAAAACTAAATAATTTATTTAATTCTTTTAAAGAATTTTATTTTAACAAGTTCTTAAGTACTTGAATTCTTTCGACGAATATTATTAAATATTTTATGAATAATTACATTTTTTGAGGAATTTAATTAAAATTGTATTAAAAATCATTGAAAGTCTGGGACGAGTTTTATTATTTATGAAAATAATTAAATATTTGCGTAGAATTGACGGTAACTTTTACTAATTTTTACAAATATATTCATTTAACGTATAGTAAAATTTACTTCGAACATACTTATAAAGTAGTAAAAGTTACCAGAAATGATTTTTTTTGTGTAAAAATTATTTGAAAAATAAATTGAAATACTAAGAATAATTTTCATAAAATATTTGAAAATATTTTCATTTTAGAAAAAAATTTTATTATTTTTATAAATAATAAAATTTTAACAAGAGTTTAAAAAATTTTTTGAACATAATTGAATTTCAGCGAAGAATAAAATTGTATTAGTTTTTGAAAATAATTTAATTTCTGCAATCATTTGTAACTACTACAAAAAATTTAATTTTTTTAACGTAAATCTTCTATTTATTATATCAAATAATTAATTACATACATTAAAAAAATCAATTAATTTCAGAAGTGTTTTAATTATTTAAATTTTTTCCATATATACTTTTATAAAAATCCCTGACTTTTCCCTGACCAATATTTTTTTTTCTCAAGAAAAAAGTGGGCGGTAAATCATATTTGAAAAACTAGAAACAAAGGTCATTTGAAGAAAAGAAATTCACAAAAACAAACTTGTAAAAGAATGTTTCTATATGTGAATTTCTTTTCCTCCTCAGATAAGTTTCAAAACAAACATTATTGTATAAAAATCTTAAATGCAGTTAATATATTACAGATTCAACATTTAAAAAAATTTAAACACTTTTTATCCAAGTATGGTCAATAATATATATGAAAATTTCAACAACAACCAAAAAAAAACCAGAATTCAGAGAAACAAATTTTAAGCAATAAATCTTTTCCGAAAAAAAGTGACATATGTACAACAGATCCGGAAATATTCGTATTGAAAAAAAGTTTGTAACTATAACCGAGGATGAAAAAGGTCACGACCGAACGGACCTTGACGAATTTTGTACTTTCGACATTGTGAAAAGGTTAAAAGGGCCAAAAGTGCAAAGGGGTTTTAAATTATTAATACGGTGCTTATAAAATTATTCCAAAGTTTGATAAATTGTGTAAATTTCATTATTTTTTAGTTGTATTTAAATATTTTAAATACATGTAAATTTAATTATACAAAATATTATAAATTTTATTATAAATAAATGTATAAATTAAATTACACACCAGTATACAAATATAAAATAAAAATTATTATTATTATTATAGTGCAGTAATAATAATAATAATAATAATAATAATAATAATAATAATAATAGTAATAATAATAATAATAGTAATAGTAATAATATTTTGTAACAAAATCTACTCACAAATACTCCCTCATTGATAAACATCCAAGTGACATGAACTCTTTCTCTCTTACCTGTAACAAAAGAAGAAAAATACTCTTTTAGTTTGAAAGGAAAATTAAAAATTTAAAAAGTAAAATAATATAATTATAATGCATCCAATCAGTATGCAACTATAATTTAATTAGAAAAACTCTTTGAAAAGTTCCATTTTCGTCAAAGGAAGTCTTACAAATCTGAAATAAAAAAAAACTCCTCAACATGTCGATCGATATTTGGAATAAGACTACAATAACAAAATGGATTTAAAACGAGAATCTACCAGAAAAAAATTTTTTTTTTCCTGTAGGGAATTTCTTTGGCTTCGTAACACTCAATAGGATATTATATTTAATACTCATGAAAAATACATACAATCACGAATGTTCTATAGATAAAAATATATCGCGTGAAGAAAAAAAAAATTGCTACTCTTTTTATGTGACAAAGTGAGAAATTACAGTGTTTGGAGAAAAAAAAACATTTTTTTAATCATTAGAAATGAAAAATTATTCTTTAAAATTAGAAATCGAAGATTTAATTTCTTAATTAGAGTTTGAAAAATTTATTTTCTAAGAATTGAAATTTTGTTCAAGTTTTGCTATTCTGACTTTATTTTTTTAATTCTGATTTTATTATTTCTGATTTTAAGTAAAATGAATTAAAAGTTATCAATATTTTTGAACTAAAATTCATCATGAGAGTATAAAAAATCATCAAAAATACCATTTAATTTAAATTCATTTCCACGCACACTTCGCAAATTTTTATTTCGAGACTATACAAAAAACGTCCCATAGTTGAATCGAATCAATAAATTTTCAATTACAATGCAGAGGAAAAAAACACAATAAAAAATAATTTCTCTGTGAAATTTAACGTAATCCATTAACGCATTCTTTTCACGTTAAATATACCACATAAATAATAATTGAATCATTTCTTTGGATGACGACACAACTGCCAACAAGTTCAAACTTCCATTACCGTTTCAATGTTTTTTTTTCTTTTGTCTTTCGTGTGCAGTGCATTTGTATGTGTGTGTGTGTATGTCGACTAATTTTTAGCGTGATCTGCTCTTTTTTTCCAGTTCACATTTATCCAATGTGCCCTTTTGAAAATGGTTGCACGTCATCCGTTCACATTCGTTTCACGTCACACCCTATCCGGACTGCTTGCATTCACTATACTTGACTTATCTCATTCCGTATCTACTGCTTGTCTATATCTACTTCCTCTTTATTTTCATCCTAGCCGCTACGATTATAATTTATAATCATTCGGATGTCGCATACATTATGGAAAAAAATCATTTTTTATAATCGTAGGAGACATGTTTATTAAAGGTTTTGTTCGAACTTTAGATGTTAAATATATTTTGACATTATTTAGTATTAAAGATGTAATATGTTTTATTTATGATGCTTCGGTTGTTTGGATTTAGATCTAATATGATTTTTTAGATGTTTAATATCAATTTTTCAATGTTGAATGTGTTTAACATGATTTTATATTAAACATCTATTACTTTAGATGTTTAATACTGATTTTTCAATGCTAAATGTTAAATGACGAATATTGAATGTTAAATGTTGAATGTTAAATGTTGAATGTTAAATGATGAATATTGAATGTTGAACGTCAAATGTTAAATATCAAACATTAAATGCAGAATGTTAAACATTAAATGCAGAATGTTGAACATTAAATGCAGAATGTTAAACATTAAATGCAGAATGTTAAACATTAAATGCAGAATGTTGAACATTAAATGCAGAATGTTAAACATTAAATGCAGAATGTTAAACATTAAAAGCACCATGTCAAATATTAAGTAAAACATATTAAACATCAATAGCATCTTTACAAATATTAAATACTACCTGGCGAATTGAATACTAAAAATACTGAACAATATATATTCAATGTTAAATACCAAATTAAACACGTTAAATGTTAATTTATAAACTCTAAAAAGCATTTTTTCCCCTCCAGTAAAGAATATATTTACAGTTTCGGTAACATTACCACAATTAGAGTTAGCTTACATGCACAAATTGCATTTCCTTTTGCGGAATATACCCGCTGGAAAAAAATTTTGCTTGACGCTCTATTTAGTAATATTCACATGCAACATCAGCATACAATTTTTTTTATGCATTCCTAGTGCGCGCGAGAAGAGAGTGTTGTATATAGGCTTTTCCGTATGGCAGACAATATTCTAGCTAGTTCGCGGATTCAATTTATTTTTCAGGGAATTTCGAGTCGGATATTCTAGGTACAGGTGGGTGTACAATTTCAGTTACACGACCCCATTCACGACAGCATTTATATATCTTTCAAGATATCACAAAATGTATGTCTCTTACCTTCGCGCCGCACAGACACATTATATAGCTTTCTATATGAGAAGCGCACATCATACTCTTTATATATTTATCCCACATTTTCGAAATTCATTTATTTACAATATTTTTTTGTATCATAAAGCATAAATAACAAAAATTCGAGACGTTGGTAAGTTTTCAATCACGAACCAAGTTGATTCAAAGTCAAGGCGATTTTTAATTCACAAATTTTCAAAATTGCATGGATTTTGACAACCGTATGTTGAATCCGTAAGTTTTATACTTTTAAGTAAGTGCTAAGTAACTTTTAAGTTATTTTAATAAAAAAATTACAATGTAAGATTTGAAAATTCTCCTTTGTAGAGCTACTTTAATGCGTCTACAAATTTAAAAAGCAGACAAGAAAATTTTCATTGGATATGCAATGAAAATTAAGGACAATAACAACGATAATAGCAATGTTTTCAAAAGAAGGACACTTGATTAAATTGGTTCCGAAAACTAATCATCCTTTGTGGCAAACTCACAGTCGATTCGCTTGTGTGCGGTTAAAATTATGGATATACAAGTAGCACATCTGGTTGATGTACCCTTGGATACGTTTCAGGGCGAAATAATCCTAATGATGTAAATTAAGTCGTGATCAACGAACCAAAAGTTTTAACGGGACCTTTCTGTCCATACTATTTCTTTAATCCACAAAACCTTGAAACAGAAACAGTCGACAGTTAAAAATCATACTTTTTTTCGAAAAAAACATACAATATATTCAAAACGAAAAACATTCTTTGTCACAAAACTCATACAATTCATAACCAGAAGCATTCTTTAAATCATATTCATATGATCATATTTCTTTGACAAAACAAAAACCATTTCAAATTTACCAGGTTTCACAAAACTTTGACCAAAAACAATAATTCTGTGGTCGATGTCTAAGGATGGAAAAACGTAAAAGTTCTTTTACGAACAGACAAAACATAATTAATATTGTACTTATCCATATATTAATTCTAATTTAAGGAATCGAATTACTTTTAGAGGATAGAATTTTTTTGCTTTCGCAAATTGTGTTGGAAACATGATTTCTATGCGGAATATGTAGTCTTATCCTAAAGGCAGGAGACGACTTCCGCGAGTAGGCGCATTTTTTGTACGTGATGTTGTTCACTTTTACTGAGTTAATGACGTCACCAGCCAAAACATCGTCTCTCGCATACATTCGGCTCGCTTATACATACACAAACTTTTTACACAGATGGCAATAATTATGAGTCTACATGCACCAAAAATATCTAAACTATAAACGATTCACTTTATTTTCAACATTAAAGGCGAAAATACCCATTTTCTTTTGGACATTAAAGCTAGAAATACCATTTTCTTTGCGACGAAAATATTCGTTTTCTTTTTTGATGAATGCTAAAACTGAAACCGAAAGGGGCTTAAATATTAAAACCAAAATCGAAAATACCCATTTTCTTTATGTCCCTGCGAAGTTCAAGTCGACGGCAACTTACGAAACCTTTTTCTCTTCAGAACATTTTAAGGCAAAAAAAGCCTAATTTGACGAGTCGAAAGCAAAAAATTAAAAATACCGAAAGAGTATTTAGAGCATCAAAAACAAAAATAGCAAAAGTTCAAAAAGCCCCATTTGGCGAATTGAGAACGAAAAATTTCCGTCTTTTCTGTTTCAATTGCGGGAACATATAATAGAAAAACAATTTGGTTCAATGCTGGACGTTAAATGACCCACAGCAGGCTTATTATTGAAGGACATAGAATTGCAATTAAGTCTTGTAGCAAGAAGCAATTACAATAGATATTGACACCCGTTTCGCGAAATATATGATCTTCAATTGCCAATTAAGAAAGCTTTCTACTGATAAGCGACTCGAAAGTTACGAGCGCAGTAATCTTTCTTATTGGATCCCTTAATTAGATTTCACTTGTAAGCTGTTCCGCCAATGTTCGCAATTACAATATTCTTCTTCAGAATCAGCGCGCGATATTATAATCAATATTACCAATAATCGACAAAAAAAAAATTCCAAAGATAGAACTAACGATCCTAGAGCCACATTTTCTTCGACTTATAAACATAAATTCCATACAAACACTAGAGCATTTATTTTTTGAATCACTGGTTTATAATCTTCAATGCTTATTTTGCTTGTGTTTTAATTTTTTGCACAATAAAAATTAAGATTCGCTGGAAAAGTCTGTTTTAATCTCTTATGTTGTGAAATTAAGATTCTGTGAGGTAAAAAATAAACGAATGCGTACAATTCTGTTTCTAGATATAAATTTGGAGATTTATTTCGATATAAACGAAGAGAAAAAAAATTGTTTTTATCACCCATCAAGTGAATTAGATTATCCTACCACCCGGTAGATCTTTTAATAGTTTTATACCTCTCGACATAGACCGGCCATACGGCGGGATCATGGTGTCGAATTTCGAGGGTCTAGTTGCCGAGTCTCTGCCACTGCAATCATACACGTTAATGGTTAATTCTGGTTTCCCCCCATAAAAACTTTACTCCCACTAACTCATTCTTTCGGAGTTTTTTTTTGTTAATTCCTTTCTGCCCCTCCGGCTCTGCCCGCTCGTCTCAAAGAATTTATCAACTCATTAACATTTCGCAGTTCCGCCAAATCCCATTTCGTAATGTACCGAATATTTTGGGAATAAAGTACAAAACAGATGGTCTTTTACCATTACCAACGAAAATTCTGTTCGCAATGGAATCGTTATCGACAGAATTTTTGTTAGTAGGGAAAATTCTGTTGATAATGGAACCGATTTCATTGCAGACAGAATTTTTGTTTGTAAATGAAACCGATAGTGATGGAAACAGTAGCAAAGGAATCGTTACTGTTGGAATCATTAGGATAAGTAGTAAATCATTAATAAAAGAATTGTTAGTGATGGAATCATTAGTGATGGAACTATTAGTAATGAAATCACCAGTGATGGAACTATATTAGTAAAGAAACAATTAATGATGGAACCATTAGTAAATAGAAATCATTAGTACCATCAGGAATCATTACTGCGTTAATACCACTAGCAAACGAATCACTTTAGTAGTGGAACCATCAGTAAAATCGAATCCCCAAGTTAGAACCACACATATATACTAAACGAATCTTTAGAACCCAACCGAGAATTTCTAAAAGCGAAACCATCTACAAAAATTGATTTAAAGACAGTAATGAAGCAAAGACTAATATTTTATGGAATGATGGAAGTCCTATTGACCTTGAAAGACTGTACACGTTTGAAGGGCAGGTAAAATGCATGTTCGCGAATTGCATAATGATGCACAGCCCACAGCGCAATCACTGGTGTTGGAGGAATCGGGAGAGAGAAGAAAAAAGTAGCAATTTCCACTGCTCTGTAATTTCGCATTCCTTATTACGCGGCTGCTTCAACGGCGCCTACAAACTCCATCTCTTTCCTCCTTATGCTTTAATATCTCCTTCGTATATACATATATATATACACGACAACGACGACGACGATGATTCCTTCCTTCTTTTTCCCGCACATATGTTGCCACCACCATTATCTCTTAATCTTATCACACATAATCTGGAACCATGCATTAATAAATTAGACTGCGCACATAATCTGAACCATGGTATTAATAAATTAGTCTGCACATTATCTTAACCATGAATTAATAAATTAGTCTGCATCACTTTATCTTAACCATGCGTTAATAAATTGCTTCAAATAATCTTAACCATAACAAAAAATAAGATATTTCGAAACCATACAAGAATATCTGTATCATCTGTAACACACGCGACTTCTAAATTAGGTTTTTTGGGTTTGCTTTATATCTATATAACAATTTTTGTATGAAAATTCTTGTATACGTGGAACAATAGGGCATCAGGAGTTTTCGAAAAGTAACCGCAGAGTCGAAACCGTATACAGCAAAAGATGACAAGTTCAGCATAATCCTGATTAATTCTCGCTACTTACGAAGAATAGTGCAATTTGATAGAGTTTTGAGACGCGATGCGTCATCATCGAAGTAGGTATCGACACACGGATGACGCACACATGCCTAATTCATCACTGCCATAAGAAAGTTATTGTCGACGAAAGTGACGAATCATTATGCAGAAGAAAATTAATAACCCCTAGAATAATTTCAATACAACATTCGAAAATAATCGAAAATGCAAAATTTTAGTTACGATTTTTCTAGCTTCGGTACTTTAGGTATCACTTTAGTTTCTCTGTCCGCAGTTTAATAAAAAGTAACTTTATCACCAAGTAATCTTTACCCTCTTTCCAAAAAGTAAAAGTATTTTTCAAAAGCGAATTTTTCTCTACCACCAAAACAAAGTGGACATTTCGAAAAAAAAAGAGTCAAGAATTCCAGAGGAGAAAAAAAGAGAAAGATATAATTGGTCAACATTTCCGGAAGAGAAGCGTACTTCTTGATTCATTCGAGTACTTTTAAGTATCTCTCGGGTGAATTGTGACCTGCAATTTAGAAGCACATATCGGTAATGTGGATACATACTGTGAGAGTTCGGATGGAACTCGTGGTTCTACGACGTTATAATAGATATATAGGAAGTAGAAGAAGAGAGAGGTTTGCCGTCGACTAAAGGGGACAGACCGGCTGTATAAACTCGAACCAAGAGGTATTCGTTCTATCAGCTTTAAACGACGACGAGCGCGCAGGGCCGTCTGAATCTCATACAGGCCTCTCCAAGTATTATAACACTATATAAAAAATTGTCTCTCGTTTTCATATTATTTCCACAATAACTCCTCAAACAAACTGTAATTCAATTCTATTCTACAAATTCAATTTTTAAAAGAGAACAAAAAACTCCCTCTCTTAACAAAATTCATTTCCCTCTTTATAACAAAAAAAAAATCCAATCATACTTGCAACTTTTTCTTTCTTATTCGTTTCTCATCATCCAAATTCCAATAATTAACATTCAACTACTGTTTGAGGAGTGTATAATTAAACATTCGTTTCCTGTAATTAAACAAGAAATGCTTAATGCTTCTTCAACTTGACTTTACTTTCCTTATGGTTCTCAATTTGTAAATTTCAAGGGGGCTAGAAATGAGATTAATTCACGTTGAGACTATAAGAAAGTAGATTTAGCGTACAGTATACCTACAAAATATGGTTTAAATCTTAAAAAATGGTCTATTATATACAAAAATAGAGAAAAATACAAAAGTAATTACGATAGAATCCGAAATAAAGTTGGGAATGAATTTCGATTTATTTGTTCCTAGAAAAATTCTATCATCATCGTCGCTCTTTTATTATTAAAGAGTAAGTTCCATATGAGCAATTTAATACGTCTCCTAACATTCCTACCTCCATCCCCCTACAGTGCACAAACCATTCCTAGAAGTAATGTCTATCAAAGTGTCTAACGCTGGACAAACAAAAAGCCCTTATCTAGAACTAATGCTACAATCTTTTCAATGTAAACAGGAAACTTGTTTACCTCCATAATTGGTGGTAATCTTGAGAAAAATCCCCGAGAAAATTCTAACCGTCATAAAAACTCGTCCAGTCTGTGCCTATAAAAGTTTTACAATTACCTATATAGATATATAAAAGGATCCAGGGCTTTAAAATAATCCATAGAGACTTGTTCAAAAATCATAAATTATTATTGCCAATCGCAGCGGAAAATACGCTCATAAAATTTCGACCAACTTGCTGATTTTTGGTTATGTAATTCTAAAAGTTTGGTGGTAATAAATTTAAAAAAATGTCTGGTTCGGGAACTATTGAGGAACTGTTGTTTTCTATATTTTGATGCGAACTTTGTTGCTTCTAGAATAGAAAATTAATTTGTAGATAATGAATATTTTGACTGTGTAACATTGCACCAGACGGTCTTAAGATGTTTTCATCTAGACGCTGCTAAGTTATTACTTGATTTTGTTTCGAACTTTGGTGATGCTAAACCAGAAGACTGCGAAATATTGATAAACAACATTTGCACTATGTTCTAGATATCCTGAACAGTTAGATTTTTTCTTACTACTAATTCTTCACTTCTACGATATGTTGGTACTAGATTTTCTGATGCTACAATGGAAAATTGTCCAAAATATCAGGATTGGGAACGTCTTTACTATGAATTAGAAGCTCCGAACATCTAAAAGCTGCTAAATTCTCACTTCTACGATTTTTGGTACAAACTTTGCTGATGTTTTACATTTAGATGTTCAAACTGCGCTAATTCTTAGTCTTTACGATTCAAAACCACTTTGTTGTTGCTCCAACTGCATTTTCCACCCATTTTACTAATAATTTAAAGAGAAGAAGATCTATAAATCTAAAACTTCAAATAGATGATAACTCCAGATATCTAACCCCAAATTTTTGACACACATCCGAAAAGATTCATTTTCCTCCGCCTCGGTGATTTCGATTTCGGTCCGATGACTGCTTACTGAAGTGAAATTTGAAGAGGACCTTGATTGACAACACATACAGTTCTCTCGCTCCTTAAATACTTTCACGGAACCAAATCGGAAAATTCTAGACAAAATTTAAAGTTAATGCTTCCGCTGTACTTACAAAGAATAAATATAGGCATTTCAACCAATTCTTCGCATTTTCGATTAAAAAACCAGAATTGACTGAAAAAAATACTAAAATCAGGTATATAGCGAAAGAATTTTTTTTTATATTATCCCCGCAAGAGAAGATGATTCTTCTGGATTATTTCAGCTGTCGCATTACATCTTATACGGCTCGTGTTTTCTGTGCGTGAAGACTTTAAAGATATTTCTGCGAGACTCTCTTACTTGGCTTGTGGTTACGATAGCTCGTGCATAAAGGCGGTACTTGCCAAGTATATAAGGCGCTTTACTGCTTCTCCTCTTTGCTTAAAACTGCCAACCTCTGCCACCTCCTCATCGTGACTATATACCACTACCAAGCAAACCTCTCACGCCCCTTACACCTTCCTCGCGTACCGAGTCCTTCTATCTTGGCGTGTCTCTCTTACCAACTATTTTTTTTTCTTTTTTTTTTTACTTATTCTTCTTTTTAACCTCCCGCGTCTGCCGTAACTCCTTTCTCCCCCTTCTTCTTTCATGAATTCAACGCTCGCTCTTCGTCCCACGCGTTTTTTTTTGTTCCCTCTCTCTCTCTCTCTTTTCTTCACGTTAAGAAGTGAATACATATGAACCACGTGTGCGATCAGCCGTGCACGCGAATGCAGTCCACTCTTGAGAAAGATTGAAAATTTCCTACCATCCTTACGGACATCCGATTAACGAATACTGCCAAAACGGAAAAAAAGGGCAACATTAACAAAAAATCGGAAGGTTTCTAGTGCTAGGGCCAAAATCAAGTTAAATTTTCGTGAAAAAAGTACCCTGATAATTTGAAAAATACCTCATTGACAGCGGCAGTTGTTCACGAATTACGGAGCATGTTCTAAAAACGGTAGCGAAGAAACATTCCTCGCATGACTCACTAATCACAAAAAGCAGGTGGTATGAGACTTGTATTTCCTTAGGACAAGAAAAAAATAAACCTTTCCTCTGAACTCAATTTATATAAAATAACCCCACACCGCCATATTCGGATGCAATACTATATAGAAAACGTAATCTCAGACAGATACTCTCTGAACTTCAACTCGCATTCTCCCAAAGCTAATGATCTTCTCGTGACATGATAGTTCAAATGGGATTAAAATCGGTTTTCACAAATAGAACTTCCTCTCTCTCCCACAATGCCGCGCCAGAGTGGAGAATTGTCACGACATCGATAAGGACTATAAGCGAAGAAACCGCATTACTCCTCTAAGATCACGATTATCGCCATTGTCTCTCAATCTTTGTCCTTGTCCCTGGATCCCTCGGTTTTCACCCAAGCCGGAAGTCTTCTTTTATATATATATATAGAAGAACTTTTGCCCCTCAAAAGTATGATTCGCTGTTTTTACCGCTTTTCCGCCTGCTGCTTCTGGCTTCATCTCTCTTTCTCTTTAGAGTATAACTAAAGAAAGAGTAAAGAAAAAAGATAAGATAGCCAGGAGAGTGAAACAGAAAGAGAATTTTTTTTCGCCGACGACCCTTGGCGGCGTTTCTAAAAAGAGTAAGATACCCCTCTTCTTCTTCTTCTTCTTCGTCTTGCCAATATCGCCTATCTCGTTCTCACGCAACAATCTCTCTTTCTCACACGCAGACACGTGAGTTCTCCTTCTCTTGGTCCACCCAATCCCCCACCCCTTTTCCCCTTTTACCAGAGAGCACTTTATACTATCCGTCCACGACGGATCCCTGGTGCGGAGGGGACTAAAAAATGAGAATTTATCTAGAGAGGCAAAACGTGAGATATAGAAAAAGAGAGAGAGAGAGAGAGAACACGAGAAGAGAGAAAAAGACGAGAGAGGAAAAGAGAAAGAGAGTAAAGGAGAAAGAAAGTAAAAGAAAAAGAGAGTAAAAGAGAAAGAGAATAAAAAGAGTAAACGAGTGAAGAAGAAAGAGAGAAAGACAGAGTTAAGAAAAGATAGTCCAAGCCATAAAGGAAAGAGAGATCAGCGCACAAGTAATATGTAAGTGCGCAGACGGAGCCAATAAGTAAAAGCCGATTTGATTTTCCAGCTCCACTGGGAGATGAGAAACGTTTGACGAGTCACGATAGGCGAAAAGGGAAAACAAGTGAAAATCCTAGACCCGAACAAGTCCCCGATGAATATGAGAGTGCTTTGAAAATATTGTTCCACGGATACTGTTTAAGCAAAAATATTCCACGAGGAGACATAACTTGTATTGCTATATACAAGAGGAAGAAGACGATCACATACACCAAAGATATCGAAATTGAGAGTATAGAAGTCGTCGAGAGAACGACCAACATCAGTGAAGGACGACTACTTATCAAATGTCCAACACTTATACATACAGCTGTACTCGAAATTCCATTCTAAATCTAAATCTTTTCTAATCCACAACCATTTTCAGCCTGGAAAAAACAATTCCAAAGAAGGCAGAAAACTACAAATTTCGAAAAATGTACTACAAAAAACTATTAACAAACTACCACGTAGAATAATTTATCACTAAACAAATCATGTATACCTTTCCACTATATCAATCTGCAAAAAGAATTTTTGGTTCGAACCTAAACACAGTAAAAAGAAAGTCTTATTTTAAGGCAGGAAAGCAGTCTTAAATTAAGATGCAACATTTTTAAGGCAGGCAATGCTGAAATTACGCTAGTATTCTGTATCCTTTAACATTATAGCAGACAGTGCTGAATTTAAGACCGCAATCTTAAATTAAGATTTACTTTTTACTGTGAATACTAACAACAAAACGAACTGTATGTAAAAAAAACCTTTCATATTTACTATAAAGGACCCCTGTTTATTATATTATTATAGTTATTTATTAAATTATTTATTATAGTTATTTATTATAGTTATTTATTATATTATTGATTATAGTTATTTATTATATTATTTATTTGATTATTTACTATATTGTCATTTATTACATAAGATATAAAAGACAATGTAGATTTTTATCAAAGCGCGGCATAAAAAGGGGTCGATAATTTATAATAACGAAATTACGAATTTAAAGGGAGTTTAGCAGCATCTGTATACACTTTGGTAACTGACATGTGCGCGCGCTTCACTGGAGAACTGAAGAAAAATATTTTCCCAACCACCCGAAAGCTAAAACTTAATGAGTTCATAATTACGTTAACACCATCTTGTTTCGAAGTGGATGTAGAAAAAAGAAGATCGTTAAGAAACCGTCAACTGCAGTCCCTTATAACGATGTTGATTTAAACAAAAAAAAAAAAAAGTTCCTCGAAAAAAAGATTCCTTTTATATAATCAAACAGTCACTTTTTTAATGTCATATTTATATGATATGAATGAAACATTTATGAAAACAAACAATTCAAAAATTGTAGTACATTATTGTATATATACATCATCAAAAACATCTTCTACTTATAATTGTTTGATTATAATTACTTTTTATAGACCGAAAAAAAGAAATTATTTGATTCAATTACCATTTATGCCATTATTTGTATCATTTTTACCGTTTGTATAGCATCAATTGTAAAAGTTGTGCCATTATTTAAATCATTTTTAACATTAATTTTATCAGTTTTGCCATTATTTACATCACTGTATCGTTTGTAGCATCATTTTTAACAGTTGTGCCATTATTTTTACCATTTATATATAATAATTTATGTTATTGATACCATTTATATAACATTTATACATAGTAAAACTTACAAAAATATGTTTTCTATTTAAAAATTGATCCTAAACAATGAAATCAAAAATAATTTTATTATTTTACCAGCAACTATAAAGGAAAAGGCACTTTGCGTTTGTACCCATAAAATATAATTAAACACCCATTTTATCTTTCCCGCAAAAAGTTTTTTCCCCAGATACACATTCACCAAAAGCAAAAAAAAACGGAATTTCAGTGTATAATTGGCAAATCGGTCCAAATGAGAGAAAATGACAAATCCAAGATTTAATGAGATTCGAAAGCAGATAAGATGTATATGTACTTGGCTTGATAAATAATATGGAGAGTGCAGCGCGTATATATATACGCACATGGATGCTGCAAACGACTTCCTAAATCCTATATTATGGACAATCTCCGCAGTTAACTATGTACAATAAATCAGAATCGTTTTGACATGAACCAATATAATTACAGTCTCTAGATATACTTGCCGAAAAAAAATATATGTATGTATATATGACCACGATGGAATTAAAATTCTCCGCAATTTAATATATTCTACACGTGTGTGTGTAAAGTCTTTTTTATAAATATGTGCGTATACAAAAAGCGCCGCTACATTCTGAAATGTAATTAGAAATCATAAACAACCGAAGCATAGTGTCACTTAAATTACACTAAAATGAAAATAATCAGTGCAACTAATAACCGTGTAATAAAAATCGAACATAAGGGCGAAAAAGAGGTTTAACGAGTTACGTGCGTCTTGAAATAGAGTGGGCGTTAGCTGCAGATGGATCTCGTTGCTTTGGTCTAACTAAATTTATATACAAAAGTGGGTAGTGATTTTATATTTCGTGTCTGTCAATTTTTTTTTGCCAAATTCAAGAATTTCTTCAATTTATAGAAGAATGCTGGTTTGGAAATAAAGAAAATTTTGATGGGAATAAGAAGAAAAAAAAATTGCTAGGAGTGTGCGCCATGGCAGCATGAATGCGATTAGGGATGCATTTATGGATTTCCGTGTGGGCGATTCAAGTAAAGCTTTAAGGTCTACTCACAGGAGGACTTCCGTTCTCATGTTCTTATATACACCCCATTATAATCTTTATATACATGAATAAGAAATGACAGAGGCATAGGAGTAGAGAGTCACTGTCTGAAGATATTTATACCTAGAATTTAATATTTATTGAATGGCATAGAAAAAAGGAATTTATATCTTTAAACTTCTTCGCTGATTCTTTGGTATCTTATGTGCAATCGATCGAAACTTTATCTAAATTCTATTTTTAAAAATTCAATTTAGAATTCTGTTGTACCCAGTTATCAAAAATCGAACTTATAACACTGACAAATACGAGGGGGGAACAATTATCAAAAATCAAATTTAATTACGCCGTTCGAAGGCATAACTAGTTTTCAAAAATCGACCTTAAAAGTCTGTTGTTCGAAGTACGTCTGGTTTGAAAAATCGAAACATGATTCTTGATAGGAAGGCAGAATTGCTTTCGACCAAAGTCTTATCAGCTAGCTTTATACTTTTCGCTCTACTGAACTTAATTCATTTAGTCATACGGATCTTAATCCGTAATGTACTGCTAATTGTAATGCTAATTCTACTATACGCTACAATAACTATTAGTACTGTATGCAGAACTTCCAACCAGAATTATATATATACATATACCCATAGAACATTTCTAAAACAACTTTCAGATTTAGCATCATAACACTAGATGCTCTAAATTCATATACCACAAAATTTAATTTCCCGCAGCACTAAAAGTTTGATTCGAGTGAAACTGCGAACCAGCCTGCTTTTTTCCCTAGACACAACCAGATGTATATTTATGATAAAAGCACAACAAAAAAGAAATTTCAGCATCACGGTACAAATAGCTAAAAGAGAAACGGTAAATTGAATTTGAAAAGCTCTTTGTCTTTGAGCATCGAGGTTCCTCTTGATAGTGGTATACATAACCAGCTACAAGCTAACTATTATCAACTACCCCTTTTGCAAAGGCAACTCACGTGGCGTGTCGACAAACGGAAAAGCGCTTTTAGGGCTGGCTAGAAAGGAGCATCTAACTCTGCGCATTACCACCCTATCTACCGCATTCGCAACGGAGCTGTTATAGCCCTTATCAGATCGTCCGTTAAGCACAGGTGGAAGACACGTATAGGTGACTTCCCTTCGTGTACATTTACCTGTTCCTGCAGCACACCAACAATCGAAACAAGTGGTCGAATCGATAAAGAAATTGATTTTGATTTTAATCCTGCTCCGTGAAATAAAACACAAGTATAAAAATTCTTCAGTTTAGATATATGGTTACTATATACATGGTTTAGCGTTCCATTAAATCTACAACTAAAAAATCAATTTAAATTACTGTACAGATTGTTACGTATAGTCTCTGAAATTTAGCATCAACGCTGAACGTTTCTAACTTCCTAAGTGAAGTCTATGAAGACTCCAGAAGTCTAAAATAATGATTTTCGTCATTGAGCTTCGGCGTTAATTTCTCATGAACGTTGTTGCGGTTAGGACATTATCATAGTTCCAATTTAACTCAATAAAGTTGCACCCTGATATACTGAATACATCGGGAAAGGATCCAAACTACTACTGGTAGTTAACAACTACTGGTTATTGTATATAATACTTGTTGTATGTAAACATTAAAATTTCCGCGAAATATGAGAAGTGAGAGTATTAGAGAGAATCGAAGTTGCCGCCGCTGCGCCAGGAAGGGAATAATAATATAATAAAATAAGAGAAGAGACGGAAGTACGAAAAAAAGATGGCGCCAGTGAGATACATAGCGTTCGCACGCCACGCGGACGATCTCAGATAAGGTGCAACTAGGTTATACTCTTCGCCGTTGCGCCATTTGGCTTAATTGGTCGGTGGCAAGGAATGGGTTGGGTGTACGTGTTACCACGGTAACTCGTTGATTGCAATAAAAATGCATAATTAATCGAATGAATAAATAGAATCCTTTCAGTCTCCCTTACTCTCTTCTCGCGCAGGCAAATCTCTTTTGTATCAAGAATCTTGCTCTTCTTGTTCTATTTTTCGCATGTAATGGAAGATATTTTCGATATTGGTTCAAAGTTGTGCTGCTGCTACCACTACTGCTATCGAATATACCATAACTATTGTCTTCTTTCTATAAATCAATCTTCAATCAAACAACATCTTCTGAAAAATATTAACAACAGTTGCCTACAATTGTCTGACAAATATTTCTCAACCTATGGAAATTTATTCACTTTATCTCCTTTTAAATGCGGATTTGCTCCTTTTTAGAGATTTCTCTAATGATATCGAATAGAGACAAAAAGGTAGCGAAATTGTCTCAATGCTTTTGTTTAAAAAAACACCCATTTACTACTTTCTAGCTACTTAATGCATCATCAAAAATTAACATCATTGTTTCTATAGATATCACCCATTTATACTATTTTCTTCTTCAGCGAATATCAAAGCTCTGCTTCTTAGTTCTTAAACAAATATCAAAGCTTGGCTTCTTTGTTCTTAAACAAACATCAAAGCTTTGCCTCTTTGTTCTTAAATATAACGAGTTTACTTCTTTGTTCCCAAAAGAGTGCACTATGAATTTTTTTTATTAAATGAATATCAAGCATTTAGTATTAAAGAAAAGAGAAGAATATATAATCCAAACAGAATGTTCCAAAAAAATATTACAAACTTATTTCTTCTTCATTTACTTCTTCTTTATGAACATGAAGCATTTATTATTAAAGAAAAGAATGCAAATGAAATGTTCCGAAAAGAATATTACGGATTTACTGCTTATTAAATGAATATCAAGCATTTTACTTTATATGTATTCATTATTGGACGAAAACAAGAAGGAAAGAATGAAAATAAAAGGTATAAAGAAAAGAACAGATAACATTTGCGAGTCCTTATTCGAACGGCGCATTTAGATTCGCACATCAGACTCTTTCAATTAATTAATATCCCGAGCAGGCACGTAATTTGCTAATTAGTTAACTTAACAAGCCATTCTTTGTTATCGACTCTATAGAAGTTCCTGATACAGGATACACCTATAACCCTTTCCTTTCTTTGTGCTTCGGGAAAAAGGAAGACAGTCAAAGTTCGATACATGCTTCATGGAAAAACAATAAATTATAAATTACTGGAAAAGTTCTATAGTAAAGATCTAGATGTCTGTAAAGCGAGTTTAGCTTCGCTTAATGCTAAAAACTTGCAAAGGTTCACTGAGGGTGAAAACAGTTTTCATTTCGAAGTATAAAAATTGTTACCAATAAATCTCAAAACTTACAATCAAAACAAAAAGAGTTTTTCAAAGGTGGAAGAAAAATAGTTAAGATGAAAGAGTCTTCCGGTGAGTCAAAAGCAAAAATACCTTTTACATAATCTTGACCTATCTCCAACAAACGATAATTACATATACAAAGATGAAACACAAAAATAAACCATTTTTAAAATGGAAGGTCTAAAAATATGAATAAATGCCAATAAACTGTGACGAAATGGTTCATCGTAAACACAATAAGAAAAACTAAACTAAAAGAGAGAGAGAGAGAGAAAGAGAATGTTGGAATTGAAAATTAAAAGAAGATGGAAAAGAGAATCGAGCGTTGAATGATAAGTATCACGTTTGTGTGAGACAAGGACAGAGGGACCGGCTGAATACACATATATTCACAAAAGAAGGAGAGATGTCTGCCGAGTGTGGAAAAGGATAGACATAGCGTAGGCATGCAACAAAAGTAGATACCACAACGCGATATCGCGTGGCGCGCAGTATGCGAGAGAGTGGAATGAATGCCTGAAGAGGAATATAAGGAGAAAAAAAGGAGAGTATTAAAAAAAAGCATTAGGAGTTGAGGATGAGGAGGGAATCTAGAGGAGCCAAAAGGAATTGAGTATAGAAGAGAACACTTCATAATAAGACGTAAGAGAAAAAGATAGAGAGAGAGAGAAAGAGGATATGGAGTATACTTCCTATTATGAGATGATACAAAATCATTAATGTACCATCTGGGAAAATTTTTTCTGCTTGTTTGCATTGTTGCAAGCACAAAATTTGATTGTTGTAAGTGTTTGTTGCTACAAACTAGTATTCACGGATTGTTACGAACGCGCAGAAACATTAGTTTTAACGTCGTACGGATGTGAAAATAATGTCTTTATTAGATTTAGTGAGTAGTTTTTGGCAAATCCCATTTTTAAGAGGATTCAAAAAAATAAGGGATTTATTTTCGAAGCAATATGTTATGTATTCAATGTCGTACCATTGTAATTAAAAAACAAGTTCAACTGCGTTATTAAGAGCATCAGATCAGTTATTGTGCAGTGCAGGTGATTTTGTGATCACTTTCATAGACGACATGCTGTGTACATCATAAAGTATCGACGAACATCTATATCATCTTGCTTAATTTGGACTAAACAAAAAAAAATTAAAGGAATGCCAATAGTCCAAAAATCCACTAAATTTCTAATTAAAAAACTAATGTTGAGACCCCAAATTGTCTTAATTTCAATAAAGGCTAAAAAATTGATTGATAAAAAAACAGGTTTTGAGCTAAAAGTACGACTTCAAATTATTACCCCCAATGGTTGTTAACATGTTATAATATAAAATTTGTAGTTTCTTGACAAGAATGCATAAAAATTTGTTTCAAAACTCCCATTTTTAGACAAAAGGATTAAGAAAAATGATTAACAGACAACTTTGTATCAATATGTACACATCTAAAGATACACAAATGTGAAAGAGGACAAAAAATAGATGGTACCGAGTGATCTATTCGAAGCAAGGCTGCTCTTTGGCAAGTACAGAGTTGGTCGTCGGTATAACAGCACAAAAACACGACACATGTGGCCTACTGACAGGCCTCCCTCGCTCCGTTGGCTATATACATACTCTCGCAAATACGCCTACACACATTTTCTTTTATGTATATGCGTGTGCAAAACAACCATACGTGCAAAATTGCTCGTACTATGTAACGCGTTTATACATAAACGAATGCTGCTAACTCATCCACTTGCTTTTTTTTTTATTTTTCATCATCATCATCATCATACGTTCCTGTTAAATTACGACCAAATTTATAGCCACACGCACAAACTTGATACTTTTCGACAATCTCTCGAAACTTTGTATATAATCACGTACTTCACGGTTATACATATACGTAAATCTAGGTATACAATATGTGTCTGTGAGAATAGTTTCACACACTGTGTTTATCGTACACGATTGCAGTTTAATGCTCTTCTCGAGGGAAGAGAGAGAGAGAGAAAGCTCTCGAGGCGAGTGTAAAAAGAAAGTCTTAATTTAAGATCAAGTTTAGTTCTTATCTTAAATTAAGGAAGAGCTTTAAATTATTTTTAAGGCAGTCCAGAAAGTCTATATGCCGAATTAGTGTTCACAGTTGTCACTAAAGTTAGCGTCGACGTTGAGCGTCAAAAACCATCATTTTTGAGGCTTTTAGACATAAAAATTAATACTACTTTAATTTTTGCGAAAGAAACATTTCGACGCCAACTTCAGGAACGATGAATTAAGTTCCCAATGTCGACGATAATTTCAATAATTCAACGTCCCTGAAGTTAGCGTCAACGTTTCTTTCCCAACAATTCGAAAAGCAAAACAATTTTCTTCAACTTTTAGGTTCAAAAAGTATCCTAAACATATAGTTTTCACTCCCGGCTTAAAAATAAGAAGTAACCAACAACCCTCAAAAAATAGTTTTCGATGCTGAGCGTCGACGGTCACATCACTCTAAACACTTTTTTGGCAAACAGTTTCAAAATAAAAAAAAAATTATTCCGGAAGTAGTACAGAAGTATTCCACCTCGTAAAAGTAAAGAATTTAGACAATTTTTTCCCAAGTTTTAACGAAACCTAATCTTCTAATTTGCCTATTAATTAACTCCGTATGATCACGAATACATAGATTCTGGGAATAGGAATGCAAATTTTATTTTCCTACTTTTCTCGAGTAGAATTTTTTGTTTGAAATACATAGGAATGAGAGGAGAAGAAGAAGGAAACGAGGAACGCTAAAACTTGGAGCGCAAACGGAAGCAAAACACGCAAGGCACACGAGCATCGCAGAATGAAAGAGAGAGAGAGAGTGAGAGAGTGAGAGCGAGAGACAGGAGAGGAAAGGACCGGTAAATTTGCCCTGAAGCGTTATGATCAAAGGAAAAAAGAGAAGCATATGGAACATTCCTTCAAGTGGGGAATATATTAAAACACTAAAATTACATTATATGCTGGGTGGGGAGGGACCTACTTTTCAAAGCACTCACAAATTTTCTCGTCTACGATGATAATTATTAAAGATTGAATTATTAATAACTGACTGATAATTATTCATTAGTTGTGCAATAATAATTATCACTTTTAAGAGCGCAGGGACGATATAAAATTATCAAAAAAATGTTTCTTTTTATTTTGTTTAAATCACATAATTTGTACTAATTTATTAATTCAAAAGCTAAAAAATAAGTCGCAGTCACTAATTTAAATTAGTAAACATTTTAAGGGACAGTTTCACCAACACTGATTAAAAATTAATCAATGATTAAATTCTGAACCGACCAATCATGAACGGTTAAATTGACTGTATTCATTCATTAACTTTTGATCGGCGTTGATGAAACTGACCCTTACGAATTCAAATTTAAAATGTAACTATTTACTAACGATTAGTTACTTTCTACTAATAATAAAAGGTTTTTCTACTGATATTGACCTATTTTTACTATTTTCTTCAGTAAAAAATCAGTCTCGATTTGATTAAACTTAGTTATTTGCAACTATAATTCAGATTTAGAGAAAATCTTAAAATAAATCTCGAGTTAGATAAGGGTTCGATTCGAAATTACGTAAACACAGTAAGTCTCCATTTATAGAAAACAATAATAAGACTATTTATACCTCCCAATAACAATTATATAATAAATTTTCATCAATAAAATCTTTCACTCCGAAAGAAAGGAAAGAAATATATATATGAAAACTTTACAAGCATGAACTGATAGAGAATTCTATTTATACATGGGGTGTCGTCTTTTAAATATATAACACATTGAAATTCAGAATTCGAGTGAAATTCTTCAATGGGGGTGCTTTCAAATCCAACCCTCTTTTCTTATCTTTTGCAGACTTTCAATTAATGTCTTCCACCTTTAACCTCTTCTTCGTCTTCTTCTTCTTCTTTACAAAACGCCACGCCTCTTAACGTCCGAACAAGATTTCAGATTAATTGTTTCGACGTTAGTTGCAACTTAATGAGACATTCGCGGCAGGAAAATTTAAAGGATGAAATAATCTAGTTTGCGACACACGTATTTTCAAAATTCAAAATAAGTCGAGATAACCATTTTTCTTTCATATAATATATAACACCAAATATATCCTCTGTGCATTAACAAAATTTAACGTTTTTTGGTATAGGTGCAGTTCCAAATTATATTGTTTTTTTATTTTCATCTTCAACTTACCAATATAAGTATTAAAAATTCAAAACTAAGGATGAAATTGATAGACAGTTTTTCTCAGGATATCCAATTGAGACAAAAAAAAGTATCAAAACGTTGTTTCGTATAACTATTTTGATACATTTTTTTGTCTTGACTTGATATCCTTAGACAAACTGTAATACTAAACTTCGGATCAAAATAGACAAATAGTTAACAAATTTTTTATCAAGTTGGTACAAACATTTTGATCAAATAGATACTAAAATTTAGATGAAAGTGAAACTAAACATTTCGGATCATGTTGAAACTAAACTTTTTCTCTGTGCAGTTAACAAATTTTTCATCAAAATTTGGATCAAATAGGTACCAAAATATAAATAAAACTTATACTAAACTTTGGATCAAGTTCAGTTCACGATTTTTTGGTCCAAGATATATGTCACCAAAATTAGTATCAAATTGGTGCCAAAATTAAGATGAAACTTATACTCAACTTTGGATAAAGTATAGTTAACAAATTTGGATCAAATTAATACAAAAATTTAGATAAAATCGCTACTAAAAACTTTGGTTTATGTTGAAACTAAACTTTGGATCAAGTTGTCACAAAGATTTTGATCAAATTGATTCTAAAACATTGGATAAAGTTTTGATTCCAAAAATTTCGAGAAAATAGATAACAAGGTTGTCATCAAGTTGGTATTAATATTTCGATGAAATTAATACAAAAGCTTGGATCAAATTGTCCCTAAACAAATAAATCAAGTATTAATACCAATATTTGGACCCAATTAACTAAATTTTGGATCAAGTACCAAATTTTTAAACAAATAAATAGAAAACAGTAAGCAGGAAAAAGAATACAAGACTAACTTAAAAATAACCTCAAGGTAGAAACTAATATTCTCCCAATTTTTCGACTCACAACGATAACAAATAAACAAATTCACAAAAAAAATTCCACTGCAAGTGACATCGCTTATATCCACATTAACAAAAAAAAAAAAAAAGAATCAAACCAAAAGTCTACATAAATTTTTCAAAAAAAAAATTACAATATAAAATTGCGACAATTGTTATAGAGTTCCATCAAATTCGTTCTTTGTTGAGTCGACAATTCTTCCCCTAATCGTCACGACAGCCACTAACTCGAAACGTTGAAATCTAGAAAAGCGAATTGGAATATAGACTAAGCTCGGCACGAGGTCTGGTATTTTTGGAAAAAAGAGAGACAGAAAAAGGACATACCTGAAGAAAGAGAAGTAGAGAAAGAGAGAGAGAGAGAAAGAGAGATAAAAGGAGACAGAGAGAGATTGGCAGAAAAACAGACATGTATATACGCACCAGTGAATAAGGACAGAAAGTGAATTTAATTTCCGAAAGAGAAAGAAAGCCTGAGCTGAAAGAAGAGGGGAGGGGCGCCACGAGGGTTAAAGTGGTTGAAGAGGGATGAAGAGAGCGAGCAAGAGAGAGAGAGAGAGACCAAAGAAGCTATAGGGGGGCAGAGACCATATAAAATAAATGATTGACGGCTTGCCGGGGCCAGAAGCGGTTCCACTAAGGATGGACCAGTGGTTCTCATTTTCTATTCGAAACCTATTTTCCTGATGCGACAATAACAAACCCAAGGGAAGTTATAATTTCGAGAGAGGAAAATTCCTTCTCCAGAAACTTCTAAATCTTTCTCGACAAAGAAAGAACATTCTTTCTCTTTCTTTTATAGGAATAGCGATAAAAGCAATATTAGCGATTTATTAATAATGTCAAAATCTAAATTAATCACTTTTGACTATAGAGTGATTAGTACGCCACTGATTCGTTCATTAAAGAGATTATTTAACGTTTTAAGCCAAAACGTTAACTAAACGACTCAAATAGCCTTGAAACGTTTACTAAACGATGTAAGCGCCGTCAAAACGTTTGTTAAAACAATTTAATAGCCGTAACAAAATAATTAGTACCTTTTTACTACCAATTAGGTGTTTTTGATTAAAAATTAATCAAACGCTTGTAAATTAGTAAATTTTACTAATAAATAGTCATTTTTAATAATTTCTTACTTTGTTAAATTCACTAATTTAAAAGCAAAACTAGATTACTCTCTACAAATCTGAATTAGTTAAAATAAAATAATTATTAGTAAAATCGTGGCTGTCTTTTTGCTTTATCAATAAGTAAGAAATAACTAATTATTAGTAGATAGTTACTAAGTATTAGTAAACAAATAACTACAAAAATAAAGTCAAATTTTACTAATAGAGTTAGCTACTAAAAATTTTAGTCGTTTTCACATACACTGAGAAAATAAATTATTTGATTCAAACCAATTTTTTTTAAATCAAACTTAAAATATCTTTGCTTTACAATCAAATATATTTAAGTTTAATTCAAACATATTTTCTGGTTCAATTTTATAGAGATTATATACATATTGAAATCAAACATAAATTGTGATTGATTTTAAATTATATATGTAGTTAACTTTTAAGTTTGAATCAAACATACAATTTTTAAACATATTTTTTGTTTAAATCAAAACAGAAAATATGTTTGAATTAAACATAATTATTTGAATGAATGCAGTAGACATTTTCTATATATTGAGATTAAACTTTTACAAACTAATTTCAATTAAACAAAATCGTCTAACATTATTTTTGTGTTTCATTTAAGTATAATGTCTTCTAAGTATAACCTATATGAATTTAACTAATAAATTGTTGAATATTAAATATTCTATTATATTACTATTTGAATCAGTGACTGACTTTTTGTTATCAAATTAGTTATTTTTAACTATAATCCAAATTTAAAGAATAATTTACTAAATGAATTAATAACAATTTTAATTAATTTTTAGTAGTAAATTAATTTTCATTATTCCACTACAATTTTTCTACTAATTCACAATTAGAAAGAAAAGAAATCACTAATTATTTTAAGAAAATAACTTGCTAACAATAAAAAATTAAGTAATTATTAGAGTAAGTAAATAAATAAATATATAATTTTTGTTATAATAAAATATTAATAGAAAACTTTATATTAGTAATTATATACTAATATAACTAGTAGAAAGTAGTAAATTATTTGTTAAAAACTACTTTCCAAATTTGAATCAGAAAAAATTTTACTTAAAACAATAACTAACTTTTTGCTTTTGAATTATAATATTTCCTAATTTTCGAGAACAATGTTATTTTTCCTGATTCCCTTGATGACTCTACTTAGTGATAACACTAAATTATTGTAACTAAAAATTTGCTCCAAGTGATTAAATTCTTTCTTATTCGAACTTCTGTTGCGGAAAAAGAATTTAGTCATTTGAATTTTTAGTCAAACTAAATAAATATAAAAAATGTTAATAACTTTTTGGTTCTTGAATTAGTAAATTTTACTAATAAATAGTATGTATAATTTCTACTAAGTGATGAGTAAAATTTACTAATTCTATTATTTACTGTCTATACTAAATATATTTTAGTATAGTTATTTCTTAAAAATTAATTTTAGTTTAAAATTTGACAACTAAATTAATTGTTTTCCACTAATAAATAATAAGTAAAAAGATTTACTTAGTAGAAATTATACTATTTATTATAAGTAGAGACTGACTTTCTTTTGCTTTTGAATTAGTAAATTTTACTAATCACTTAGTAGAAATTATACTATTTATTAGTAAAATTTACTAATTCGAAAGCAAAAAAGTCAGTCTCTACTTTAAATTAGTAAATATTTTTACTTATTATTTATTATATTGGAAAACAACTAATTCGTCAGTAGACAAATTTTAAACTATAATTAATTTTTAAGAAATAACTAGTAAAATATATTTAATAGACAATAAATAATAGTCTCTAAATCTGAATTAGTTAAAAATAACTAATTATTAGTAAAATCGTGCGGCTAACTTTTTGCTTCAGCAATTATTACCTTAAAAAATAACTAATTAGTAGTAGAAAAGCACATGTGCTAAAAAGTAGTAAACATTCTTACAAAAAATGCGAATTAGTGACTTAATTTTTCTACTAATTCAAATTTAGCAAAAAAACACCAAGTCATCAAAAGAAGATTTGGTCAAAAGATGACTCCAATCGTACTTTAAAACAAAACTTCCTAAAAATAATACCTTAGTTCCAACAATAATCAACTTAAAAGTTATCTTAATTAAAAATAACTTTCTTATATATTAAAATATTCTCTATACCAGCTCAGGAGTTATATAATATAAGAAATACGTTATAAAAAAAATCTTTCATAAAAAGATAAAAAAAAAAGAAAATAAAGAGTGCACACGCAAACCATAAAGTAGACATAATGTTTTTTTAATCATAATAATTTTTTTTTTCTTGGCTTCTCTTGAAATTCTATATTGACTTTAATTTATGGAATTTTCGAGAGAACCCTCCCTAAAACCCCCTTCAAAAAAAAGAGGAAAATAATAATTGACATTCAAGGCCAAGAAAGCATTTTTGACTAAAGCAAAAGCAAACTTTTCAAGTTTCTCTCTCATAACTTAAAATGCCACTCACCTATTTCGTTAGTGACTCGTGCAAATTTGACCGTGACGATTTAAGGGAGAGGAGAAGGGGGAGGGGGGAATATAATACTTTGGGAAGTGTAATTTTTTCTCTCTCTCTCTCTCTCTCTCTCTCTCTCTCTGTCTCTCTTTTTCGCACGTGCGTGAATAAGAAACATTATAATTCAATGTTAAAAAGATAGACAGAGTGAGAGAGAGAGAAAGGGGATATTATCTATTCGAATATATAGAGAGAGGGATGGAGAAAAAGAGAGAGAGAGAGAGAGAGAGAGAAAGAGAATTTGATGGCAAGTCTTTGGCTTAGTGACCCTGACCTTGAGTCTTGTTTAGGTGTGCGCAAGTGACGTAAAGTTAAAAAGTTTTCATGTTTGTCACGTGGCAAGTTTTTAAACCAGATATTGGTGAGAAAACAAGTAAAGACAGGGGGGAAGGGGAGGGGGGAAGAGATCACGTAAAGTTGTCAGAAGTGAAGTTTTTTGCTTACTTGCATCTAAGTTTATAGTATATATATATATATATAAATATATCTTTCTTTTATAAATAAGACGTTTATAAAAATAAAAGAAAAAAAAGAGAAAAAAGAAAAAAAAATGGAGAGCGAAACGTCTTATATATAAAAGAGGGAAGACAAAGTTGAGAGCACGGAAGTCAAGAGGATTATATTGTACGCGGACTTGTTAACGGTTAACGACTTCTTTGAATATAAAATAAAAAAAGACCGCGCGTTAGAAAAGAGCGAATTTTTTTTAAATTATGAGGAGTTCACGATAAAAACGATTAGAAGGAATATGTGTTTCTAAAATTCTAGTCAACTTTAAATTTGATTTATTGGAACTAGAAAAATAAAATAAATATATATATATTTTTTTTGAATTTAAATTAGTTCGAAATAAACAATTGTTAGTAAATGCAAGGCTGCGACTTTTTACTCCACGGCGATTAGTAAAAATAACTACACTGTAAAAAAAAGGAGTTAAATTTTAACTCCCCAGGGAGTCTATAAAAGTCGCACCCAATTTGGGAGTTAATGCCAGGGGAGTTAAATAAAAGGAGTTAAAATTTAACTCCCAAATGCTAACTCCCCATGGAAAAAATAACTCCCGCGGGTGTTAAATGAAGGGAGTTAAAAATTGACTCTCTTTTGGAGTTAATTTTTAACTCTAAAAATTTAACTCCCTACTCCCGAGTCCGTTAACTCCCTAAATTTTTTACAGTGTATAAATATTAGCAGAAAATAAATTTATTACTATATAGATTACAACTAATTATTAGTCAAAAATAAAGAGCCTTTAAAGTTCTGAACGTTCAAATGAACGAAATTTATTTATTTCCTCTAAAAAGTTAAATTTTTATTGCAATTATTTTGCGTTACTGTCAAAAAAAATTATTTTCACAGTTTCTGAACGAAAAATTGCAGTTTAAAATTTTTTTTAAGTAATTTATTAAAATATCTTCAATAAAAAGTATTTCGTTCATTTGAACGTTCAAAACTTGAGGATAATCAAAAATAATTAATTATGTGTAACAAATAATTTTTTCACTAGAGAAATTAATTAATTAATAACTAATTATTAATTAAAGAGTTAATTTTTAGCATTCTCTAAATCTAAATTAGTAGAATTTCACTAACAAATATTGGAATTTCAGTAACAAGGGCGTTTAAAAAAATTCATGCCCCTAAAGTTTGGAACGTTCAAAACATTTTGTTACTGTTGATGTTTGAATTTTGGTAGAAAATGTTAATTTACAAATTAAAAAGTGAATTATTTTCTTAATATTTGTGTTAATTTCTTTTTAATTATCATTTTCAGACAAATAATATTGAAAAATATTGAAAAGAAAATAATTTCGTTCCTTTGAGCATTGAATACTTTAGAGACATAAAAATTCCTGTTTTTTTTCGCTGCTTTTTTATAATATTTCCCGGTTCTTTTTCTCATTAATTTTAAATTGATTTAATTTCAAACATAAATAAATCTGCAAATGGTTTCAAAAGATTTTTATTAGAGTTTTTATGAATAATTAAATTTTTTCGTCGAGTTTCTTCAAATTGATTAAAAATCATTTTTTCAAAATATTTTTAATTGAAAATTTGAAAAATGATTGAATTAAACAAAGAATTTTTTTTAATTTTTTAAAAATTAATCTGGAATTTCTGCAAAGAATTTTACTGTTTATCAAAAATAATTGAATCCTTCCAAAGAACGCTATTGGTTATGAAAATAATTCAATTTTTGCGAAGAATTTTATTAAAATTTTTGTCAATAATAAGTAGCAATAATTAATTATTTGCGTAATAATTATTAAAAATTTAATTTGCTCAAGAAATAAATAAATATAATTTATTTAAACATTCAGAAATTTTAATTTTTTAAAGTTTAAGAGAAATTTAATAATAATTATTAAATAATAAATGGATAATATATAATATAATTTTTAGAACCAAAAAGTTGTTTTAAAACTTTAATAGAGACTTTTTATTTTAAAAATAAAATTAATAATTGCGGTCACTACACTGAAAAAAATTTATATTAAATTTTGTAAAAGTGTTTTGCAATTTAGGGAAAAAGTGCAATAAACCTAAATTTTGATTAAAAAAAATACTAACCTTTTAAAAAATTTTTTGCTTAATTTAGTATAATTATATCGAATATCAAGAATTTTTAATCAATTTTAATATAACTTTACTAAAATTTACATAAGTTTTTTTAAAGTTTAGTATTTTTTCTATCAAACTTTCGGTTTGTTGCACTTTTTCCCCAAATTGCAAAATACTTTTACAAAATTTAACATAGATTTTCATTCAGTGTAACGGTCCTTGATTATTTTCGAAAAATTTTAATAAAATTCTCTAAAACTATTCAATTACTTTTAATAAAATGTAAAGAAATTTGAAATTATTTGTTTATAAAAATTCAATTATCTTGGAACAATAATAGAATTAAGAAATTTCAAAACTCTTATTTTTTAGAATTTTCAAGAAAAAAAACTTTGCGAAAATTCCATTTTATTAAAAAGTTTTCAGGTCGTTTCCTTTTTTAAATTAACTAATAAAAATTTTATTTATAAATCTTTGCACAAAGAAACATAAATACATTATAGAATATGTGACTCATTATAAAATTTAATTATTTATCAATTATTTATTAAATTAATATATACTATTTTGAAAATTCTGTTTGTTAAAAACTTTCTAATGAAATTCTTTAACAAATTTGATTATTTTTGGCTGAATTTCACAAAATTTCTATTGATTCGATAATATTGATAATATTGATAATAATTTTTTAAAATTTATTTGCACACTATATTTCAATCAGTTACTAATTGTTTACTATCAAATCAATTATTTTTAATTAATTCAAATCGCAAAAAGAAGCGATTTTTTAAAAACAAATTAAAATAATAAAACATTTATTTCATTTGGTAAAAAAATTGCCGCTTTGTCATAAAATTCCTGACTTATTTTCAGCGGTTTTTCCCAGTCAAATTAAATTCCCGGGTTTTTAAATTAAAATTTACAAATTCAAAAACAAAAAAACCAGTCGCACTAATATTTCGACAAATTCTAATTTAGAATTTGTTTAAAAATAACTCTCTAGATTTGTCTCTAAATCTCTTAAAAGCAACTCGTGTATGTGAAACCAAAATCCATACTTATTGATTTGTATAACTATATATATATAAATGAAGAATGTGAAATAATTAATCGGTACTCAAACAGATGAAATTGAATTCACCGCACAAAAGACGGTATTTTTGGCAGATAATTGTCTCAAATTGCAAGTAGAAAATTATTGACTTGAATTCAGTATTATATATACATAATTGACAAAAATAAGAAAATTGTTTTCTTTTATGTATATAAAAGTAATATATACACGCGCATTTGGCAAACAGTCGTGGTTAATTTTTTTTTTCATTTTTTTCTTTTCTTTTTTGAAGGGGAGGGACACGTATACACATCTGTAATGTCAATTTATAATATGTCCGCAAGCATTTCGAGTCGGTAAAAACCTGACGTAATCACAATTTCCTGTTTGTGCGGTTCACACTCTCAAGTATCTTTGACCCGCACGCTCTTCGCAATTTTTACTTCTCCTGTAATTTTTATCAACTCTTTCATAATACTCCCTCTTGTGTATATCAAATTCACAGAGAGTACAAAAACAATATATAGATATAACCTGATATAAACGCGCCTCTGAATGCAGATTTTCGAAAACATTTTTTCATTCACTTCAAAACGTTATATTATTATCAAGAATTTATTAGGGGGGAAATAATTATTTTTTACTTTACTAGCAAAAACATTAAAATTTTATAAATACTCTTCTTGTCAAAATAATAATTGAATAAGCAAAAATTAGTAAAAAAAAATTATTATTCGTAAGAAAATAACTAAATATTAATGAAAAATAACGAATTGTCAGTTGAAAATAACTAATTGTTGTCATATAATAATTATCAGCGTAAACTCTAAATTTGAATTAGTAATTTTCTACTAATTCGAATTAAGGGCTAACTTTTTGCTTTTGAATTAATAAATTTTACTAATAACTTTGTAGAAAATACTATTTATTAGTAAAATTTGCTAATTCAAAAGCAAAAAGTCAGTCACTAATAAAAAAAAACTAAACAGTAAAAAATAACAAATTTTTAGTTGAAAAGATTTAATTATTAATAGATAATAACTAATTACTAAAAAAAACTTATAACTAGTAATTAGTTATTATCTATTAATAATTAAATCTTTTCAACTAAAAATTTGTTATTTTTTACTGTTTAGTTTTTTTTTATTAGTGACTGACTTTTTGCTTTTGAATTAGAAAATTTTACTAATAAATAGTATAATTTCTACTAAGTGATTAGTAAAATTTACTAATTCAAAAGCAAAAAGTTAGCCCCTAATTCGAATTAGTAAAAAATTACTAATTCAAATTTAGAGTTTTCTCTGATAATTATTATATCACAACAATTAGTTATTTTCAACTAACAATTCCTTTTTTTCATTAATATTTAGTTATATTCTTACGAATAATATTTTTTTTTACTAATTTTTACTTATTCAATTATTTTGACAAGAAAAGTATTTATAAAATTTTAATTGTTTTTGCTAGTAAAAAATTATTATTTATAATAAGCAGAAAATAACTATTACTATTATAGTAGATAACTTATTTTCAGAAAACAATAAGAAATGTTATGAAGTAAAAATTTAATCATTATTAATAGAAAAAACTAATCAGTTATAAATATTTACTATAGTAAAAATAACTAATTTTATTATTAGTAGAAAAAACTTTATTGCTAAAAAATAACTAATTTTTAGTACAATAAACTTTGTTTCTAAAAAAATAACTAATTATTAGTAGAGAATAACAAATTATCTGTAGAAAAAAACTGTTTAGTTAAAATATTTATTAGTAAAAATAACTAATTATTATAGTTAACTAATTATTATATTTTTATTGCTAGAAAATAACTAATTTTCAGTAAAATAAACTTTGTTACTAAAAAATAACTAATTGGTAGTAAAAAAAACTTTATTGCTAGAAAATAACTAATTTTTATTAAAAAAAATAACAAATACTCAGTGAAAAAACTTTTGTTACTAAAAAATAACTAATTATTGGTAAAAAAAAGTAATTTCTCTAATTTGCAGTTTACTATTTAAATCAGCGACTTACTTTTTACTATCAAATTAGTTATTCTTAACTAATTAAAATTTAGAAAGTACAATTAGTTAAAATTAATTATAATAATTGAACTAATTAAATATTTAATTATTTTGCATAAAAAATTAAAAACGTGTCGAAATGTCACTTCCAAAAAATAAAATACTAAAAATGTGAAATTAATTTTTCAACCACATAACGAGAGACTGAGAGAGAGAGAGAGGAGAATAAAAAAATAATATAATAAAAAAGGGACAAGGGGAATGTGAAAAAGAATGATTACATAATTAAAAGATATAGCTAAAATTTAAGAAAGCCCATACTGATCACAAAATAGCCTTTTCGGTTATAAATTTCACATATGAAAAGGGTTATATGCCAAAAATGAATTGAGGTTTTTGTAACATGGACACAACAACAACGTCTATTTAACCCAAACTCACACACAAGACTAACTCTTTAATATATATCTCATCCATATAAGCGAGAGAGTGAGAGAGACGAGAAAACCGGTCAACCAATCATGATTTTCGTTTGTGGAATTTCTGCCAACGGTCCTTCTTCTTCTTCTTCTCTTCTTTCCTAATCTCTAGCGCGCAACCTTCGAGCAATGTAGAGAAGTGATTTATTTATTTACGCTCTGCTACAAAGTTAATGACATTTGTCGAGACCCTCCCTCTTCCTATCTATTTATCTATATATACACACACTTCACTAAATCAAAAAAAAAAGAAAAAAAACACACAAAATCAAAAAAGAAATAGAAATTTTTAAACTCCTATCCTATTCTCTATATACTCTATTCTTTACTTCTTCAAATATATTCTTCTTTCTACTCTCAAAGTACGTTGGTGAAGTTCACAACGTTTATAGTCAACGATTTCTGAAGAATAATATTTTTTTAAGCAAATTTTTGTACAGAAAATAGTACGTTTAGATTTTGGAATAATGATGTACAAAAAAAAATATTCGTGAACAAAAATTTTAATTCTTTTTGGTAGGAAAATAATTTTTTTTGTTTTAATCGTTATTGATCATAAACGTTGCGAACTTCACCGACGTCTCAAAGTTTGAATTAGCAAAAATGTTCCCTTAAAATCTGAATTAATAGAAAGCCTATACTAATTTAAAGGGAAAAAATCGACCACCAAAATATTTAGTAACAATTAGTTAAATTTTTTCGAATCGTTAGTACAATTTTACTACTCTCTACTCCCTAAATCTGAATTAGTATAGTTTTCTACTAATGAAATAGTGCGAATTCGATTACCAATTGAATTAGTAACTATTTTTACTAATTTTTAGTAGTTTATTTTACTAATTATTAGTAGAAAATTTACTAATTTGAAATAGTAAAAAATACGCTCTACTAATTGAATTAGTAATTTTCAACTAGCAATTAGTAAAAAAACTACTAAAAATTAGTGAAAAATCTTACTAATTCAAATTGGTAAACGAATCCGCACTAAATTCAGATTTAGAGAATAAACTTCAATTAGTAAAAAATGTTTGCTAATTTAAATTATTGACTGAATTGTTGCTTTTGAATTAGTAGTTTTTACAAATAAATAGTGATTTTAACTAACTTAGTGGTAAAATTTAATAATGTATAGAAATTAGTGAAATTCTACGAAATATTACTTATACATTTTACTGACGCAATTAGTAAAATTTTACTATTTCTTGAAGGAATTTTACTTACTAAAATTTATAAAGTTATTTCTAACATAAATTAGTGAATGACTTTTTTGCTTTCGAATTAGCAAATTTTACTATAATGAAAAAAAAACTTATTTTATTCAAATAACCAATTCTTTATTTATATTCGAAATCAAATAATATTTATTGGAGCCAATTAAATGCTATTTGAACCAATAATTTGAGTATTTGCTACAAGTATAACTGATATTATTAGTTCAAATACCATTTAATTGACTCCAATAATTTATTATCTGATTCAATTAAATATTTAATTGCTAATAGTCAAGGAATAAAATAATTTTTTTCAGTATATAATAAATAGTAATTTCTATTAAGTCATAGTAAAATTTAATAAAATTTAAAAGCAAAAAGTATTTATTAGTAAATTTTATTCATAAAAAATAATTTCAACTAATTTATTAGTACAATTTACTAATTTAAAAACAAAAAATCATTCACTACTTCTAAATATTAAAGATTTTTACAAATTAGAATTTCAATTATTTGAAGAATTATTAGAAAATTAATTGGTTGACTTTATTAGTAACTTTCAATGTTTTTAGATTTAGAGCTAGTTATTGTTTGAAGTCTAAAACATATTTTGGAACATTTCTAGTCAAAAAATTATATTATCTTTTCCTAATTATTATTAGAAAAAAAATTATTCTCTTTGACACTAAGAGTAATTGCGTCGACGACACTTTTGTGAGTATAAAATGATAATAGTGATTTTTTTTTTTACAGAATCGACGGAATGTTGTTTACTATTTGCGAATGAGACGCTGTATGCGTATAAAAGACTCAATCAATGTCAATTTAAGAATTATGCCAACAAGAATGTTTGCTTGAAATTCTTGAAGGGTGGGAAGATAATTAGATCACTCACCTATAGAGAATCTTTAAACAAAAATTTTTTTTAAGACATTTATAATGAAATTTAAGAAAATAAAATCCGAAATGAAATAATGAAAGCTACCTATATATACGCAATATACTCTCTAAATTTAAATTAGTAAAAATGTTTATTAATCTGAATTAGAGTGACTAACTTTTTCCTTTGAATTAATTAATTAATATTAATATCATAATATTAATTATAAATAATAATATTAATATCATAATATTAATTATATATAATAATATTAATTATACTAAGAAATTAGTAAAAATTACTATTTGGTAGTAAAATTTACTAATTCAAAAGCAAAAAGTCAGTCACTATATAATTCTGATTAGTAAACATTTTTACTATTTCAAATTCAGAAAATAAAGACTGACTTTTTGCTTTGAAATTAGTAAATTAGTAAATTAGTAAATTAGCTAATTTGACTAATAAGTAAATAGTAATTTCTATTAATTATTTTCTTACTTTCTAGTAATAATAGCTAAATTTCTACCATAAATTATTTTTAACGAATACTTAGTTATTTTCTATTAACAATTTATTATTTTCTACTAATAATTAGTTATTTTCTACTAATAAATATTTTTAACTATAATAACGAGATACTATTCACTAATAATTACATACTTTTTACTATTAAATGTTTATTTTCCAGTAAAAATTATTGTTAATTAATAATTAGTTGTTTTCAACTAATAATTTGTAATTTTTAACTAATAATTAGTTACTTTCAACTAATAATTAGTTATTTTTTACTAATTGCTGTTGCAAAAAAACATGTTTTGCTTTATTGTAAACATTGCAAATTTTATTAACTTAAAATAAAAAAACTATTTTAAAAATAAGATTCAGGACAGATTAAAAAATAAATATATACTTGAACACAATTCTGGCGAATTTTTTAATTTTAGTAAATTTTTTCAAGAATCAACTTCTCAAAATAGGCGTGGGTCGCTGCCGCTTATATGGAACTATTTTTAAAGCAGTACGTCAAGTGCAATAAAAACTATTGTTATTTAAATGCAGCTGATCATTACATTTTTACTGCTTCCATTGTTACAAAGTCTTGCGCTAATGTTTAAGAAAGATCATTATGTTAATGTTACGAAAGCATTATCATCTCTCCAATTATGTTTCAATAATTTATCATACTGTTCGCCGTATATAATAATATAAACATACAATCCTTTTCCAAACTGACAGTATATCTTGATAAAACGATTAAAAGACGTATATGTATTTTTAGTAAAAAAAAAAAATAAGCAGTCTTATTTTTAAAAACGCCTTATTTTTATTAACCAATTCAATTAGCAGTCGAATTTAACTATTTTAGTAATTAGTTATTTATTAATAATTAAAATTTTTTTTAAAACTTTTTACTAATTCTCCGAATAAAATTTATAGAGAATTGATAATTAATTTTCAAAAACCATTCGTCTCATTGCATTCATTGAATAAATTATTGTTATAACAACGGATGTGAAAATTTACCTTTGCTTTACATCAGCAACAATAAAAAATTTATTCCCGTTGTTGCAATAATATATTGTCAACAATACCACAATATTATCAACAAAGCATTTCTTTATTGTTCAACTTTAAAAAACACCATTATTCTTGTTTTTCTTTTTTCAAAATAGAAGGGAATATATTAATACAATAAGCGATATAGAAATAGCGACGAAGAAAGAAATACTTAATAAAAGACATAAAAATAAAACCTCGCAAACAATAATAATGAATATGCGATTTAATAACATAAATGCCCATGACAATATAATTAAACCTACGCTAATTATACTATACACTTTATATATTGTGATGAGAATAAAAATGGGTTAATACTCTCAATAAAAATTTATCTATACAGAAAACTATTTCTCCTTTCCGCCAATATTTATAAATATTTAAATATTATAAGAACCTAATTCTAAGCTGGAAAAAAGTTACACAATGTCAATATTTTTTATTTTTTTCCTCTAAACCCTATTATAAAAATACATATATTAAACGAATGAGAATTAAAAAAAAATGAAAAACGAATATTATAAAATGTCCAATAATTAAAAAGGAACATTAAAATATCAAAAAATTAAAAACGATTGCTGAAATATTATATAAAAGAATCAAAAGCAGAAAATAAAATAGAGTCGAAAAATCAAAAGCGAAATATCAAAAGAGCATTTAATTCAAAAGGGAAAAGGAAATAATGCGTAACAGTGGATACAGCATAATTAAAATCTCCGCGAATTAAAATACTAATCAATTTTGATTCTTTTGCGAAATTACGTTCAGAATGCTTTTATATTCAAATAATGCGCAGTGAAAAATTTTAACGAAATTTTTTTTTAACAGTCATTTATGCTAATGTCACTTTCAAATGGAAAACATTTCTTTTCAACAAAAGAGCATTTTGTAGTAGGATGAAGAATATATAAAACTATTTTTTTATGTTCGAAACGAAAAGAAAGAGAAGAAATACTTGTTTCTAAAAAAAATATTTCCGCCCAAGAGCAATTTTTTTTTAATAATAATATAATAAAAATAGTAAATAAAAAAATAATGAGCAATAATAAAATAATAATAATAATAAAATAATAACAATAAGAAAAATAATAAATAATAATAATAATAAAATAATAACAATAAGAAAAATAATAAATAATAATAAACAAATAGGAAAATAAATACAAAAAACAGTAAATAAAAATCTAAATATAGAAACACGTAGTAAAAAAAACAACAAACAAAAATAGAATAAAAATGCAAAGAAATAACGTTTATAAAAATCTTGTTCCTGTCACTATTTTTTCTTTAAGAATTTTGTATACTAAATTCCTTTTTTTTTTTTAAAGAGAATAAAAAATTTAATTACATTTAGTTTGTGCTAAAAGCGTGAGAGATATACTAAAGGTCCATTCGAGAAAGAGTGCTTTAAAATCTATACGTATTGCGTGGTAACATTCACGAGGGATTGAAGAAGAAGAAGAAGACCCTAAAAAAATACAGAGACTTTCGATAAGAATCGCGTCGGTCAGATAAGCTCGTCTCAAGAGTGTTATTCGTTCAATGTTTAAGTTCGGTAGTAAAACGGAAAAACCGGTCCACATAATATATATTTCTTTCCGTATATAAAGGTGGGAAATGCACGTACACACGCTGAAACGGATATTAAAAAACATTTATCTTTCTCAAAAACACATAAAATTGCTTTTAACTCCAATTAGTTTTCTTTTCTTTTTCTAAACTACTTATTTTGCAAATGTGTCTCATTTAACGCTGATTTTGGGGAAAAAAGTTTTGTATTTTTTTTTGAGAAAGTAAACAGAAACAAAGACTTTTCATTTTTTTGCTACAATAAAAAATTGCAAAAATTGGAACGAAAACGAGTAAAAATAAAAATAGATGCAAAAAAGTTGCAATTAAAATGCTAAAAAATAAAACCAGAACAAAATAATTAAATTTAATAACACAAAAATAAACTAAATAAAAGGAAAATAGAAAAATTTCCAGCAAGGTGAAAAAAATTGGATTTAAAATAAAAATGACAGACAAATTTTTTAATAGAAGATTGAAACTGTTACTATTTTGAGACATTAGGTTAATACCTCTCTTTATAAACAGGATAATTTATATGCAATGTACTTTCCGTATACCTACTCTTGTGCTTATCGATCTTTCTTCAGAACCAATATAAATTTAATCAAAGCTCACGTCGTATATTGCCCTATAAAAATACACGAGATTTGTGCGACTACTCGTTAATTAATTATTACCTTTCACTACACTCTTATTATCTTTCCAATTATTTCTCAAAAAGCAAAAAAGAAAATCCCATTTAAATGAAGAGAGAAAAAATCATAAAATATATCATAAAAATAAATTCCAAAAATATCCTTTTGATAAACAAAAGCAAAGTAGATAATATGTAAACATTCGATTTTCACTTTTTTTTTAACAATCACACAGTAAAAATATATACGCAGGTCAGGTCTATTTTTTTTTAACAGAGAAAGGATAATTACCCCCTATTGATATTCTAACTATGGGTTCATAAGACCGGAATCGTAAATCCTTGTGTACCTTTTTTTCTCTATTTTTTTTTTTTTTTGAGGGGAAAACATTTCCGCAAAAACAATTTTTGAGAAAAATGCGGTCTTACCTGCGATCAAGCAGAACTCCACTGTGATGACTAGACGGACAACCCCTGGAGATGCTGCATCCCGAGTTTGGGGTCCATTCTCCAAAAGAGAAACAAAAAAACTATCCCCTCAAGGGCATATCCCAGACGAAACAATGCAACACCTGTATCGAAAACTTTGCGAATGGCACACTGCTTTTTTTTTAAAGTACACTCTCACATCCCTGTATTCTTCCTTTTTTTTCTAAATAGACACGCACTTTATCCAACAAAATATACACGAGCTGTCACACAATACACGAATTATTATTTAATCCAAGAATTGCGATCACAGGGAAAAAAATCCAAAGGAAAAAAAAACACTTTCCGAGCCCAAGCTCACACTTCAAATTCTACATTGTTTACATTTTCACTTTCCTTTTTTTTCCACACTGCAACGAACACTAAATGACTAAATGGAAAATTCCATTCTTAAAGTTGCTGAATCTTTCGAGAAACTCGTTATAAGCATATCTTACAGTTGCCGTCGCTGACAGTCACCAAAAAAAATTCCTCCTTCAAAGTTTACTCCCCACTTCTCAATTTTGAGGTTATGTTAACAAAGGGATTTTTTTTTCGAAAAAGAAACCGAAATCGAGTTTCGTGGTTAGAAGAGTTTCCCTTTAATACAGATGGCCGGGTCGGCGAGCTAGCTTTTAAAGCTGGATCGAGATTCGACCTCAACTCCCAGGGACGCGATCGATCACCAAACCACTCTCTTTAAAACAATTCGCAATAATAATTGTAAATTTACGAACAGTTCGCACTTGATTCACTTCAAAGATTTCACAACTGCAAGAGAAATGAAATGCCTACTCGCAGCTTATAACAAAAAGACGCTGCCCGTCGGATACGAATCGCTTCGTATTAAACTTGGAATATTTTCCCAAACTTCCTCCTATTTCTATTTTGTGATAAATAAACGTTCGCTACTTCAGATAGAATGCAAAAAGAAATACAAGTTTCACTTCTGTTTGAAAAATTTCTTTTTTCTAGAACAATTTTTAATAAACGCTGTAACATATTTACCGTCCGACGTCTATTTTGTAACTGCAGAATTTGCCATCATGCTCTGAGCTCCGTGCTGCTTCCCCCTCCCTTAAAACTCTTTGTTCTGGAGCGATTGTCCCTTCCCAATAACGTTACTCCTCCCCCACAGTAACGCCCTTGATGAGAACACACCCATTTTGTCGATGACCTCGGGCTTCGCTTTTTTTTTTTTTTAAATCGTGCGGTTTTTCTTTTAATAGTCACTTCAAAACGCATTAGGTGAAAAAAAAAATTCTCTTACACCATCAATGATTAAGTTCAATGATTCGCGATATTTTTAAAAAGGTTATGATACAATCTCATTGTTGTTACAGTGCGGAATTCGAACTAATAATATGCAAATTTTAATCGTTTTTCAATTCCTTCCTTTGTTTATTGCTCATTCAAATTGTTTATTGCGCCATCTACAAAATGTAATCGAACCTTTTTTCGCTAATCCGCCCCTAACCTATATTTTTACACAATAACTGCAGTAGTAAACATTTTTCCCGATTTTCATGGCAAAATATGATAATTTCACGAAATATCACGACTATCTTTCAGATTGATGCCGATTTTTGTAGATGTTAACGATTTTACCGTTAAAAAATGTATAATTCGCTTTTTCGAGTGTACTTTTTCTTCCGAAAAGTTACGCTGTATTTTTTACCGTATTTCTCTGAAAAACAATATATTTTATCGAAATAACACACATTTGCTTTGAACACTTGTCTAATCACAACCGCGAGTCATTTATTTCAAGTAAAAATCGTTTGAAATGTGAGAAAAAACTTGAGAAAATTCGCTAACAGATTTTTTTGTGTGCGAATGCCGTGAAAATCGCGGGAAACTGGTGCACTCCTCCCCTCCACTTCGTACTTCCGCATATCGATTAATTCGATATATCGATTGTTTATTAACTTCCGGTTTTTAAATTCTAATTTTTGTTCAATAATTGAATTTTGCAAAGTGGAGTAAGTAAAATATGAATAATTAATAAATTAATTAATTGTTATTGTAATTATTATCACTATAATAATAATAATAATAATAATAATAACAATAATAATAGTAACAATATTAACAATACTAACAATAGTAACAATAAAATGTCAACAATAATTATAATATTAACAACTATAATAATTAGATAATAATAATACGAGGATAAGAACAATTATGATAATAATATTAATATATTATGTGTGTCTAAAAATAATCTAACCTCAAAAAACGTAATGGCAATTTTTTCCCAATTGTTTCACATTTAAGAAAATATTGAATTATTTTTGCAATAAATTTAGTAAAATAAGCAAAAAAGATTGCCGAAACCCGGGATTGAACCGGGGACATTTAGATCTTCAGTCTAACGCTCTCCCAACTGAGCTATTTCGGCTGATGTTTCCAGAATCCTAAATTTCTGAACAAAACTTGAAGATGTATTTTATAATCGAATTTAGTGTAAAATCGCTACTTTTATCCACTATAATGTTGTTTTACTAAAATTGTTTAACTATAAACAAACAATTCTACTGTCACTTTTAGGAATTTTACACTGTCAAACTTTACAATGTTGCGAACATAACCTATACTGAGGCTCAGGAACGTATGCTTCCAAAGTCAGGGCCCGGGGCACAGAAAAAAATGTATGTTGATGAAAAATCGAAAAATCTTCCTAAAAAATTTAATTCTAATGTTTAATTTCCAAGAATTTGGACTATTATAATTTTAAATCTTTATAATTTACAATATTATAAATAAATTTTAAGTATAATTTTTTTTCGCTAGTTTTAAATTGTTATGACACGAACTACGCTTTTAGGTTGTCCCTGCTTGCGTGTCATTATGAAAATAACAGTCCAAAGGGGAACTTGTTTAGTATTTTAATGATTTTAAAGATTTTAATTAATAGATAATAGATTCAATTTATAGACTCAGTTTTAAATCGAATTTTAAATACTTTTAAATGTGTTTTAAGTAAAGTTCCATTTGGATTTAATACTATAGTGTAACAAATCTATAGTAACTTGTGATATATCAGATTTCTACTGTCAATTACTTTTTACAGTTAGCTTTTTTGCATTTAGAATCAAAAAGCAGTTTGATGACGTTAATTAAAAGAAATTTCGACTGAATAGTAAGGCCTAAAAATTTAGCACAATTCGCTTAGGAATAAGTACTGTCTGTAAGTATTAACATTTACTTAATTGTCTCTGTCTTTGAAAATATTTTTCTGCAAAAAATTTAAGAGTAATGGTCTAAAATTATTTATTGGTATTTGGTTGACTCATTTGATTATTGCAACTGTACTTTGTTCATATAAAAATATCTAGAACACGAAGAATTCAATGCAACAATACCTAACCTCAAAATTGAATTCGGGAATAACATTTTAATTATTTTCTATACAAGTTTGTGAATGTTGTTTTAAATTCTAGAGAATATTGACTATATTTTTAAAAACTATTCAAATTCCAGGCAAAAATTCGGAAAATTCATAAACTTTAATAAAAAAAAATGCAGAGGGCAATGATAATGTGTAATGAAGTTCCGACCGAAGTTTTGACACTCGGTCGATGGGTTGAGGAAGGTTTGGCACCGGATGGAAAAAAAGATGTAATTGTCATTATTCCGGGTAATCCTGGCATTCCAGCTTTTTACGAGGAATTTTTAAAAACTCTCAAATCAAAATTACCACCCGAGACACCGGTTTGGATTTTAGGTTATGCTGGTTTCGTGCAACCTGCTAGTGAACTTTTCACAATGCCCAACAATAAACGACTTTATGATTTAAGGGGACAATTGGATCACAAGGTAAATTATTTCTTATTAATAAATATTATAATTATTGCTGAATTTCTAAATTAATACTATAGAAATAATTATTATTTGCAATTATTGTTATAAAAATTATTATCAATATTCAATGTTCCTAAAGTTTAGAACGTTCAAATGAACAACGTCAATTTTTTATTTCTTATAATTGTTCTTTTCTGACAAAAATATTATTTTCTTTATTCAGAAAAGTATTAACTCTGTAAATTTATATTAAAATGATTAACTTAATTAATGTTTTAATTATAAATTACTATATAATTACTTATTTTTTAAATATTACTTGTTTTTCGAATAGTAATTATTTAAATCACTTAAGGAGAAAAAAATTAATTTATTTGAACGTTCAAAACTGGAGGGAAATTATTATTAAAATTAATAATAATAACAGGGAAAAATAGTTTCTGTATTTATGAATATTGAATTTTCAGGCGGAATTTATCAAAAAATATGTTCCAAAAGATGCGAGACTTCATCTTGTAGGGCATTCAATTGGCAGTTGGTTCATTTTAAATCTACTGAGAGATGAGGAAATAGCAAATCGAGTGATAAAATGCTATTTATTATTTCCAACCATAGAGCACATGGCGGACAGTCCAAATGGTCGATTTCTAATCAACGTGGTAAATTTTTCACTAAATATTAATATTTCCAATTTAGTTTCTATCGTTTTATTAAATTTAATTAATTTACATTCAATTAAAGTCAATTTAAATTCAATAAAATTTAATTAAACGGAAGAATTCAATTAATGTTAATTAATTTAAATTCAACTAAATCTAATTCATTTGGATGTAATAAAATTTCTCTTGAACTAAATTTGTTTTCCACTTTAATAAAATTTTTACATTAATTTTTCCCCTAGGTTCTGAGAGTAGCAGCATTTCTAGTTTTCCTAGCGTGGATTTTTTCCCTCTTCCCATCGTTTCTGCGCAATTTTTTGGTGACAATTTTCGGCCTATTTTACGGATATCCGAGAAAAAGTACACCGGCAATTCTACAACTACTGGAACCGCAAGTTTTGAGAAAAGTTTTCGCCCTGGCCAAGCAGGAAATGGCAGTCGTCACAGAATTAGATAACGAAATGGTGACGCAGAATAAAAAGAAACTTTGGTTCTATTATGGAACGAAAGATGGTTGGGTGCCTGTTAGTTATTATCAAAATATGAGAGTTAAATTTCCTGACGTTGATATTCAACTTTGTAAACGAAATCTTTATCATTCGTTTGTACTAAAGCATTCCATTGAGATGGGACAAATTTTAGGAAATGTAATTAACGAAAATATTTCCTAATTACGAGAAAAAGAAAAACAAAATTGTGATACATCGAAATATTTAATAGTTTAGTCTAAAAAATTTTTTAAATCGCTTTTTTAATAGAACAAACGAATTCAAGAAGAAAATTCGATTTCCATTTGTTTTTGTATTTCCGTTACTTTTGTTTCCTACTTTTTTCTATAATATTTAATAATTTATTTTTGAGTTATTACACATTTAATTAATTAACTTTGTAATTAATTTAATAATTGTGTATGTATTAGTATTTATATTTTATTTAATTTGTTTGAAAATTAATTGTTATACTCGTTGATTTGTGATATAAAAATGCTATTAATTGAATTTATATTACTGTCAATTTTTTAAAGAACCTTATCTAATTACCTCTAATTATAATTTGAAAAGTTCTTGAGATGGAATTTAAATTTCCCGCCTTTGTAATTTTTCCCAATATTTTCTCAGACAAAATCGGAAAAATCTAATTGTAAAAATAATTTCCATTTTCATTTTGATTAATTTTTGTGAATTCAAAGGAAATTCAAAAGACTTAAAACAGATTTAAAGTTAATTAAATGGAAAATACAGAAACATCGAGGGAGAAGGAAAATATTTATACACACCTGTCGATTTTTGCCCACGCGCGACCACTTCCGGAACCAGAAAATAATTTATATACAGCACTGTCGCATTTAAATCACGTGACCGCTTCCCGAGAGAGCAAATAAACGAAATTTTTTTTAGAAAAAATTACACGAAATTTTCTAAGAAAAAAAAAGTTATATAAATTTTTTTTCACGAGGAAAAAATATTAATTTTGCGCACAGGTTAGAAATTTTATTCTTTATTCCAATAAATACTTTGAAATACCCAGTTAATTGTATATATTTTACTCTTACTTTTTTTTTCTCACACCACTTTCATTCTGTGTTGTGGTTATTTTTTCTCCGACTTCATCAGTTCAGTATAGAGTCATTTGACAAATAGTGATGTTGTACGAGCTTGTTTGGTCTCGTTGAGAAATTAAGTCTTCGTTTAACCCCAGTGTATTTGAGACAATTAATTTTAGTTTACTGCATGTGAAATAATATATATATATATAATACTTAAAAATATAAGTAGAATATTCTATTTTTTTTTACAGCTGAAGTCTATTTTAGTGACAATAAAAAGGGATCTGTGGAATTTTTTCTCTCTGAAAGAAAAAAATCTACACTACGAAAAAAATGTCGAGATTGACTGTTATTTTCTGCGTCCTGAGTTCATGGGTTTGCACAACTTATGCAGGTTAGAAATTAATATTAACTTTTTTTTATTTTTAAATAGTGTTTTTAAAAAAAGGAATGCATGTTTTTAGGAAACTCAAAAAAAAAATTGTTTTTCTATAGAAAGATTATAGGAAGTTTCTAGCAGATTCTTTTGGTCACATCTCTTTGTTCTTTTGTTCAAAATAAAAAATTGACTACTACGGCGAATTGTTTCAATATTTTACGTAACTATTTTCATATATATGTTTGTAATTTTATATAGATATTGATTTGTATGAAAATGATTAACTTTTATTATTATTATTATTATTATTATTATTATTATTATTATTATTATTATTATTATTGAATTAGTAATGGGAGGGTGAGCACCCTTTCAATAAATATTTTTATTCGATTCGATTCAATTATTCAATACTTTGAATACTAAAGTTGTTAAGAGTTATTTGACTTTTTGTTTCCTTGTGTTATATATAAAAAAAATAATTTTATATATTTGTCTTCTTGTAAATTTTAATATTTAGAATATTTAAGTATTTGAATTAAAATTTTGTTTCTAAAATTTGCATATCTTAGTTGAGAATATTTTCAGAATAAATTAAAGGAAATCCCAATATAAACTAGATGTTTGATAGCAGTGTGAGTCATTCATTATCATTGCTTACGTTACGAAAGCCGGAATTTGATACACACTTACTTGGTTTTCGAAGATATTGATGTTTCAGATGAACTTGCAATTCCTTTTCGAACTTTCCTTCTTTAACATTTTTTTTTTTCAAATGTGTTAGACAATTTGTGATATTTTTTTCTTTTCTGACTAATTCTTTTAATTTCCAGGGGGAATGTCTTGTAATGTAATTGGAGAATCATGTCCAAATATATTCTCTTCGAGTGACGATACCTTTTGCTGTCCTTCAAAAAATGGCGAGGAATCTTGTTGCAATGCCAGTGAATTTATTGAACTCACGGGGTAATATTTTATTTTGAAAAAAAATAAAAAAAAAGATCTGAAAAACAAAAATAATAAAAATTGAAATGAATTTTTTCAAAAAACTTGCAAACAAATACTACGAAATGAAATTAAATATTCTTTTTTTTTATTATTTCTAGAACAAAAGCTGTCTTGACGATTGTTCTCGGCGTTTTATCATTGGTCGTGGTATTCATTTGTTGTATTTGCTGCGCTTGCTGTAAATGTTGTCCTTGTTACAGAAAACGAGAAAGAGGAATAATTTTCGGTAAGAAAAAAAAAACGTTTTCTACCTTTTCGAGAGAATAAGAAAAATTTCTTATATTCTCTAAAAATACTTTTAATAAAATAGTAAAAATCGTCTATGATCTAATTATTAATTCATTCGGAATTTTTAATTACTCCAAGCAAAAACTACTTTCAAAATAAATTTTTTGTTATTTTTTTTGCTGTTTTTCCTGAAATGTAAAACAGTGATTATTTTATAATTAAAAACGTGTGCAAAGTGCCAACAAGCTGAAATTTAATACTCGAGTTACGATAATAGAGAAACTTTACAATTAGATAAGCAAAGTTGGTAAAATTAATTTTTATATCTACGATTTAATTGCTAACTGGATAATTTTTCAGCAGCTCAGGGACCCAGCACAGTCGTACAGGTGAATCAGACTCCTGGTAATAATCAGTTCACTCAGCCACTGTATCCCGCACAACCAGGTATTTAAATTTAATATACTAATTTTTTCCCCCACATTCTATAATATTCAATAAATAAATTTTTTCTGACAACGAAATAATGGAAATTTTTTCCGTAAAGAAGTATTAATATTATAAATTAGAAGAAAAAATAAAAAAATATATGAAATATAAATAATTTTCAGCGATGCCGCAGCCACCACCGAGTTACACATCGGAAGCCTATACAAAACAATCTCCATACAATCCAATGTATCCAAATATCTAAAGAAAAGCACAAAGATAAATTACTTCTCATCGCGATTTAATCGTTGATGAGTATATTTTTTTTATTACGATAGATTTAAAGTATAATCAACCAAAGCCAGTGAATTGTTATACGATTTACTGTTTCAACAGACTTTATGTTTTGATAACAAAAAAAAAAGAACTTAAATGTCGTTTTTGAAGGACAAAAATTAATTTCTACTGATAAATAATTAAACATTTAAGTTGACTTCCTTGAGAATGAGATTTTTCAAATCTCCTATTCTTTTTTTCTACTTTACAAGTTGAGTTGGTATTAAAAACAAATTAATACCAAGATTGCACAAAAATGTATAATACAATGACTATATGTATTTTTTACTTTTTAGTGCCTTTTTGCAGCGTTTGTTGTCTGTTTTTTGCTTAAAAAAAACGACTGGCCATGAAAAACTTATTTTCTACATTAAAACAAAATGTCAAATCAAAAACAAAACTATTATTTTTATATAAGTAGCCGGTTTCTACGCAAGCCTAAATAAGATATAAAGTTCCATGTTTAAACTATAAATTTAATATATGTAGAAATATTTATCATCAAAATGTATGCCATCATTTATTACAAACAAAAATGAAAAGAAAGGGGAAAAAAACTTTCAAACAGTATTTGTATTTAATATTAAAAAAATGAAAAAGGCGTATGACGATTTTCATGTAAAAAAAAGAAAAAAAAATGAAAAAAAAATGTTCATCAAATTAGCGTCATATTTTTCTTATAGTTCTATAATATTTTTGCCAAACAAAAATACTTCCTAAACTAGAAAAACTGTTTCTATTTTTGTAATTTCCATTTGTTAAATTGCACTCACTGCCTCTTCAAAACTAAATTCAACTCATGAATATGTATTTTGCACATTTTTGACAAAAAAAAATAAATAAAAGTTTTTCATAAAATCGACAAAAAACTATTTTTATTATACTTTGTTTTATGTATACTTATTATTGTTCATGTTAAGAATAAAATCAAACTAATGAAAATACTTCAACACTAATGTATATAATATGTATAAATAAAACAATATATATATTTAAATATGAATCTTAACGAGTTATTTAATAATTTAAAAAAATAATATTCAATACTTATTTGTAATTTAAATTGGTTTTCGTTAATAACGGTTTTCTAAAAAAGAGAATACCTTCTAAATAATTCTCTATTTAGTAACTAAATAGAGAAGAAACCCAAAAAACTAAAAAATATTTATTTAGTAACTGAATAAAATAATAAATAATTTTCATCTAGTACTTTAATAGAGCACTAAATTTTTAATCTAATAAATTTTTTAAACTAATGAAAAGGATAAATTTGCCATAAAGTGTAAAACACTTATGTGGGAAAATATAATAAATATATTTTGTCTCCTATTGTACAGGATTTTATAAATGCTCCAATTGTTAATTAACTTTTGGTGTTAAATTTCATTCATAACCAGATCATTCTACATTATTCTTTTTGTCTTTCACTCATACATTAAATTTATTTACTTAATATAATACAACTAACAACTCGAAAATCTTGTCACAAACTCGTGGAATATTTTTTTTCTTTCAATAAGATTGACTTTTATAGGACATTATAATTTTCTAAGCCAAAGAAATATTTTTTTTTCAGAACGATGTACACAATTTTCTAATAAACGATAAAGGATTTAGAAATTCTGTGTGGAAAATATGACATTCTCAGTTTTTATTGGAAATATATAGTTAATTGGCCCTTATCTATTTAATAGAACCGTTCTACTTTTTGGCATTAAAATCACGATAGATTTACTAAATATATATATTTTCTTTTTTTTTATCATTAAGTAAAATTTATTGAATGAATTAAAAAAATGAAAATTTTTCCTATTAAAAATAGTTTTAAAACTTAAAGCTTGAATCGTATGTTTGAAAATTTCTTTGAAATTTAAATAAAAATAGAAAGTATATTTAGAAAAATATTAAAACATGTTAAAAAATATATTAAAAAATGTTTTTTAATGAAAATGACGAATATTTTCGAAAACATGCATTATTCTCTCAAGAATTATAAAATATATATATATATTATTATTATTTTTGGACATGAAAGTTTTAAAATTAAAAATCTAACTCTACACGTTTCGACTAATTAATTAATTACTAAAGAAAATAAATGTTTATTAACCTAATTGACATTTTTTAGAAATTAAAAAGCTTAGTATTTACTACTTCAATAGATCAAGTTTCTAAAGACTTGATTTTTTATTTTAGAAAAAATTAAATTTGATTATTTGTATTTTTTCCAATTTTCGAAAAAAAACACAAAATATTCTTTACAAAGAATTAATTTTGTAATAAAAATAACTTGGCTATTTAGAAGTTAATTATCATTTGATTATCAATTAATGGCTAGTTTCATTTTGTTTTTCATTACTTTTCTAAACTACTGACCTACCAATTGTCATTGAGAACACAAAAATAAAATTCTCTATCTTAAAATGAAGAATAAGAAGTCATGAGCACATTGCATTATTGACTTTGATTGCATACTTTTTTTTCTAACTGAGAAAAACAATTCTTGGAAGTTCGGAGTCTTAATTTTTACGTTCTATCTACAATTTACTATACAACATCCCTAAGAATCTATATACAAATTTTTCATTAAACTTGATTTCATCCCAAGAAATTTTTTTGCCTGCAAACAAATAACAGTCTTTCGATTATTCCGCTAGAGAGTAAATAACTCCCAACATTATTAAACCCTGTATTTGCAAATTAGTTTCTTTTTCAGCCTTTTTGTTTTTATTTATTTTATTTATTTTTTTTTTGATTTCAAAATTTCTGGTCTTTTGAAAATTATTTTTTTTTCAATTTTCAAAAACTGAGCATTAGAATCTTGGGCCCCTTAATAAGATATTTGAGACGTTTGCAATTTTTTGAACTATTTATCGAAAGGAAAAAAGAGAACAAGGTGAAATTGTTCAAGTCGAAGTAAAATACTAGAGAGAGATAGAGAGAGAGGGGAAATGAACGAAATTTTAAGAAACAACACACCCGGTTTGTGAATTAGTTTCTAAATCTTTTAAACTACTGTGACTACCACGAAAACTCGTCTCTTCGACACTTGTCGGTGAGTCTAAAGAACTTTCCTCCTCGAGAGCTGTGGTTGATGTGTGACTTATTGACGAATGTCGAGAACGTGAAGAGACATTACCTCGTGGTTGACTTCCAGAAGAAGGCGCAGGACTTGGCGATGGACTCTCTGGAATCTCCTGTTCCTGTTGTTGTTTCGTCATAATTAGACGATTGAGCAGCGATATTTGACCCTGAATTCCGGACATAAATGATCTGTATCTCAGGCTGAAACAAAATTTCATTCGTTTTGAATAAATAATATATTGTATTAAAAATAAAAGTATTTTTCTATTATCTATTTTTAAAGAATTTTTTTTGTTTAAAAGGAGTTTTTCCTTTTAAGTTGCAGGCTTTGTACTCGATAATTAATTTTTAAACAGTAACAAAAAGTATCTTTAAGACTGAAAAGAGTATTAAAAAAGTTGTAATTAAAAAATTGAAAAGATTCAATTTTTTCATAATTTCTAAATTAAATTATATTCAAGAAAAGAAATTTTTTTTATAATAAATATTTAAATACCTATTTATTTTTTTCACAGGAATTCAAATGTTTTAAATGATATCAATGTAAAGTCTTTCTGAAATTTAACTATTTCTTGAAATTACAATTTTTCTAAATAACTCTGTCAAAATTGAAGAATTTGAAGAATTTAAAAAAAATTTATTAAAATAATTGGATTTTTCGGGAAATTTAATTAAAATTGAATTTGAAGATAATTGAAATCCTACGAACAATTTTTTTATTTACATAAAAATAATTGAATTTTTGCAAAGAATTATGTTTTTTTAAATTTTAATTTCTGAGGAAACTTTTAGTATTTCTAAAAATAATTAAATTTTTGCGATGAATCAAATAATATCAAATTGAAAAAAGTAGCAAATAATAGATGAGTACGAAGCCTAAAATTAAAAAAAGAATTTTTCTTTTAAATTTAAAAAAGAATTTTATTTCAATCTGAAAAAATAATTTCCTTTTTAATTGATCTAATAATTAAAAATCATATTGAACAAACTTTTGAAAGAAATGTAATTGTTTCACACTCTTCACGAAAGTGTGAAGAAAGTCATTAAAATACAATTAAGCTTCGTAGACAATTTGTCGCCGAGCACATTAACCAACGAATCACTTACCAATTTTGAAAAAAAGACTCAAACCGGTGTTTCTTTTATTTATGATACAAAATAATCTTTTATCGATTAGCTTCTAAATTCTATACTGGTTTCCTAATGATTGTTTTCCACTTTTATAATTTGTTTTCGTCTTTTTTTTCCCCATCGTTAAGAACCAAACGTTTTAGTAAATTTCAATTTTTAGTATTTAATTTAGTAATTAATTTAATATTAATTTAATAATTGTTTAGTATTAATATCTAGTAATTAAAAAAAATACCATTCATTTTGTGACCATCGGGTGAGTAATTGTAGACCGTCTCGCAAATTAATTGCAGATTCGAGAGTTTGCATTGGTGCGTATGCTGCTCTGACGGTTCTCGACATTGCAGGCGCGTCTCTCAAAACGGTAGCCAAGACAGCGGCCCATCCAAGGCATCCAGCTTCTAGGAACAATTGCAGAAGATAACACAGTTGAACCTCCGCTCGACTAACCGGACCCACAGGCGAAGGAACATGAATTTCAATCGGTTCTATTGGTTCCGTTGCGACCCAGCAATTCGTTCCCACTCCTGTTCCAACGATAGATTCAATGTCGTCCTTCCAAACTGTACTCGTGTCGCTTATCACACTGCTCGTATCTGTTTTTAAAAAAATAATCCATAAACTCAAATTTTTAATTAATTAATAAATTAGTCACTTAGTTGAAAGTTAATTAGTTACTAAATCACTTAATCCTAATAAGTTAACAAATAAATTAATTACTAAAATAGAAACAAAAATGCAAAACATCTATTTGGAAAAAGAAAAATACTTCACCTTGCAGCATGTGTGGAGTGAGATTTGCCTCGGTCACCGGAAATTGCGTCTCAAGACTCGCAACTGGTGAAATTAAACTCGTGTACGGCGGTCGACTACTCGGCAGACTCGTGTATCCACTGTCGGGAAAATCGACGGCCATATTTGGATTTAAAACATCGTCTGGACTGTCGAGTGGCGATGAGGTGACACTCGATCTTCGGAATTTATTTAAAGACGGTAAATTCATTAACGGATAGGGAAAGATAAAATCTTCGTGGACGGCTTTCAAGGCAACGACAAAATCATCTAATTTAGCTGCTCGATCTCTCTCGCGCGCCAACCATGTCACTAAATGAAAATCCAAACGAGCCGCAAAACGGCCAAGATCAGTTAAACGTCGAGCCGACAATAATCGTCGCGCGTGCCTCTGAAGAATCACATCAATGAAGAATTCCTCCGCCGATCCTTCTCTGTAGAAAAAAAAGTGTAAAATTTAATTCCAATTTTCAACACTGAAAAAAGTCGACTTTTTCTACACTTTAGAAAAATAGTCGAAAAAATGAGAAAGATGATATTTTCTCTTCATTAAAAAAAACCAATCGAAAATCGATAGTAAAAGAAGAAAGAATAGAGAGATAAAGAGGAGAACGAAATAGAAAAAATCGTTCTACGAACTTGTTGTCAGTCTTTTCGGCTTTGACACTCGGCACCGACTTTTTCCGCCTCATGACAACGTTTTTCGTCTTCTCCAACATGGACGATGGCGTTTGATCTTTACTTCCGGTTTCTGTCGGCGTTTTCGGAGAAACTGTCGTACTGTAACTGCGACTCCTCGAAACCTGCATTGTCCCCAAGACAAGAGACAAATCCTCCTCCTGAGTCGAAATCGGAGGCGTTTGCGGTGGTCCTCCCAATTTCGATGTCGCCCCCCAAGAAGTTCGCGGCGACTCAACATCATTCGGATCTAAAATTCAAGTTACTTTCACAACCCAAACTTAACAAACTAAAACAATCACATACAGTCCTAATATTAATACGTTTTTATTAATATTGCTACGATTTTAATAGTAACATTTTTTTAATAGTAAAGATAAAAAAAAAATTTTTTTTGTAAGAAACTCACCAATCGCCCTGAGGAAGCGCACCAAGTCCTTGGACAATTCCCATCGTCCCTGCTCTAAGGCAGCGTCGAGTAATAATGTGGCGTGCTGTCGACTCACCGACGATGGTTCTAAATTTTGTAAAATAATTAAATAACTCGCTGCCGTGTCAAGTTCCTGACGTTGTAGACAGTCTTGCAGTAATTTTTTCGGTGGTCCAGCGACTGAGAATAGATAGGGCCAGAGGGCAATTTCCGTTTTTCTCGCGCATTGTACAACAGCTCGTGCCCAAACGCCGGGAAATTCGCGAATAAATTCGACGACCGATGGTAATTGAGCGTCCGGTATTGGTTCCTTGCTGGTTGCCTCCTCCTCGAGAACCTCATGTAAAAGCAATTCTAATGAATGTGGAAAATATGGTAATGCCGAGCACGATCTTGCAATGTCCCATGCGTGATAGCCTAAATTTCGTTGAATTAATTGTCGTAGAATTTGATGCAGGTAAACTTGACTCTACAAAAACAAGGATAAAATCGAATTAAATCAGATGAAATCTTAATTGACATTCAATTAAATAGAAAATTTAATTGAATTTAAAATTGACATTTAATTCAATAAAAAATTTAATTGATATTTAAACTTAAATCGGTAGAAAATTTAATTTTAATTTTCAACCACATTATTAGTTACAAAACTATATTTTTGAAATTTAATGAAGATTTTTTACAATTTTTTACAAATATAATCTTTTAAAATACAATTCTTGCAAAATACGATTATATTGAAAAACAATTTTCAAAAGTAATAAAATTAAATTCATACAAATATAAAATTTTACAAAACTTCTAATTTTTCAATTTTAAAAATTATTATATTATTATTTATTTATTTGTTTATCAGGAATTAAAATTTCAAAATACTTTGTAAATTCAATTATTTCTCACAATTAGAACTGCAATTCTTTCAATTCTTTGAATATTTTCTAAAATTACAAATTAAATTCTTTTTCAAATTAATTCTTATCAAAAAGTTGAACGACAATTTCTGCAAAGAATGTTATAATTAACACTTTTTAAATAATTGAAATTATGTTGAGAAAGGTAATTATAATTTTTTTTAAATAATTCAAATCTTCCAAGAATTTTGATGCCTTATGAAAATAATTGAACTCTTGGTAAGAACTTTATTAAAATTGTATTAAAAATAAGTGAATTCTTGTGAAGAACATTACTCAAATAATTAAATTGTGTGAAAAATTTTATTATTTAAAAAAAGAATTAAAGTATTTAATCAAATTTTTTCTTTAAAGAATGTCATTGGAATTCTTTAAAATAATAAATTCTTTACAAAGAATTTCATAAAAATTCTTTAAAGTAATTAAATTTCTGTAAATTTTTTTTCAAAATTCTTTAAATTAATTAAATTTCTGTAAGAATTTTATTAATTATAAAAATAATTAAATTCTTACAAATAATTTTATGACATGTTTTTTTAATTAATTGAATTTTTGGGAAAAATTTTATAAATTATGAAAATAATTGAAATCTTGCTATGAATTGTATTAAAATGTTCGAAAATAATTGAATTTTTACGAAAAATTTTATAAAATATGAAAATAATTGAAATCTTGTGAAGAATTTTGTAAATTATAAAAATAATTGAAATCTTGATAAGAATTGTATTAAAATTTCCGAAAATAATTTAATCCTTGCGAAACAGTTTTAAATGATGAAAATAATTGAATTTTTGCAAAAAGTTTTATAAATTATGAAAATAGTTGAAATCTTTTGAAGAATTTTAAAAATTATTAAAATAATTGAAACCTTGATATTAAATTTATCAAAAAATTCGAAAATAATTTAATTCTTGTGATGAATTTTGTAAATTATGAAAATAATTGAAATCTTTATTAAAATTTCCGAAAATAATTTAATCCTGGCGAAACATTTTTTAAATGATGAAAATAATTTAATTTTTGCGAAAAATGTTATAAATTATGAAAATAATTGAAATCTTGCTAAGAATTGTATTAAAATGTTTGAGAAGAATTGAATTTTTGCAAAAAAATTTTATTTAATTGTATTCAAAATAATTAAATTGTCAGAAAGAATTGAATAAAAATATTTTAATTCTTAATCTTAAATTATTCCAAACTTTAAATTAATTTTTTTTAATCACATAATAATAATAATAAATTTTGTTTCGTGCGCGTAATATTTGCCAGTTTTTAATAAAATTTGATTTTATTTTTGAAAAAACCTACCGTGAGTTCAAGTAAAGAGAATGGAAGTGAAAATAGGGAATGTGTGTCGGAAGTATAGAGAACAGTGTCATTTTCTGCGCCGAGTAAAATTGCCTCCTCGAACAGAATAGCCAGCGGATATATTCTCAAATGAAACGGCAGCATTATTCTTTTGCTCATGAATGTGTGTGTTTTGTCTTGTTGATTTCTAGGAAATAATGGAAGCCAAACGCGCATTCCATGAGCTCCGCAAAACAGCCAAAGGGCTTCCGTTAAATGAGGTTTATCACGTCTTGAACGCCAAGGTACCCACACATTTTCGACACACGACGCCAACACATTCGGCGCACCGCAAGTAAACAGCTTTGAAAAAATAAATGTTCAGAGTTTAATTTCAAAATAAAATTGGAAGTTAAATTTCAATTAAACCAAAATTGGAATTTAAATTCGATTTAAACTAAAATCGTAATTTAAATTCAATTTACAGTAAAATTAATATTCAATTTTAACTAATTTTAATGTCTAAAGAAATATTTCTCACCACTTCTGAATTGTCGGTACAATGTTCACGTTGTACCATTAAAAGTCTTCCGGAAACATTAAGCAAAAGACTCTCGGGATGTGGATGACTGCCGGCAGTTTCGGCGCGAATTGTCGTCAATGTTGCACTGACAACGCAAGCAGGATGCACGCAAAGTCCACTAATATCAATTGTTTGCGTTCTTATTAATTCGAGACTCCCTGTACCTTCTTTGCCATCAAGTACCATATCGTAAATACTTATTTGAGCATTGGCGCAAAATGTTAGAAGATGATTTTTCGTTGTATTGAGCAAGAGAACTTGTGATGGCATTTTTATACTTCTCACATAACTATTATCCAAACGCATATCACGTGGATAAATTCTTATCTCGTCCTTATCCTCCAATAGTGAATAACTACTGACAATGAGAGAACCACGATGCCACAATAATCCACCAGTTACTATAAAATCACGTTCCTGTGTTTCATTGCCAAATAATTTCCATTTTCTCGACGGAAGTGAATAATGCGCTAATCCCGTACGTCCTGCGACTGCAATACTGAGACCTTCATTGTCAATTGCCGTAAACTAAAAACAAGAGAAAAAACCACATTTGAGAAACAAAACGAAGACAATAAAAAAAGAAAGACAATAACAAAAGAAAAAATAATAGAAAAAAAAGAAAAGGGAGACAATAAAAAAAGAAAAAGGTAATAAAAAGGAAAAGACGATAAAAATAGAAAAAAGAATAAAAAAGGAAACGACACTAAAGAAGAAAAACAATAAAAAAAACAAAAAGAAAAGGAAAACAATAAAAAAGGAAAAGACAATAAAAATGGAAAAAAGAATAGAAAAAAAGAAACGACAATAAAGAAAGAAAAACAAAAAAAGAGAAGACACTAAAATTAAGAAAAAGTAATAAAAAAGGAAAATATAAAACGAAAAAACAAGAAAAAAATCCAAAAAAGAAAAGACGAAAAGAAAGAAAAAGACAATAAACAGAGAAAAAATAAAAAAAAAAGTATTTTCAGAAAATAAATACGACGCAATTTCCCAACTTACTCGAATCGGCCAATTAGAGCCGCTGTAGGCAATTGGAATAGGAACAACTAACCACTGTTTTGAACCAGAAAATGTCTGTAAGGAACTATCCAAAGGCGTTTCATTTGTGAGATGAAAACTTCCAGTCTGAGTCGATACACCGCTTCCTAAATTTAAATAAAGACGATCCTCACCTTGCAGATACAAATGACCATGATGACCCTTTAGTTAAAAAAGTAAATTTTTTTCAATAATTTCTCGAAATTTCAAATTATTAAACTCTACTTTTGTGAAAAGCAATGAAAAAAAAACCTCACCATGCAAGGATTAACAGTTAAGGGACTCTTTACAAAATCCATTTGAATTAAAGTTCTCGTATTGCTAACTTCATTTCCATTTTGCTCTATCGTCGAGGACGATGGAGATTCACGCAACATCCATAATTGATATCCTTCCGCGGACCATTCCTGAAAAATGGAAAATTAACAAAAAATTAATTTATAATATTTATTAATAAAATACATAAATAATTAATCATTACTTTAGCAATAGATTAAATTAATGTTAAGAGGAAAATAATTAAAAAAGTAAGGATTACAAAATTATGGTATATTAATTTGATAATAAATAACTAAATAATAATAAAATAATAATAATTCAATAATCTGTATTATAGTAATTAATCTGCATTCAAAATTGTTGAATTTGCTTTTTTGTTTTCAAATTTACTTCATAATTTTTCATTGTTAAATGTTTTAAAATTTTGAAGTTTTACAGTTTTAAGATTAAAGAGTTTTTAAATTAATGAAAATTTAGTAATTTAATGTTTGGAAGATTAAAAAAATAAGAAAAACTAATCCAAGAAATTTCTTTTCAATTAAACATCCAAAATTTAGTTTGTAAATTTAATTTAACACTTTAAAACATGAAAATAGTTTTAAAATTATTGTAGAAAAATTTATTTTTATTACAGCTAAATACGATTAATGTTATTTATTTTATGAAAATGCTTAGAATTTTATTTATTCTAATATTTTATACTATTATTTTCTAAGAAAACTTTAGAAATTATATTATTTTTTAATATTTTGCGTTGATAAGTGGATTGTTTTAATTTTTAAAAATAGCACTTTCTTAAGAAAAGTATTCTAATCCTTTTAACTTTTATAATTTCTTATAAAAAATAATTCAATTCTTGGCAAGATTTTTATTAAAATTCTTCAAAACAATTCAATTATTTTAAAAAAGTTTTTTCAATTTAAAAAAAATTAAAAATATAATTAATTATTTCCCTATCAAATTATATTTAAATTATATTTATAGAGAATTCAATTCTTTTAAACATTTTTATTAGAGTTTTTGTTAAAGAATTACATTTTTTTAAAAAGATTTTCATTGAAATTCGTAAAAATAATGTATTTTTAAAAATAATTTTAATTGAAAATTTTAAAAATAATTGAAATTTACGAAGAATTAAATTAAAAACTATTAAGAACAATGGAATTGTTTATAAAAATTCTATTACAAATTTTTTAAAATAATTAAACCTATTAGAGAAATTTTATTAAAATTATTTTCAATATAAATAATTGAATTTTTTCAAATTTCATCAAAATCGTATTTGAAAATATTTCAATTTCTCAGAAAAATTTTCATATTTATGAAAATAATTGAATTTTTGTGAAGAATTTTATTAAAATTTCTGAAAATAATGAATTTCTATCAAATAATTTTATTAAAATTAGATTTACAATAGATAATTGAGCTCTAAAAAAAACTTTTTTAAATAATTCATATTCTGCAAAATATTTTATTGAATTTTTTTTTTAATTATTGAATTCTTGTGAAGAATTTCATTAAAATTTAGAAATAAAATTGAATTTTTCCGAAAAATTTTACTAAAATTGTCACTGAAAATAGTTTAATTCTTTTAAAGTATTAAATGAAAATTTTTGAAAAAATGAAATTCTTTCGAAGAATATTATCAAAATTTTTTAACACATTTGATTTTCTGTAAATCAAATCAGTAAATAAATAAAATAATATAATTCTATTATTTCAGAAAATACTTGAATTCTTGTGAAGAATTTTATTAAAATCTAGAAAAATAATAAAATTAATTTCTAATAACCAAATTTTATCAAAATATTTGAATTTTTACGAAAAAATAAAATAAATAAAATAATATTATTTTATTATTTAAAAAAAAATTTAATTCTTGTGAAAATTTTTATTAAAATTTAGAAAAATAATGAAAATTAAATTCCAATAACCAAATTCTATCAAAATGGTTGAAAATAGTAGAATTTTTTTTTGAGAAATTTTAATAAAATTGTATTAAAAAAAAATTGAATTTTTTCAAAAAATTACAAATTTTTTTAAATATTTAAATTCTTCCGAAAAACTTTATTTAAATTGCATTGAAAATAATTAAATTCCTACAAATAATTTTGTTTTTAAATATCAACTTTAATTCTTCAAAAGAATTCAATTATCTCCATATATAATACAATTATTTGTATTAGATTTGAAATTTGCATAATTATAAAATATAATAATAATTATTATCTTTATTATATTAATATTTAGTTACTCAAGGAACTGAATAATTAGTGAATGAACAAGAGGAAACTTTATACCATAGTTTGAATATGAAGAGGATTGTCACGAGCAAGATCGACTCTAAGCCCGTAATCCCATTTTAATGAGCAAAGAAGAAGTGCTCCGAATGTACTCCAAATTGCGAGGCCACCGCCCTCCCAAGCCATTGCTATTGCACAACTATCTGGTGTCCATCTTAAACAAGTCACTTGACCCGGTTTTCCTGGATAATCTTTCGATGATAAACTAAGATTATGAGAGATCTCCAGTCCTCCCGTTGTCTCATCTACATAATAAACGACGCCTTCGGAGCTATTCAGAAAACACACCAAATTTATAGTGTAGTTCATTTACAAAAAAAGCAACACTAAGAAAATTTGAAAAAATATTTAAAAATCTCTGAATCTTGAGATAAACAAAATATTTTTTTAAAATATATAAACATTGACTGTAAATTAAAGTAAATTGGACTATAAATTACAGACTATAATAAACATAAAAAAAAGTTAACCATTTTAAACTAAATTATTTTCTATCACTCTTGGCACTATATTTCAATAATACAGTTAGATTTTGAAAAAGAAATAAATTTCGTACTTTCGAGCATTCAGAACTAAAGAAAAAGAATTAAAAAGTTTAGATCAAGAGGGAAAATTAAAGAGAAAACGATAATTACTTTCTTCTACCAAAAACGATTAAGCGATATTTATGATTAACAGCGGCACAAGTTGCGTCATCTAAATCTTTCGCCCAGATACCTTGCACTTGCTAGAAAGATAGAAAATAGAAAATATAAACAATAAAATTCTATTCTATTCGTTAAATATGCGCGTGAAAGAAACAATGAAATAATTACATTTGGATCGAATTTAAGAGATTGGGCGGTTAAAAAAGCTGCCTTTCCATTACTTAACACTATGGCAAATCCTCCAACAAGTGGCGAATATTCAATGTCCTTGACAAAAACATTATTTTCCGTAATTGGTACAGCGACAGTGGAAATTTGTTGATCGACACTAAACGGAATTCTACCCAAATCCAGAGAATAATCACGATTCACTGTTCCGTCCCATTTATGCCGAAGGATATGACTCGTTTTTGTCGCCACCATAAGTTCATCTCGAATACAAACCAACGAACTTATTCCACCATCGATCCATGCCGATTTTTCCTACAAAAATTTTTTTTTTTGCTTTAAATGAAACGAAAAAAATTTCATTGCTTAAAATAAAAAACAGATTTTTGCTTAAAATTAAACAAATTTTGTTTTTAACAAGTAAAGGAAACTTATAAACAGAAAAGAATAATAAATAAAGAAAAATATGTCTGAGAAATGGGGAAACGAATAAGAATTTAAATAAAATGAATTGTCTTACGAATGTTAATGTCAACGATGGAATAACTTCTTTGATGAATAATTCGGCACTGTCACGTCTTAAACTCGTAACTGGAGAATCTCGCTGTTCATAGAGACCGTGAGCGTCCGGACCATTGTAGGAAAGACGATAAAATAATAAATAACTGTCAGAAGTCTAAAAAGAGAAAAATTCACAAATTAGAAACAATTTTAAACACAAAATTAATATACTTTCAAGGAAATAACTCACCGAAATCACCAACATACTGGAATCCGGCCTCCATTGAATTAAAGTATTTTCTCCGTACTTTTCTAAGGACTCGGGTGGACGTCTGATAAAAACAATTGGAACACATGGCTGTAAATTAAACGATATTTTAATATTCAAATGTCAGCAAGTAGAAAGCAAATTGAGCTTTCATTTACATGTTGTAATATTTACTGTAAATTACGTAAACACTAGATGTGAACTGTTTAAATACATTGAAAAATTCTTCGAGAATTGAATAAAAATATATACACACACACACATATATATATATATAATAAGTAGAACTCTCATATGATTGTACTGGATTGTGCAAACTTAGTGACGTGGACAGAATTATAACCTTAAGATTAATAAACAAATGTTCTAAGTAATAAACTCACCTTACAATACCAGATGGCTAATGAATTTGATGTGAGAATGGAGAATAAAATTTTATCTCTATTACAAACAACAGCACGAATTTTCTCAGGCTCCGACGAGTTTAATACTCGCGGCCAGCCTATTGGAAAAAACATGACTTTTTTCTTTTATATTATTGTTGAACACACAATTCCATACATTGCTTTTCGAGATCAATTTCCAATTAACGAGGATTTCACTCCTCTAGATACTTTCACTATTTTTAATATTCACATTTCGTTTTTCGAAAAAAAAGAAAACTGCGCTTTTGACAAGTATAAACACGAACTAACCTCAAAAGTAGGACGAGACACACCACCAACTGTCACTTTCATTGTGAAGTTAACTGAATATCGATTCATCCGCGCATTTTCGAGAATTTCAAATAAAGCGAGAAGGCGGTAATTATTGAAATTGTTTAAAAGACAAAAAAAAATTGTTTAAAAAAAGTTAAAAATTTATCTTACCCGCAGTTAAAAAAATTTTTGTTTATAATACATTTTTTTTAAAAACAAAATGAAAAAAAACTTTTTTTAATAATTATTCAATAAAAAACGAAAATTTTGAAAATTCATAATAAACAAAAGGTTTAACAAAAAATTTTATTTTATTGTGTAGAAATAACAATAGATTTCATACAAAATGTTAGTAAAAATATTAATTTTTGATTTTGTATTTAGTGTTTTCATAAACACTAAATTTTTTTTTATCGTTCAATGCAAAATAATTTCTACTAATATTTTAATTCTTACATTTTTCTTTGTTTAAATAATTCTCTAATTATATTAAACAGAAATTTTCTTTTCCCTATTTTAAGAGTTGTAAAAATTAGAAACAACAAATTAAGATAATAAAAAAATAAAATAAAGAAACATAACAGAAAACTAATAAATAATTTTTAAAAAATCGAAAAATAATAAACAATAAAATAGTTGACAGGATAATAATTATTAGGAACTAAAATAAAAAAATGATCAGTAAAAATTTTTAGTTATATTTCATTTATGATATACACTATTTTTAATTCTTTCTCTAAAAACATTAGAATGGAAAATATCTGAGAAGAATTTTCCATAGTTTAAAATGTGAGATAGAAATTAATCCCTTATTGTAAACAAGATAACGATGGCCCTTGGGTTATTGGTCACAATATTGTTTTCGTTCCGTCCTTGTCTGCCTTTTCTAGAACGACAATAAAAGTATAAAAGTAAAATTGAGTACTTTCCCCTTCTCTTCTTTCCAACGTTATTGGTTTTCCCCATCAATCTAAGTGATTTTAATGAATCGTCACAGTTTTTCGATCTCCTTTGTTGAGGTAAGCAGTTTTAAATAATACATTTATTTCACTGATCAAATAAAAAGTAAATAATATTTCCACTTGTCTAAATTAACTGTTTTAAATAATAAAAATCAAATTTTCTTAATATCTAGGACAATCAAGGAATTCTGCAAAGTGCAACCAACATTCTAGGAGAGGAGACTTCGTGTTGAATTTTAGTCAACTTTAATAAATAATTTGTAAGTACCAAAAAGAATAACTTATTTTATAATATTGTAGTTAACAAACGTAACTTCCTTCAATCCTACTTTAAAAATGTTCTATTCAAACAAAAACATGTATATTCTAACTTAATTCATTATTTTAGAAGCAAAACTAATTAAATAAAAATATCAAAAATTACATATTTAACTCATAACAAATTACAAAATATATAATTGACATAAACTTCACATCATATGCAAGTATAATTATATTTAAGCAATAAATTTGGAAGATTGCTTTATGCCTTATTAACAATACTTATTGTTTATAATTTTTTTTGCATCAAGATCATGTACTAAGTTTGAAAAAATAAATAAGGTTTATTTGTACAGTATATTGGTTTTT